>JAWNLI010000485.1:9820000-10420000 GCA_035042405.1 Drosophila demipolita
GAGGCAAACTTGTAGCGCACCCATCTGAAATGATAATTATAGCTCGCAAATTGCTGGATAGGTGGGCTTACACTCAAATCTGTAGATTGCACTTGAGTAGTTCAGCCTACATGTCGGCAAATGGCTCAGAAAAATAAATAAATAAAATAAACCACACACACACAAAATAGTGTTTAGAAAAATAAGAATAAACTGAAAGCGAAGGTGACAACGGGAATATAATTTATAATGTTGCGCATGCTGCAAATATGCCAAAACACACCCGACACGCCCCCAAAAATTATACACATTTATGCACTTAAAAAAATCATAATGTTTAGAATGTTGCGAAAGACAGCTCGCATTTATTTTAATCGAATTTTTACTTTTTTACTATTTTAAAAGATTTATACTAATAATTAGATTTTAATATTAATAAATGTGTTTGCACAATAAAGAAATTACTTTTAGAAAACAAAATTTACTCTTGGCTTCGAGAAATAACTATGAACTGATTTTAATATAAATTGTAAAATAAATTAAAACAGTTAAAAAAAATATGTAAAAATGTATTTCGTAATCTATACCACGAAATCAAAAATTCTTTTGGCCTACGGAAGGAACTATTTCGATTTATATCAGTTAAATTTTATTGTTTTTTTTTTTGAGTGCTTGTAAAAACATTTGCGGAGGGAGTTCAACAGAGCAAGTTGCATTTTGGTTTATTTAAATGAATTTGGGCGCTGGCGTATCGGGCAGAGAGTTGAGCAAATTAAGTTGCCGCTATGTGGCACATGCAACACACACACACACACACTTATGGATGTGGCGCCTATCGAATGCAAATCATCGAATTCGTTATTAAATGTGTTTCTTGTGTTGCTTGTTGTTGTTGTTGTTGTTGTTGCTTGTGTGTCAGGTAAAACAATAAGGCGAACAGAAACAGCAACAACAACCACAACAACAACATCAACAACTATTGCAAAGTGTGGCAAATGCAACATCAAGATTGAATGTACTGCTCTAAAGAAATGCTGCAACATGTGGCAACAACAGCGGCAGCAATACTCAATTTTATGTCTTTTGTTTTGTGTGCTGCGCTTTTATTTTTAATTTGCAAACTTTTCGTTTCTGCTCGCTTTCGATGCAGTTCAATGATTAAAGAGGCAAAACGCCCAGAAATTGGTTTACAATTTTATATATTTTTTTTTTCTGCTCGCTTTTCGATTTGAGCTGTTGTTATTGTTTTTGCTGTGGCCCGTGGCATGTTGCAAGCTGTGGCAAACTGACGGCAGGCCGGCTCCCTAAGCGTTGTACTAGCCACACAAAATTCATAAGAATTTTTTAATTTACTGACTCCAACCCGTCATCCCGCCTGCCCCCCCTTGTTGCCTTGTTAGCTGTTTATTATGTGAGCGGCTTTTGTTGGGCGTGGTATGCTGGGCATTTTTTCCTCTTTTTTTTTGGAAAGGCACGAATCGATAAGATCGAAGTGTTCAACATTCATAGCAAATAATGAGTGCTAATTGTTCAATGCACGGAAGTTCAATCGCTTGCCCACACACACACACACACGCACACACACACGCACATTAATAAACAGCCCAAAACTAATAAAAAATAGCAGCCGGCTGGCAATTAAAATTCCATTCCGACGTTTGAGCATGACTGAAAGCAAGGTCAGGGCAGCATTTGCAGTGACAAACGCAAAATGCAACAGTAGTTGATGTACTTACAAGAATTTATACACTCAGAGAAAAACAGCCGTATTTAAAATATATTTTTTTTAATGTGAAAATTTTTTATAGTCTAAGTAAACTACAAGAATGAAATTTAGCAAATAAATCTTAGAGTACAACCAATAATGCACTGAAAAAATATGACAAAATTGTTGAATATATATAGAGACTTAAATATATGTTAAGCTTACTAATTCTTGAAACAAATTTCTCAATTAATGAGCACTATCCACCGAAATTGTACTCTGCTAAAGTATTGAAAACACATGAATATTTGAAGACTATTCGAGATATTAATACTTTCTCTCAGTGTATATTGTGTTTGATAGCCATTTCCAGCTATAAGCCCGCTAAATCGTTGGCAATATCTAGCTAAATCACTGGCAACATGGCTTTGGCAACATATTCCTCGTATCTCGTTTCGGCCTCGACTTCGAGTGCGACTTCGGCTTCGGCTTTGGCTTTTGGCTAAAACCAGCTTCGAGCCCCGATTAACGTTGTAATTCGATTACTCTTGTGCCACATTGTTCTGCTGGTGCTCTCATTGTACTGTTACTATTATTATTGACTGTATGTGTGTGTATGTGGTGTGTGTGTGGTGTGTGTATGCATTTGTTGCTCTGGTTATTGCTATTGGTTTTGCTTTTGTGTCTTTGGAGCAGTCGCCGGCGTCTCAGCCAGCTTTGTGTGTCTCTTGAGGTATATATTAGAGCCAAAAGCCAACAGTCAGCACAGTTCGTTAACAGTCCTAGTCCGAGATTCTAGGAGGTTCAACCAGCGTCCAGCGACCAGTCGTCGTCGTCGTCGTGTGTGTAGTTTGTTTTCTGTAACTCCCAGTTAAACCAAATCCAAATCCAAACCCAAATCCTTTGAACGTTCGGTTCGAAACGAAACCAACTCAACTTTTGTGATTAACTTTTTGTGAAACAAAAATGAAGCCATTTGTAAGTAAAAACCGAAAAGTGTGCTTAACTCAAGAAAAATAGTATTAAATACTTTGAATATTTGTTGTACATGGTTTAGTTTTTGTGAAAAGGATACATTAGCTGCATTGGATATGACATAGACAAAAAAGGATAGTAAAGGAATCTTTGTAATACTCCATATTCTCAAAGTGATTAGGATTCAAATCTATAATTCATTTCGCTATAAATATGCCACTAAGAATCTGTACTTAAATTCAAAATTAAACTCAAAGATCTTTAACTGATTTTAAATTTGAAAATGCTTAGAAGGGATTAAAAATATTTTTTTGTTTTTAAATATCTAGCCAGAAATAAATGTAATTTGTAAAAGTTTATAAAATTTATTACAAACTCAAAGAATCTTGAAGAAATTTTATCATTCGAAAGTTCTTAGAAGGGATCAAAAATATGTTTCATATTTTTAAATAATTTGCCAAAAAATGAATGTAGTGAATCTTAATTTATTTGATATGCTTTAGTTTGTAAAAATTCAGAAAATGTATTAAAAATTTAAAAAAAAATCACATCTGAAGAGGATAAATTATATTTATATGTTTATATATCGCAGGCTAAAAATTAAAATTTTTATAAATAATTTTTAGATTAGATTTCTTTATAAATAAATTTATCTGCTCAGTTATATGTAAAGTTTTCTAGACTCAGCAATAATTTTGCATAATATTAAAAAAATAATTTGCAGGAGTAGCTGATTTGTTAGAACATTTAATTAAATTTAGTAAGAAATGTGAAGGTTTTACATTTGGAAATTTATCCTTGTTTATTTGCTGACATTTTTACAATTTAATTTTTAATTATAAAACGATGAATCCCGCTGTGCTTATTTGTCAACCATCAGTTTGCCGGCCGAGTTAAATAATTTGGGTCCATGTCAAGTGGCACACAGCGAAAGTCAGAAACAGCTGCTGGTAACAGCAACGGCAACTGTTGATAAGCAGTTGACATGTTGCATGTGGCATAGTCAAAGATTGCTTGCTTATGCGACTGCTCCACATAATAATAATGGCCACTCTTGCAAATGCGGTAATATCTACGACTTGGCTAATAGTAACGTGTATCTCCAATCGAAATCAAATCAAATGTTTCACTTGACAGCGCACAAAGATACACACACATGTGTGTGTGTGTGTGTTTGTTTGTTGTGAAGGCGTGTGTTGGATGGTTCGAGGCGAAAGCGAAAGTGAAAGAGAAACGCAAGAAATTGGCAACTTTTAAACTGGCCAACTGGCAAAATGACCAACTTTGCAAACTTTATTTGTCGACTGAAAATTACAAAACAGAAATTAAATGAGATATTTCACAATTCTATTCTTGAAATTGCAATTGTTAAATTTAAGCATGATTTTAATAGACCGAATTTAAAAGTGTTTTATTTGCGAGACGCGCTCAATTTAATTTTATTACTCTAATTCACCGTCTCTTTCTCTCTCTACTCCTTTCTCTGTCTTTCTCTCTTTCTCTGCAGTTGATTGCCGCTGCGCTGCTCATCTCGACGGTGTCCGCCACTTGGCACGGTGCTGTCTCCACACAATATCAGCACTTGGATCCGCATAGCCACACCTATTCGTATGGATACGCCGATCCCAATTCACAGAAGCACGAGACTCGTGCCCACGACGGCACCACGCGCGGCTCCTATTCCTATGTGGATGGACATGGCCATTTGCAGTCGGTGTCCTATACAGCGGATCCCCATCATGGCTTCAATGCGGTCGGCACCAATTTGCCCCAGGCGCCAGTGCATCATGCCCATGCTCCCGTCTATGCCTCTGCTCATGCCCATGCCGCCTATGTGCCATATGCTCATCATGCGCATGGCATCCACATTCCGGTGCTGACCCACGGCGGCGTCCCCGTCGATACACCCGAAGTGCAACATGCCAAGGCTGCGCATGCGGCCGCACATGCCGCCGCTGCCCATGGCGCCCATGATGGTCATCATCTGTACAAGCGTTCGATTTATGGCGGCGGTTGGGGCTATAATGCAGCTCCCGCTCATGTCTCCCTGACACACGGTGGCGTCCCCGTTGATACACCCGAGGTGCAACATGCCAAGGCCGAGCATTATGCAGCCCATGCCAAGGCACTCGGTCACTCGGCACATGCTCATGGCGCCCCAATTGAGACGCCCGAGGTGCAGCACGCCAAGGCCGCACATTTTGCTGCCCATGCCGCGGCTCGTTCCGGTGGACATGCGATTGCTCCGATTGCCCATGGCGGCTATCATGTGCCCGTGATCCACAATGGTGTTCCGGTTGATACGCCCGAGGTGCAGCACGCCAAGGCTGCTCACTATGCCGCCCTCTCGCAGGCATCCGCTCATGGCGGCAGCTCTCACAGCTCCTGGGATGAGGGTCACTACGATGGTCGCTGGGAGGGCGGTCACGATAGCCACGCCCACAGCTATGCCTCAGGTTACGCGCACAATGGTCCCATTCACATTCCCGTCATCCACAATGGTGTTCCCGTTGAGCCAGCCGAGGTGCAACATGCTCGTGCCGCCCATCTGAATGCGGTTGCAGCTGCCAGTCATGGCGGTGCCGCCGGACATGCCGGACATGGTTACTACGGCGGCTCTGCCCACGAGGATGATGGCCAATACCATGCCCACTACAATCACTATTAAGGAGGAGTTCTTGCCATTGTGACAACGATAAACGACGAGCAAACCAAGACTATCTGCCCGAGACAACCGAAGCAAGCTAGCGTGTTTCTTTCTCTCTATCTCTCTTTCTCTCATTATCTATGTCTCCTTCTCGCTCTCTCTTACTCTGTTACAGAGGAACACCTTAACAGAAAACAACTACACACGGGAGATTTGAGCAGCTGTCTCACTTGCCCGCTTTAGTTTCTATCCCATCTCTGAGTTCTTCAGTAGAAATCTCTCAAACTATTTCCAGTACTTAACTGCCTTTCTCCACTCTCTTTCTCTCTTTCTCACTCCCATTCTCTCTTCTCACTAGCTCTGCTCCTCAACTTTATTTAATTCTCCTTTGACTTTAGAGCAACGCTGAACGATAATGTTGTAAATAATTGTTGTAATTTTCTATATATATCTTGCATCCACTTGCAACCGATATGTATCTATAAATATTATTATATGAAACTGCAAACAGACAAATAAACTGCAAAAATGTATTTGATCACAAAAAAAAATGGCTATTGTGTTTTTATTTCTTTACTACAAATAAACATTTAACTGAGTTATTTATTAATGTGCGCAATTATTGAATAACTTGGTTTTTTTCTATATTTATTTATTTTAAAAAATACAAACTATTTTCAACGGCAAATTAGATGAGTAGCTTTAACCAAATGAAAGTCTGAAGTATATTTTATGAGATGAAGAAAAGCATCTTTATATAAAATACAAATATAAGTTTTGATTTATTTTATTTAAAGGGCTACAAATTCCAGTACCTGAAGATGATGTGAGTTACATTTTTTCAGTAGAGTTGATTAAACTCATCAGACGTTTTTAAAGTTTTTTTTTTTGCAGATATTTAACCCTATTTTTGCCAGACTACTCAGGTGACTTCTAAGAAAAATTTGCATTTTCCAAGAAGTTCAGTACAAAAAATGGTCTCTCTTTCGACAGACCAGGCGAAAAAATGGGTTTATCATATGAATTGCCATTTCATAGGCATCATCAACAATTGCGTTACGCATTTTATGGCATAAATTTAATTTTTCTTTTGATTTCTGGCGACAGTTTGTTGAACTTCGTCCTTGTTTTATTACAGATGCAAATTGAGAAAAAGGATGTTGAAGTATCTGGGAAATAAAAATGTTGTTTGTATCATTTTAAATAAATAAAAGCTTTAAATATTATTAAATAAGCACAACTTGTAATTGAGTCAAATTCTTGGGTTTTACTGAAAATCTTAGTTCGTGTCTAAAAAATAATTTTTAATAGTTGAAGCATTTTTTTTTAAACGAATTTCTATGGCTGTAATTTTGGAATTTTTGTCTGTAACATTTTAGAGTAGCATTCTCTATATTTTTACATACTTGTAAGTGTGCTTGCCTGTGTGTGTGTGTGTGTGTGTGTTTGTATACATGTATTTTCATAAAAGAGATTGAAATATGCATGCCACGTTGCCAATGAAGGAATTTGAACTATTTTCAACTATGCAGCAAATTGTTTTCTATGAAACGGCAGATGGCTCAAATAGCTTATTCGCGCTTAGACTGCCAATCAATTTGCAAAATCAATTTTGGTATTAGTAATTTTTACCTAAACTATTTACAGTACCCTTGTAAATTGGCTACAACCGTGTGTGGCTGCTGTTCAATAGAAAATACATATGTATTTTTTATTTGTGTGGCTGATGAATTTATTTGCAAGGCCTCATGTTAGGGGGCCATAAATTGAAATGCAACCTTTGCAATAGTCAATAACCTCGGCGGCCCAAATCGAGCCGTGGCAAGCCAACTAATTAAAAATTAACAATTGAAGCGGCTCACGCAAAGGTCATAGGACAAGTGGCCAACACAGTTTGATTTTGCTTCGCATAAATAACAGAAGGGTCACGCAGTCGAAAATTACCACCCAACCACCAAATTAGTGAAGTGCCCAAAACTTTTTTCCTTTTCTAAATACAAGTCAATGTGGAAAGTTTTTTATAAAAAAAAAATTCCTCTTCAAAAAATTTGTAGAACTTTTTTTTATTAAATTAAAACATTTCACAGCAAATTGCTCTAAAGGGATAAAATAAATAAATTACAACCGCAATTTTAGCTTAAATGGGTTTGCCTGTGTTTGGGCCAAGCCAAACGACCTTGAGATGAAAGACAGCTTTTGCATAGCAACAGGTGTTGCTTAAAATTAGTGCACTTATTTGATCGAATCTAATTTAATTTAATTTAATTAATTATGCTATTGGTAAAAAGAATGCGCAATTGAAATAATTTAAATTGCCAACCAGCATTGGGTATAAATGGCCAGCTCAGAATGTCTGTGTGTGTGTGTGTGTGTGTGCGAGTGGCTGCAAAATAGTTAGTTGCAACAGTAGCTTGACCGTAACGTGCTGTTGGTTCAGCTTGCCACAAGCTGTGGGGCGTGGCACGCAGCCCACGTCAAAAGTGAATGTGCTACATTTTTGTTGTCTTTGTTGTTGGGCCAAATCATTTTTAGTTTTTTCTTCTTGCTAGCTTTATTATTGCAATTTTTGGCGTTGATTTGCACAAGTGGCAAGCAGACCCGCTTCTTGCTTCTTGCCGCGACTTTGATTACCTCATTTGTGTACCCCGTACCCAATACCCTGTACAAAAAAGTTTAATCAAATTTAATCAGCTTTAACTAAAAAATGATAAAGTAATTTTTATTTATTCTACTCAGTTGTAATTTTTATATCTAAAAAATTAACTATCTGAAATATATGAACTGTCTGTTAAAATACAGAATTTTGTTAGTCCAATTTTCTTTATTGACTAGTAAACATTTTGTTTGTGTTTGATCTGTTTAAAGGGCATCTTTTGGTTGTTAACGTATTTGATTTAATGTCCGCTCATATTTCAAAAGAATCGAAGAATTTCGTTTGAAGCTGTCATTTGCATGCACAGCAATTTGGCAACCAGTTTGCTCTTGCCGCCAGCCAGAAAGAACGGCGATTAATTGGAGGGTCAGTTCCACTTCCACTTCTTCCACTTGTAGTTCCAGCCCAGCGGCCAACGTCAGTCAAAACACCAACAACCGCTAAGCAAACAACTGTTGGCCAACAAATTTGAATAAAATAACACAATTACGAAGCCATTTTCCGACACTTCGTTCTCTTCTATCTTTTGGCAAATTGATATTCCATTTTATTATTACTTATTTTTTGTTATTGTTGTTGTTTTTTTTTTTTGGTTAGTAGGCGTTTACTTGGAGCATTTTGCATATATTTTTGGCATTAAAGTGGCTTTTATGTTATGCATCAATTTAATTTATGACCAAGGCGTTAATTTATGGCCTAATTGAAGCAATTTGAATATATTCTAAGACGCCTTTGTGTTGAAATGCATATTGCATGCAAAGCAAATAAAACTCGACTTCAACTTTGGAGTTTTATATTTTTCTTTTAATATGAAGGATTTGATGAAAATGTATGAAAATAATTGATGTGTGCTCTGAATGAGTGTCTTTAAAATATAAATAGGTTACGCATTTTCTGGCACATTTTTAAAAATATTATAGACAAATTAATGTTAAAAATTTGCAAATACGTCACCTTTGCGCATCGCTGGACGATTAATCTAATTCCCAATGAAGGATTCAACTGCCCCCAAGTAACTCAGTAACACTTATGCGTCAGCGGAGGACACTCCTGCAAGTATGTGCTCGGCGGATAAGAGTGTTGCTCGCGGGATCCTTGTGGGTGTTGTGCTGATAATAATCGGAAAAGTTGTAGTATCAAGAAACATGATACGGGACTTACGGGACGATCCTCGTAATTGATCTACAGAAGAAAGTTGGTGTGGGGAAATCATCGACTACAGCGTAGAAGGTGGACACAAAGCACCCAGGAATTTTACAAGATGTCATCTGCAAATGCCGGGCTTGGGGGCACGTCATGGTGAACATCACAAAGACAATATGGATATACCTACTGGTAATCTTGGGATGATAGGGTTGGGATGCTGAAATCCATTTGGATGATCTCCCCCTATTGGCAAAACCTATGGACGAACTGGCATACAGAATGGATGTCGGCGTGGACGAAAATAAATGTAGAAGGTGTTTCCTAGAAATCCACAATCCAATTTTATTGACTTTTGTATTTAAATGGCGGTTATATATTATATTCATATTTGATCATCACATAGAATTTTACAAAAAATAAATCGGGTAAAGGAGCACTTCGAGCAATCACAAAACTGGCCTGATTTGAGGCAGTCGTATTCTATTTATTTTTTTTAATTAGACAGTTGAAGGAAGTGTTGATGATCTACGCTACGTATAATTGAAACGTTTGGATTGAGTTTTATTAAAAATTATGATTTGTTATAGAAAATATGAAAAATAAAAGCAGCTTGCTTAGAGGCTGTAAACGATTTTTCTTTTCAATTTTGTTGCCGAAAACTGAATTGTGCTCAAAAATGTGCAACAAAGTCGCAAAAAAAGCAAGAGCTGCAAATATAGCAGTGAATTGAAACAATAAGCAGAAATAAAGCAACACTGCCACAAAATGTTGCAGTTGCTGCTGCTGATGCGGCAAATGCGCTGCGCATATTTGCCAAACTTGCACAACAAAGTAAACAAAAAGGCAAATGCGATTGCTGATTGCTGTTAGCTGTCTGCCAAACGATTTTCCACGGCTTTCTTCCATTTGGTGCAGCGGAAAACTCTCAAATTGAAATTCGGTGCTTGCCACGTACGTGAGAAACTCAACACTTACCAATATCCTATATCTCCTAAGTGCAGCAAATAGAAAAAAAAAAAATACGCAATTCTCTAAAATTGCTATTCAGATAACTCCTCAGTCTTTTCTTCTTATTCCATTAATTACCAGTGTTGACTGTCATGTGAATGTGAAGCAAATCTGTTGTTGCCTGCTTTTAGGCATGTGGCTAATTTATGTCACCATTTGACAGTCGAAAGCATCTGTTAAAAGCTTATTAGTCTGCCATAAAATTATGCATAACAATCCAAGCCAACAACCTTGGATTAGTGCTGGACAACGATGCATTTCTGGAGTCATACTGAAATTGACAATATTTATTAGAAATGTATATAATCACCCCAAGTGATCAAAAATCATAATAATTAATAGCCTAACTATAAAACTATACCGATATTAACATGGTAAAAGGAGACATGAATTTAAAAATAAAAACACTTTATTTAAACTTTTTTTTTTTTTTAAAACTAGTCTTCGCTTTCATTTCATGTTTTTTATTGCTAGCTTTTTTGCCTCTGAAGCGATGGCAACTCTGCTAAAAACACACAAGTACCAAAAGATTATTTATAGCCTTTTGGCAAAAGTTTAAATTGCTCGACAAACAGAGAAAGAGAGAGAGAGTGAGAGAGAGAGAGAGAGAGAGTGAGAGGGAGAGAGAGAGTAAGTATAAGAGAAACAGACCATGTAGTAATTCCCATGTGCTGCTGCTGTTCTGATAGAGAACTTTGTCCAGCTGTTGGATGTCCCAGTTTGTAAAATACTACAAAGATTTATGGCTGGCCGTGGAAACAGTCCTTAATTACACGAAGTGCACAAAAACATATTTAGACATGTAGAGTTTTGCTGGTGCTTTCTCGAATTTTAATATTCGTTTGCTTGGTATTCGACTAGAACTATGGCTATGGCTAAAAACAGAGATGACTTAAAGTGCTACCTTATTGGGGAGTTCAACTTTTTGGGGCATCTGTCTAGACCAAGGCGCTGCAAGGCACAAAGAGTGTAAGTTCGATGGCAAAGTTCAAAACAAGTTTGGCTGCGGCTTTATCCACTTACATCAAATTGTGATCCGGCTCCGGCCAGACGGGCGCCGGAAGCAGCACAGCTGCGGGCGCTGGGGGCTTGGAGCCATCGGGTCCGTCGGGGCCATCGGGGCCGTCAGCTCCATCCGCACCGTCCTCACCATCAGGTTGTGGCCCAGCAGGACTTGGGCCGCCAGGCTGTCCCGATTGTCCGCTCTGTCCGGATGTGAGTGTTTCACCTCCACCGCCACCACCACCAACGGCGCCACCACCAGCGCCACCTGCACCGCCAGCACCACCTCCACCGCCAGCACCGCCCAGAACGCTGCCAGCCTGACCACCCTGTCCACTGCCACCAGCACCGCCAGCACCCACAACAGCATCGGCACCTTCAGCACCACCCGAAGTGCCTGTCGCAGAGGCTGAGCTGTCAATTAGGAGCCCGTCATTCGCAACACTCGCACTCGCATCGCCTGTAGAGGATTCCACGTATTCACCCTCCAGACCTGGTTGTGGCGTCCAGAGGCCATCATC
Organism: Drosophila demipolita; assembly: GCA_035042405.1. Taxonomy (NCBI): domain Eukaryota; kingdom Metazoa; phylum Arthropoda; class Insecta; order Diptera; family Drosophilidae; genus Drosophila; species Drosophila demipolita. The sequence goes on from JAWNLI010000485.1 coordinate 9,831,637, forward strand.
CTCGATAATTGACGGCTTATAGCTGCCATCGTCCTCAGGAACCTGCTGCACCAGCAGCAAAACTGGCACAGCTGGCACCAACAAATAGGTGCCAACCGCTGGAAGAGTTAATGGCACCACATGTGCCACGCCCACATGGGCGAGAGCCACAATCAGCAGCAATAGCTGCAAATAAAAATCTGATTAAATCCAAACATTTAAAATCCAAGCAATTTTTAACTATCTTTGAGATTCTTTGCAGAGCAGTGATAAAAATCTAATAACTAATTTAAATATCCCATCAATTGTTCCTACAGCAACTATATGCTATAGTAAACTACTCAAGTCACACTCCCCGATACATGAATAGGACACTTTCCTCAAAAAGCAGACTGATAAAATATCGGAATATTCTGGTCATTTTAATTATCTTATTAAAGTTGAAGTGGGTCGAGGAAAAGATTTAATCTAAGATTGCACTAGTTTATTTGCAAAAATTTTAGGAATCAAATCGAAATTCTTAGATATTTTTAACAGAATTATTTTTTGGCTTATAATTAAAGGCCCAACATAAAATCTTCCGTCAAGTAACATTTGATCTGGCATGAATACTGCTTTGAAATGTGACCTGTTCAAGTGACAAATTATGGCTCTCAGTAAATATTTACACAAATTATAATTCACTTTGCAAGGAAATACAAAATTGATATTAGTTAATTAAGACAATTTATTGCTTACCGCCGTTGTACGCATCATGGAATCTGGAATATTATAGTTTTACCCCTTTGAGTCCGATCTCGGCAGAGGTTATTGTCGAACTGACTCCATTCAGTATGGCCTTGCCTAGTATATATATATCAAATCAGTCAACATAGCGTTGATTAACTGAAAATGGGTTGCGAGAATCTGACATTGTCAATAAATGGAAGCAGCTACTGAATAAGTCCCCTTTGATCTAAATTAAGTCTAAATGCTTTTTTCTTATATGAGCAATATCATTTACAATTATTTGCAATGTTCGTGTCACTCTGAGTGTGTATGTAAACTTGGCTTACAAAACCTGTTAGTTAAAATACGCAGTTAAGTCTCTTGATTTAACCTCGAGAATGCTGAACTGCATTTGATTTACTTGAATGAATGAGTTAATAATTTGATTAATTGCAGGCGTTCCAAACATCTTTGATTACTCAAAAGAGACACTTTAAAAATGTTTATGAAAATTCCTTCAAAAGTTTTTAATTTCTGCAATGTGTCCAGATTAAAGTTGTATAAAGTTCCTAAGCATAAAAAGAACTTAAAACTAAATATGTATTTCACTAGTTATTTAGTAATTTTTTGTATAGGGTACTTAGACTAAAGCATATCTCAATACAACTATAAATTCAGCTGATCCAGATTCTTGCAATTTCTCAATAGTTGATCTAATAAATAATTAAAATTTGTTCCAATTTAAATGAGCTGCTCTCAGCCTGTCAAGCTAAGATTCCATTTATGGTTAAGAAAATTAACTCCGAGTGGTGTTGGCGTCTTTGATTCCAAGGTGGTGCGAGGATTGCATGCTTGCTATAAAGTAGAGGTGTTTGAAGAGCTGTCTAACTGGTTTATTGCCCTACCAAAGAGTTCCAATAATATATCATCTATCAGCGTATCTGGTTCTACAAATTTTAAAAAGTTCAGATTTGAAAAACTTTTATGTTTATCAGGCATTTAAACCAAATTCAAACATATTCAATATTGGCAATCTGTCAGCTTTTAAATTTAATAAAATATTTAATTTTTTAACAAGGGGAAGGGCAATCTGCTAGTGTATTCACACTTAGGCGTGCCTAAGATTGATGATATTTCTGGCCTCATATTAATCGTCGCTTCTCAAATAGTGTTTTACAGTGGCGGAAAATATTAAGTGCCTGGGTCTAGTTTTGTGTGCTATCGTTCCCAGTTTGCTCTACTGGGTTCCACATAAATGATGAGCATCGAGTAAATCAATTAAGCCAACAAGCGAATGAAAACAAAAGAACGAACAGAATCTGGAGCAGGAGCAAACGGCAACGAGGCTATTATAATCATCATTCTCGTTTTCTTCTCCATCTCCTTTTTCACGTCCTCGAACATTCTTCAGGGCAATAGCAACAAGGAAGGTGAATGGGAAAGCGGGTTATGTTCTGTTGCTAAACTAAATGGTTTGTGCGTGTGGCATCAGCCGATAAATACAGGCTCGTGGGATGCTTGCCAGTGCGCAGCAAGCAGTTAGTTACTTGGCTAGTTAGCAAGTTACCCACCTCCCCTTCCACAAAGAGAGAAACAAAAACAACAAAGCTGCAAACCAATTAACCCAGTCGAGGGAATTGCGAGACGCGACTGGCACGCGAAATGATGTTGCCAACTTGTGCGCATTTTTACTGAGATTCCATTTTCTGCTTACATTGCGAATAATTCGATGTGTTGTTTCAGCATTTACCAACACTTATCAGCTGACTGACTGTTTTCCAAGGTGCTGCTGGATGAACTATTAATCAAAACAGTGGCGCCAATCGATGAGCAGAAGACGTAAACAATGGGCTTAAATAAGCTGGCTTCGATTCGACCAGAGCAGCCAGCTTTTTATTCATTCACACGTCCTGGTCGCTCCCTGGCAACAACCCCAACCACAGACCCCAAACCCAGGCCCAATCTCAGCACCCAAGAGGTGAAGATTATATAAATAATTTTTCTGAAGCTTCATTTGTAAGCTGACGAACAGGCCCAGACAAGTTGAGGTTGGTATCGTTTTTATATGCGGACAACCACATCACAGTAACACATAAAATATATATAACCTTCAGAGTATAATTGTGTAAGACCTAAGGGTCTTTTGTATTAAATCTCATCACTCAACTAATTATATTTATTAATAAATATTTTCTTTGTTTAGCTTACACAATTAAATGCGATGGCGAAATTTCTTTCCACAATAATCGCAACATTTTTTTGTTTTGTAGCAACTACATGAAACTGATTTTTGTTGTGCGACACAAAAAGGCTTTTACGTGTCTCACACTTATGTGTGTGTGTGTGTATATGTGTGTATTTGTGTGTGTGTGCGTGTTCTTAGTTTGGGAAGACCGCACGATGAGCAGATCTAATACGGTTTACAGAAATGATTACCACTGGGCGAATGCTTAATGAGCAATGTGGCTTAGTGTGAGGAGTTTATATGTGTGTGTTTTTGTGTGTGTGTTTTTGTGTGTAGTGTGTTGTATGTGTCTGTGCACACACGATTGCTTGCTTCCGAAACAAGTGTGTGAGCAGCATTTCAAGCAACTGAAAACTAGGATACTTCATCAGACTCAGACTCGAGTATTTTTCCAATTGTAAATTCATTGAACCATGTTTCCAATTAAAGAATCTGCCATGCTGGAAATTGGATTTATTTATTTGCACAAATAATAGAAATGGAAAGCCACATAGAAACACCTTCTGGTAATCAAATAAAGAAATTGGCTAGTATTATTAAGTTGAAAAATGTTTATGTTGAAGAATCACATTGGGGATTCCATAAAAAAAAAACATTATACAAATTTACTATTTAACTTCTTTGCTTGCTATAACATTATATAAAGTATTGCCATTTGTGTAAAATAAATATGATTTAGTTACACAATATCCCTTACTTGACTACAGACCAACAGTAAGTGCCATGTGTTGGCCAAGAGCCAGGGAATGGCATTTTGAGGGAACATGAAGGGTCGTTACAACTGTCACAATATGCGTGGACATCAATAGCTAAGTGAATATGCAGCCAGACAAACATATTAAATACAATTCGCATTTAATTCACAATAAATCATTGAAAATCATCTCTTCTGCATCATAAGCAGCCATTAGAAAAAGAGTCCAAGAATAACTGCTGAACAAAGAAATCGAGTTGTGGAAACACTTTGAAAAAAGAAATCCCGCTGAAAGGTTGAAAAATGGTTGTCGGTGAGTCTCGCAAAATACGATTATATAAGTATATACATATATATATATATATGTATATGTGTGTGTGTAAAACTTTTATTGTAAGAGGCTTGTTATGCATTGAGAGGAAGTCCTTCGAGCTAACAAAGTATATATTCTTGAGTCGAGATAAATATAAGAAAGAAATATAATATTTATCACAAAAAAACTACTATGGCAAGCAAGGAATCGTCGAATAATTTTTTCTGATGTTTGATATGTATATATGTATATATATATATATTTTTAAGCTTACAGCTCATTATTTATATGCGAGTAAAATTACTCTTTTATAGGCGATTATATCTTCAGTATAGGCATTACTTTTCTTATTCAGTGCGTTTTAAACATTTGCCGATTACATAAAAAAAAGAGTTAAATTGTTAACTGTCAATTTTCCTTTAATATAATTCCTCCTCAGCATTTCTCTTTTATTCTCTAAATTACTAGTGTGGACTGTCATGTGAATGCATGGAAAATCATGTTGTTGTATGTGGTTTATATATGTCAACATTTAAATGCCACTCGACAATTGAAAGCATCTGTCAAAAGCTTATTAAAATGCCATCAAATTATGCATAACAACCGAAGCCAAACCCACAAATGCTCGAACCTTGGCTCGGTGCTGGACAGCAGGGTTGCCAACAGAAATTGAATTGGCTCAAAATCAAAATGTACTTATTAAATTCCTTATAAACAGTTTGACTATGCTGATAAACACAATAAATGTAAAAAATATTATTTTCAAAATTTTATTCAATGCTTATGCATATTAAAATTCGAAATTCATTAGGGATGTTATAATTACATATTTAGATGGATTAGTTGAGAATACAAACCACAACGAACGCATTTTAAGCCCGGAAGAAGCAGTTAAAAATTGACTAAATGACTCAGTTAATTATTGAAATCACTAAGGAATATTCAGAAATCTAAATAAGAGAAATAATTAACATAAGAATATTTAAGAATAAATAAATACGTAAGTTAATTGACGATATTTATATGTAAAATAATCTAACTTACATCACAATATAATTCTGTTTAAATTTGGCAATGAAAATACCCCATGTGCTCAAATGGTACATGTTATAATGCATAAAATATTAAAATAAAACAACATTCATAAAAACTGCGCTTTATTCAAATTATTATCTATTATTAGATTTATTACATAAAGCGATGGCAACTCTGCTAAAAACGCACAAGTACCGCAAGCTTATTTATGGTCTTTTGACAAAAGTTTAAATTGCTCGACAGACAGAGAAACAGAGAGACAGACAAAAAGAGTGAAAGAGAGAGGGAGAGAGATAGAGAGCAAGAGAGAGAGAGAGAGAGAGCAAAAGAGAGACACATCCAGTGTTCATTTCCATGTGCAATGCAATTTTTGCTTAAGTATCAGAAAGCTGCTGCTATTCTGATAGAGAACTTGGTCCTGCGGTTGGATGTCCCAGTTTGTAAAATACTACAAAGATTTATGGCTGGCCGTGGAAACAGTCCTTAATTACGCAAAGTGTACAAAAACATATTTAGACATGTAGAGTTTTGCTGGTGCTTTCTCGAATTTTAATATTCGTTTGCTTGGTATTCGACTAGAACTATGGCTATGGCTAAGTACAGAGATGACTTAAAGTGCTACCTTATTGGGGAGTTCAACTTTTTGGGGCATCTGTCTAGACCAAGGCGCTGCAAGGCACAAAGAGTGTAAGTTCGATGGCAAAGTTCAAAACAAGTTTGGCTGCGGCTTTATCCACTTACATCAAATTGTGATCCGGTTCCGGCCAGACGGGCGCCGGAAGCAGCACAGCTGCGGGCGCTGGGGGCTGCGGTGCAGCACCACCGGCACCTCCGCCGCCACCAGCACCATTGCGTGCTCCCTGCCCACCGGCACCTCCCTTGCCACCCTTAGAGCCATCGGGTCCGTCGGGGCCGTCAGCTCCATCCGCACCGTCCTCACCATCTGGTTGTGACCCAGCAGGACTTGGGCCGCCAGGCTGCCCCGATTGTCCGCTCTGTCCGGAAGTGAGTGTTCCACCTCCACCGCCTCCACCACCACCACCTCCTCCACCTCCACCAGCGCCACCTGCACCGCCAGCACCACCTCCACCGCCCGCACCGCCCAGAACGCTGCCAGCCTGACCACCCTGTCCGCCGCCACCAGCACCGCCAGCACCCGCACCAGCACCCGAACCAGCACCCGCACCAGCATCGGCACCTTCAGCACCACCCGAAGTGCCTGTCGCAGAGGCTGAGCTGTCAATTAGGAGCCCGTCATTCGCATCACTCGCACTCGCATCGCCTGTAGAGGATTCAACGTATTCACCCTCCAGACCTGGTTGTGGCGTCCAGAGGCCATCATCCTCGATAATTGACGGCTTATAGCTGCCATCGTCCTCGGGAACCTGCTGCACCAGGAGCAACACTGGTGCAGCTGGCGCCAACAAATAGGTGCCAACAGCTGGAAGAGTTAATGGCACCACATGTGCCACGCCCAAATGGGCGAGAGCCACAATCAGCAGCAATAGCTGCAAATAAAAATCTGATTAAATCCAAACATTTAAAATCCAAACAATTTAAACTATCTTTGAGATTCCTTGCAGAGCAAATCAAAATCAAATAAAATCTAATAAATAATTTAAATATAATAAGTCACTTTAGTCATCTACAACATATATATATATGTTTATGTTGGTTTATATATTAACAGATGCAAAAGTCGATATAGACAATTTTATTCACGTCACATATACACTGCTCGACACATGAATAGGACAACTCTTACACTATCCGCAAAAAGCAGACTGATAAAATATCGGAATATTCTGTTCAATATCTTATTAAATTTGAAGTGGGTCGGGGAAAAGAATTAAGCTAGAATTGCACCAATTTGCAACAGTTTTAGGATTTTATTTTAATTTGATATACTTTGCAAGGAAATACAAAATTGAAATCAGTTAATTAAGACAATTTATTGCTCACCGCCGTTGTACGCATCATGGAATCTGGAATATTATAGTCCTCTTTGAGTCCGATCTCGGCAGAGGTTATTGTCGAACTGACTCCATTCAGTATGCCCTTGCCTATTATATATATATCGATTCTGTCCAATCTGGGTTACGAGAATCTGACATTGTCTATAAATGGAAGCAGCTACTGCATTGGTCTAATAAGTCCAACTAAATGCTCTTTTCTTATATGAGCAATATCATTTACAATAATTTGCAATGTGTTAATGTGTATAGTGTAAACTTGGCTTACAAAACCCGTCAGTAAAATACGCAGTTAAGTCTCTTGCTTTAACCTCGAGAATGCTGAACTGCATTTGATTTACTTGAATGAATGAGTTAATAATTTGATTAATTGCAGGCGTTCCAAACATCTTTGATGACTCAAAAGAGACACTTTAAAAATGTTTATGAAAATTCCTTCAAAAGTTTTTAATTTCTGCAATGTGTCCAGATTAAAGTTGTATAAAGTTCCTAAGCATAAAAAGAACTTAAAACTAAATATGTATTTCACTAGTTATTTAGTAATTTTTTGTATAGGGTACTTAGACTAAAGCATATCTCAATACAACTATAAATTCAGCTGATCCAGATTCTTGCAATTTCTCAATACTTGATCTAATAAATAATTAAAATTTGTTCCAATTTAAATGAGCTGCTCTCAGCCTGTCAAGCTAAGATTCCATTTATGGTTAAGAAAATTAACTCCGAGTGGTGTTGGCGTCTTTGATTCCAAGGTGGTGCGAGGATTGCATGTTTGCTATAAAGTAGAGGTGTTTGAAGAGCTGTCTAACTGGTTTATTACCCTACCAAAGAGTTCCAATAATATATCATCTATCAGCGTATCTGGTTCTACAAATTTTAAAAAGTTCTGATTTGAAAAACTTTTATGTTTATCAGGTATTTAAACCAAATTCATACATTTTTAATATTAGCAATCAGTCGGCTTATAAATTTAATAACAAATTTAATTTTTCATCAAGTGGACTGTAATCTGCTAGTGTATTCAATCTTCGGCGTGCCAAATATTTATAATATTCTTCCCTCATATTTATCGTCTCTTTTCAAATAGTGCTTTACAGTGGCGGAAAATATTAAGTGCCTGGGTCTGGTTGTGGCTGCTGCGGTTTCCTTGAGCATTGGAGAACTGGGTTCCACATAAATGATGAACATCAAGTAAATCAATTAAGCGAACAAGCGAACAAGAGACAGCAGTGGGAACAGGATCTGGAGCAAGAGCAGGAGCAGAAGCATAACGGCAACAAGGCCGTTATCATCATCATGCTCGTTTTTTTCTCCATGTCCTTTTCCACGTCCTACAACATTATTCAAAACCACACGATTGTGCGGAGGGGGAGGGGTGGCGTTTGTGCGTGTGGCAACAGCTGATAAAAAGCGGCAGCAATACACGCTCGAGGGATGCTTGCCAGTGAACAGCAAGCAGTTAGTTACTTGGCTAGTTAGCAAGTTACCCACCTCCCCTTCCACAAAGAGAGAAACAACAACAACAGCAACCAAGCTGCAAACCAATTAACCCAGTCGAGGGAATTACGAAACGCACCTGGCACGCGAAATAATTTTACCAACTTGTGCGCATTTTTACTGAGATTCCATTTTCTGCTTACATTGCAAATAATTCGATATGTTCTTTCAGCATTTACCAACACTGACCAACTTGTGGGCACGATAATCTATTAATCAAAACAGTGGCGCCAATCGGGGAGCAGCCGACGTAAACAATGGGTTTATTGCTGGCGTCGACTCGACCAGAGAAGCCAGCTTTTTATTCATTCACACGTCCTGGTCGCTCCCTGGCACCAACGCCAACCACAGACCCCAAACCCAACCCCAACAAAAGGGTGGTGAGTATATTAATAGTTTTTCTGAAGCTCCATTTGTTAGCTGACGGACAGGCCAAGTCTAGTTGACGTTGCTATTGACTTTATTTACACAAAAAATATGAATCGAAATAAACCAAAAGGTCTTTTGGTCTCTAAAGGATCAAATTTTTTAGTAACTTAATTATAGTGATTAATGCTTAGTTCTCTGTAAACAATTATTATTTTTAAGGTTTGTTTACACAATTAAATACGTTGGTGAAAAGTGTAACCAAAAAATAATCGAAATTGTTTTTTGTTGTGTAGCAACTTCGAACGGATTTTTGTTATGCGACATAAAAAGGCTTCTACGTGCCTCGCACTTGTGTGTGTATTTGAGTGTATCTGAGTGAGTATCTGTGTGTGTGTGTATGTGTGTGTGTGTGTGTTCTTAGTTTGGGAAGACCGCACGATGAGCAGATCTAATACGGTTTACAGAAATGATTACCACTGGGCGAATACTTAATGAGCAATGTGGCTTAGTGTGAGGAGTTTATATGTGTGTGTTTTTGTGTGTAGTGTGTTGTATGTGTCTGTGCACACACGATTGCTTGCTTCCGAAACAAGTGTGTGAGCAGCATTTCAAGCAACTGAAAACTAGGATACTTTATCAGACTCAGACACGAGTATTTTTCCAATTGTAAATTCATTGAACGCCCATGTTCCCAATTAAAGAAACTACTTTGTTGGAAATTGGATTTTTGTATTTGAAAAAAATAATAGGAATAGGAAACAAAAACACGTCGAAAGTCACATAAAAACCGCATCTGATAAAAAAGTAAAAAAGGCACATTTATAAAGTTGAGATACAGCTTTTGGAATGTTTCAAAATCATATTGGGGAGTCTTTAACCCTTGATAGTAAATCCAAAAATTTGTCCTATAGTTCTACAACAAAAAATTTCTATTATTCTACAATAAAAACCAGCATTCTTTTTAGTCACTTTTTGGCCAAGAAATTTTACACCTAAACGAGGACATTTCACGTTTTCAGAGGTTGTTTCCCCTTTCACCTTCAGAGTGCGTGAAGTGAAATGATTTATGATGCTTGTTGCAAGTACTCATGCCACATACATATTGGCGTACAATTCTGACTATGTGGTGGCCAAAAGCCCCCGGGCATGACAGATATAGGGAACATGAAGGGTCATTACAGCTGTCACAATATGCGGGGGTTTGCAGAAAGTGTCGACAAATCCATTAATAACAAATCGAATATGCAGCCAGACAAATATATATTATATAGACACAATATTTGAACGAATTACAAACCGCGTTTTATTCATATTAAATCATCGAAAATCGCTTGAACTGAATTTACAGTTATGTGTAATAAATATATATATTTATTATATGCATATAAATATAAATAATAAATATATATATATTTATTATATGCATATAAATATATATATATTTACTATCGATTAATTTATCTAAAATTGGAGTGTACTTGATATATGTGTGTATAAATATTAAAGTCACAAGTAACATGCACGAGCATATTAAAATTATTTATAATAATTATTTAATTAAAATGTATTTCAGCTATTGTGCATATTGTTGCTACATTTGAAAATCTTATTTCTTAAAAAATCACACAAAAATAGAAACTAAGATTTGATAGCCTTTTAGATCTTTTGGTCATCTGCTCATTCACAATAAAATTAGTCGGCCATTAATGTTCATCAAGAAAATATATACTCTATGGTGGGTCGGACATCGAACATATATCCTTGCTGGCTACACACTTATCCCCATTTCCTTATAGCCCATTTCCCTAATATGAATATGCACAACAAAATAACCAAAATTAAGTTTTCTCATTGCATTGAAATGTTGCTTTGATAAAAGCACCAAATAAATTCTATAATAAAAGCAACTTTCAAAATGATATTATCAGACTATCAGACAGACTGTCGAATTTGTGATGTTGTTGGAGAGTATATCAATTATGGCATTGGATGTGTTGCACAGTTTTATGATACGCAATATTTGTTACAGAAATACTTGAAATAAAAATAAAAAAAAAATAAATTGAAAACCGATTGCAGAGCAAACAGAGCAAAATGCTTCGACTTTAATAACAAGTGTTGCCAATAATATTATTGTTTTTATGAGGTGCCAGCAAATTGGTTTGTTGAGTCAGCGATGATTTTGTGTGTGAGTATGTGTGTGTGTGTTTTGTCTTTTATGATCATATCATAACGGCGTTTATGTCGTTTCTATAGTTTCTGATTCAGTTTGATTGCATTTGTGCGTTTTTGTGTGGACTGACTCAAGGCGTTTATTGGCCTTTTGACGCCATGGCTAATGAGTAAACAATTTACGAGCAAAGCCCGCAGTAACAACAAATACAACAGAAATATAGCCACAAAGCAACGCTTTACACTTCGGTGACTTAATCTGGGGATGCTTTAAGGTCCACTAAATCTGTTGGGGAGTTCTTGCACAAAGTCGCAAAATCTTAAAATCTGTTGTAAGCACGATTTTCCTATTAATAGCATATTTTCCTACTAATAGGGCTTGTCTTGCCCACTTGACTCCCCAACAACCTCCGGGGAAACCATCCATAAGTTTATTTGACTTTATCGACAGCCAAAGCATTGTAATGGTAAAAGATGCCTTCATTCACTAGGGTAGCTATAATTTAAAATTATGAAAGTCTTCGTCAACTGTAAAGTCAAAAAGAGAGAAAAAGAAAAAAAAATTTTAAATTTTAGGTTTAATTACTTTGCAATATTTCTTGGTTCAACTTCCCCTTCAACGATCCATTTTGTGTTGCTAATTAACGCAATGCCAAATGACGCCAGAAGGCTTTTTGGGGTTTGCAGTTAACATGAATTAGCCAAGTTTTTCAGCATAAACAAAATCAATGCAAGAACCCTACACATTTGATGTAGTGTAAATTAAACTTGTGCTTCATTTGGTGCCATTGTCCATGCCCCCAATTACATTATCTCATAGCTCTTGTCCCGCATAATTGGTGTTAACAGCAGCAGCAGAAGTTGAAGTAGAAGCGACAATCTTAAATCCAGTCTCAAACCTAATCAAAACAACACTAAGAGAAAAGTGAAGAATTTAATACTATAGAGAGAGAGATATAGAATTACAACGAACTTAAATTAATATTTTTTTTGTCTGATTGTATTTTTTTCTCAAAATCTATCCAACAAATGTTGTTTTATTTTACATTTAATTTATTAAATTGTATTTTTTTGTATCGAATAACATTAGTTGACTTTGAATAAATCGAGTATTTCCCAGGCAAGCTACCTGAGCTACAGCAGTCTAAATAGTATAATTTTTCTTTAATTTTTTTGAGTGTAGTCTCAGTCAAAGTCACAGTGGCAGCACAGGGAAAGTTATATATGCAAACTGCTTCCAGCAATTGAAAGCCATTGGAGCTGAGTCCTTGATAATTGAATGGATTGCTCCTTGAAGTTTTTTGAATTTAGTCTTGGCAAGATTTGGTTTAGTTGTTGCCCCATTTATATAAATGTCCGGGTCTATGCGCGACACCCCAGGCAAGTGACTGAGTACATATATATTAAAGCATTTAGGGACTGTGGCTGATATCGCACTTATTGCTTTCGACATCTCAAAGCAAACAGGACAACCTGTTGGTGTGGGATGCTCTGACGCATCAGACATTCCTGTAGCTAAGATAATGTTTTTTAAGTTTTCTAAAGTTGTTCTCTCCCTTTTTGCAGCATGTTTAAGTAGCACTTTTAAGTATTTATTTGATGCCAAATAACACTTCTTAAAGTAAGTTTTCTTACTGTTCTTCAACTTCTTGTGTATTTGTTGAAATGCCTCGACTTTTCTGCACATTCTGTTTTTTTTTTGGCTATTGATGAAACAGCAAAGAAAATCAAAATCTAAATAAAACAAAACCAAACCAAACCAAAAAGGCGCCCAAAGCTAATTTACATGTCACACACATACAAACACGCAAATTGTGGGTGGGAGGTGTGTGTGTGTGTGTGTATTACACCTAAGGCCATTGCGAATGTTGAGCCCGAAAGCTTGACTTTTATGTAGCGTCTTTTGACTTCTCGCAATGCCCTTGTGGCCCCAACCTTACAACAAATCATCTTTTATTATAACGCATTAATCATACGCACCGTGTGTCCTGCTGCTTGTGCTCAGCGAAAGTGCACAGTTTGTGCACTCAGCACAACTTATTCAAACACATAACTTACTCAAAAAAATACTCACTTCGCGGAAAAAGAGACTCCAGATTTGTACACTCATTATATTTAAATAATAATAATATTAGTTAATTTTTATGTTTGAGATTTTTAGTAAGCATTCTACGACATATTATTTTAAGTCTGTAGTTGCCCACATTTTCTCTTAGTGCATATTCACATTCTGATTCGGATACTGTTTCACTTCTACGGTTTGTTTTTGGTTTTTCGTGTGGCCTTTTAATTTTTTGTTCTGCCGAATTTTGCCTACTTTTGTGCTGGGCCCATAATTTATGGCCAGGTGTGCTGCGGCTCTAATTGCGTGATAAGTTTCACCAATGAGCACATTGTTCGTTCTGCATTTTTTATTTTTGGTATTTGTGTTTTCTTGAATTTCGTAGAGCTCGATACGTATCCAGGTGCTTTTCTTGATGTCGAGTTTTCGGTGTGCTACAACTAGAAAGCCAATTGATTTATGGCTACGTCTTATTAACAGCTCCTTTGCGGCGTGACGCCTTGACATTTTTTTTTGGCCAGAAGCAAACAGCTCAATTGGCTGCCCATAATTGAGACTGTAGCAAAAAGTTGGCTACTTGAAATTCTCAGCTCATCGCTGCAGTTTAAGCACAGCATGTGGCAGTGGCAGTAAAACCATTCTTCTTCTCAGCCTGTTTTTGCGCTTGCCAACAACAATATGTACAACACAGACATTGTGTGCCGGAACACCAACTATACACTGAGAGAAAAATGCAACAAAAAATATTTTAAAAATTAATATTGTAAGATACGATTCAATTTGAGAATTTCAGTATTTATTACTGGCAACTTGATATTATTTTCTGCTTCAGAAATTTTAGTACATTATTCAAAATTTGCTCAGAGTATTTTGTATAAGTTGTTTCTAAACTTTTTGCGCACTGTTCGTAAAAGTGGCAACACAAAAGTGACAACACGAAGTGAGTCCATTGAAAAGTTGGTTTTAGTTGCACATTGAACCAGAATGGCTGAGGGCCTTTGTGGTTTTTAGATTTACGTTCTGTTCGTGGCGGCGCTGTTGCACCACCAGTAGTTGTGGCAACCGGAAGCAGTTTAATGCCAGCCAAGCGGCAGGACGTCTCTTTATCTGTGAGCCCTGTCGTCGCGGATTCCGAATCCAAATGCTGCTCCGCCCCCTCCAACAAGGCAGTTTGACATTTAAGCGAATGCCACGAAAAGCCGCAAAGGACTGTAGCAGGATGATACTCGATACACGTTTCGTATTCAAAAATCAGCTGACTTTGAGCCAAGTAGCGAGTGGCACGCTGGTTTCCTAGTCGGCCATGTGGGCGTAATGTCACCAACTGTGCATGTGGGCGTGATGTTCAACCGGAAAAATGCTCTAAGCTTTAACTGGGGCAGAAAGTCATCTAAAAGGTCACACAATACAGTTTGCATTACAAACACAAACTTGGATAAATAAGAAATGTCAAATGCCGAAAAGTTTTCATTAAAATTCAGAACATCGAAGTACAAATTAATGCGCCAAATTTTGATTTTGATTAAAAGTGAATGAAAATAAATGTTGGCCCAAATCTCATAATGCAAATACTTCCCAAAGAAAGAAATTGTTCCCTGGCAACGACATTAAAATGCTAATGTTCCAAGAAACATTGCCGTTTATTTACAACTGGCAGTGAAATAGGTTGATCAAATTGCTTTTATACATTTTTTATGTTTCCTTACATTTGTAAATCAGCGCCGGAAATAAAGATTAAATGTGCGTCTAGGGACTACAAAAGTGAACAGAGTTTAGGATCATTGAATTTTTAAACACAACAATTCACTCGACTTGAATTGTTCCATCTGCTATGTAAGCAAAGTGAATTCAACTTTGAGCTGTGCTTAATGTGCTTAACTACTTCAAATTAAAATTAAATATCAAATTGCAGTCTTTAAGAGTTCCATATATATAAATAATGTGGGATATATGTTGAATCTCCTTTCAACCACTTCATATCAGACACTTTTAGCTCACATGCACTCAGAGGTGCACAATATAAATAAGTGCTTCCATCATAAAAGTTACTCACAGCTCGGCTGCCATACCATATCTATGGCCTTATGGAGCACCCAGTAGCCACTCCTTCTTTATTTATTATATTATGCGCATCGTGAAAGCAGAGCAAACATTTTGTGGGCGCAAGTGGGGGGGGTTTGGGTTGGGGTCACAAAAGGTAGTCGACGCACCCACACAGTTCCGGCTGAGGGAGCCCGAACCGAAATGGGAACCGGTTGCCGGGCTTGAGCCATTTTCTGGCAATAAACTTGCAATTAATGGCCGCCAAATGAGTTTCAATGGCCAAGGCCTTCTGGCCGCTTTGTGCCTTTTATGCGCCGCAGGTGTTTTTAGCCTGTTTGTTTTCTTGTGTCTCTGGTTCTGCTCACACACCACCCACAACCTCCCCCTTCAAATTGCCCTCGAGGTGTTGATGACCCAGAATCAGTGTCAAAATGGTCTTCAATTTAGGTCGCTTTAATTTCTAAATTCTGGTAAGCCTCTGGCTATTTGAATGAAGCTTTTGTTGCCATTACGGCTTCATTGAGTTTGGGCGAGTATTTCAATTAGCCAAAACTGAATACGCAATATGAAAGTGCTTAGATTTTACTAGGAACTATGAGAATGCCAAGAGTATATTAACCTTTTCAATATTAACATTCATTAATTTTGAGCTCTTGTTTGTACTCCCAATTGTCTGCATGTAACTCAAGTATCTAAGAGATTTAATTTTTCTTTTTTTTATTAGTACAAAACTGCTACATATGTTAATGTTGTTGAACTTCTTAAGGCCCACTCAATTTGGGAAAATTGCTTTTGCTAAGCTTCAGGCATATTATTGGTAACGTTAAAACTGTTTGTAACAAGCAGTTTAACATTTTGGGTAACTGCTTTTGCCTTTTTAAGAAGTTTCTAGAACTGGCAAAGTTCACCTAAGATTTGCGTTGCATTAGTCGATAATCAAAAAAAATATATATGAAATAATATTTTTATAAGACTTATAAAATGTATTTAGAAAACTGTTTATGTAAAACTTGAAATGAGAAAACTAGAACAAATATTCAGAGTTGTTCACAAACTCGGATTCCGTTGGAAATAAACAGATTTTTTTTTTAGATCTTTCAAATTTGTAGTCAATTAAATAAGACGAAGTTGCACTCGAATTCTAATTAAATCTTAAATGTTGATCAACTTAAAAAATATTTCTTCCTTTTATAAATTGGATTAAAATTAAATACAAATCCGAGAAATACGATACAAAATGCGTAAAACAATTTAAAGTGATATGGTACAATTTATTGTAATACAAGAAGCGAGCATCTCTAGTACTGGTAACACACACACTCACTCACACACACATCTGTGTACACGAACAACCTGCTTAAAGTAAGGCAAACACACACAATATTAAAAACAGGAGCTGAGAGGGGAGTCAACAGGGAGCCTGACAATGGCAATGACTTTGACTTCCGTTTCCGCTTGTAGCCAAACGCTGGAAGCAAAGAAGTTAATAAATGCGAAAGCCAAGTTTTTTGGTTTGTTGAAAGAACATTTCAGGCCGTTTAGGTTTATGGCTTCAAGCGGCTGGCATTCAGTTCTGTTCAGTTCAGTTACTTAGGCCAACTTTGCGCTTTAAGCTAATTTTGCTAATTTAAACAAGCTGCGTTTTATGTAACGACCGGATTCTTCCAACTGGAGCAGTAATAGTTCCTATTTTTACGTGAACGCCAGCCTTTTAGGCCTAATTTCACGGTGCCAAGCGCAGAATTGAAATTCTGCGTTCAATTAGCGCCCCATTGGGACATTTGGACCCGCAGGTACCAAATTGAAGTCACTTCTGTTTGGTCGTGAACTTCCTCTTTTGGTCTTGAGCGCCGCCTATCTTAAACGACTTCCGATCTTTGGGATCTCGGCACCCTGTTGAGTACGCAACCACACGTCAAGCCGAAACTTTACCCGCATATAGGTATTAAACCACAGCCACCAAGTGACTCCCCGAAGGGCCTCACCAACAACCAGGACGGAATAAAATTCCGCGGGCTCCTGGTTCCCGTGGCACCGCTTTATAGCCGCCGGTCAGGCCTCGCACCAATGCACCTTGGCACTTTCTTTTTTAACTCCAAACAGTCAAGGGAAGACGGCCCTAGGATTGTGGAGAAAAATAAGGATGATCTCACGGATCCAACAACCGCTACATCAAAACCTTATTTCCCACCCTTTACTCTACCTACCCCCTGGAACGAATTTATTACATGACCATTAATCCGAGTGAATGGGGGTAGGCCCTCCAAATGGAACAATGGATCTGCGTAAAAATACTAGTGTCAACAACATCACTCAAAGTGCATTTGCCAATTTGTCTGACTGGCCTAAATTCAATTTTAGCTAATCAGTGATGAAATTGAGTCGAACGTCTGTCAAAAATCATATGTCTGCCATCAGAAGACGTCTCATATGGGCCAACAAAAAATGTGGTCCGAAGTATCTCGACCAGAAAGTGTCTGTAAAAAGTCAAGATACCAAATTGACCGTGACTGCACACAGGGTCCACAGTTTGGTCGCTGTTGAGGTGAAGTGGGGAGTTGAGTGGCGGGTAGAGTGTAGAGTGGCATAAGGATATCCGTTAAGATTGGCCATGTTTTGTTTCCCCATAAAAGCGTATCGCTTGCCATTTTTGTGGATGGAACGCAACAAAATACTCGTAAGGGTGTCGATGTCCTTCTATATATGTGAACACATTTAAACTCAGAGAAAATTCGTGTTTCATCAGATATAAAATAATTTTTTTATTTTAACTTTTAAGAAAAACAGAATTTTTAAATTAAGCACCAAACAGTTTATTATGAAAATGTAAATTCTTATACTTATTAGTTTGACTCTAACTTTACATTTATTCGTATCAAGTTATTAAGTTCTTTTTCTGAGTGTACGTATGTATACGTATATTAGCTGTGGAGGTGTACTTGAAAATGGGTTATTGAACGGCTAAGTGGCTGGAAAACTCAGCTGTAACCTTTTTCAACGAGGCTATTCGGCATTTTTCAGCTGCGCGCAAAAAATCATTGAAACCCCAGTTTCTTCTCCGATTGCCATGGCAAGCATTTTTTTACTTTCCCTTTTTTATGTCGTTTATTTCAATGAAACCAATCGTTACTAACTGAGCTGACTGCCAGAAGTGTTCGCTGTTGTTGTTGCTGTTGATTGCACCGCGGGCGATCATAACAATTAGACTTAAATTAAGGGAATTAACGCTTTGTGCAAATTGTCAGCAGATTACCAACAGCGTCACAGTTGACCGAATGCACACAACACACAATACACAACGCTTGGCAACACATTTTGGCCCTTTTATATATATGGAACTCTTTGCGGCTAACCGCAGCAACAACTGCGCAGAAGTGGGGTCCATTTAACTGGCCATTAAGCTTCGCATTTTGTTGCCCACATGCTTGGCCAAATCATGCAATTATGTGGTCTATTTAGAGCAGGTTGAAATGTGTAACATATGTTCCTGATTGTTATAGCCTGGTTTTTTTTTTAATATAGTTTGAGTTTAATAATCAAAATGTTGTCGAGCCATAATGATGAGTATGATTTATAATCAATCGCAAATAATAATGTTTATATTAAGCAGAGTAATATTTTATGTATTTATTATAATGGAACCAGGACATATTAAATTGTGAAAATTTATTTAACCAGCGGAAGAATGCATCTCTGGCATACTAAAATATATCTATTCATTATCAAACTGAGTAATATAAAAATGTGCAAATTATTTAATAATTTAAATTTTGATTAAGCTTACATATTTTATACTATTTTAACACATATTAAAGTTAACTTTCAATGATATGATTGAACTAATAAATAAATAAAACTTAACAAATACCTTTATCTATACTTATTTTTGTGAATAAGTAAAGTTTATTGTTCGGCAAATACTGTTTGATTTTTAGTATAACACTCTATAAAGTTCAAAACTTTATACGACATAACAAGGAAGCACATCCTAAAAGCAAATGTGCCATAACAGTTGCATTCGGTTGAATAACTTTCAGCAACGATTATCCCCTGAAAAGCCAAATTGACTATGCTGCGCGTCTTGGCCATGTTTTTGTGCTCGTTTCGTTTCCTTTTAACACATCGAATCACTGTGCAGCACTCTGAAAAAACTTTGCCACAACACCGTCACTTTCAAAAGTATGTTAACAGTTGCTGGTTTTTTCCAAGCTTTCTACACACTTTCTTTATAACTTATGGCTTAGATGCTCTGTGAATGTTCCCCAGTTTTTTGTTGTTGCACATAAAATCTAGCAACTGTTCATATTTCTGTTTCCGGTCCATTGCTCAATCTGCTTTATCTGCTTTATAGTTTTGCCTGAAAAACTGAAAAGAAAATGTTCGTAAGTTAAAAACTTAGGTTTTCATAACTTTTATGATTTTGTGTTAGCTGTAAGAGAAGAAACTCAGTTAATCAGAATCAATTATCTCACTTTAATGTGAGAACTGCGGTAGCCAAATATTGACCTGATAAAGTTAAACATTAAAGTTTATACTGTGCCACGATAAATGGCTGCATTGTTTTTTTCAGACCCACTTTCCTTGCAACATTTCCCTTGCCTCGCATTCTGTATGCAGATTTGTTTGCTTTATCGATTGTCTGATAGCAGCGACTATTTATTTGCCCTCAGCTTACAGATTCCTATCTCTCTTTCCCCCTTTCTCTCTCTCTATTTACAGCTAGCAGAGTAAACAACTTCAGCGCATTGGATGGACTTGGCCAAAGGCAAAGCAAAAACCAAAGGCAAATCCAAAGACAAAGCATTCAGATAGACAACCAGTTAGGATTCATCTATCAAAGCAACTGTATATAATAATGACTGCATTCAGAGTAGTTTTTCTGTTTCTCCAGTTGTGTCTCTGTTTACATTCTACGTTTTTTTTCAACTCATTTCAAGTTCGTACTTAAAGGCTTAACATTCGCCTTACCAAAACCCAACTTAGTGAGTCAATTATAAAGTTGATTTGAATAGCTTTATATATATATATATGTTATTGACAAGTTTTTTTTTTTTGGTATACAAAATATTTTTGTCAATCGGCAACAATATAATATTTAGTATATAAAAATATATATTTATTTTGTAAATAATATATATTATGTTATCTGCTTAGTGGTTATATTTATCCATTTTCGTTTTATTTGTTAAAAATATGACACAATGCTTCTGAATGTAAAATAACTACAATTCACTTCATAAAACGAATCAAAATTCTTAGCAGTCGTATTTCTCTTATATTATTTAAAACTCCTTCTCGATATTCCCATTCATAATCTCTTTACCAAAAAGTAACTGAGTGCAAAATTTCAGCTAAATCAGTTTAAATTCGACAGGCCCCTAAAGCGGGATGGCGTAGAAAAGAGGTCGTAGAAATTCTATTACGGTTAACAAAAGTTGTGAAAGCCAATATACATATACTTACTCGAGGCAGACATACGAATGTTATCCAATTATATGGCATACAGGATTGTTATGTATTAATCGAATATTGCAAATGTGCATTTCTCAATAGTTATTGCCTAATTCAATTTATTATAGAATCTGTGCAACTCAGCATAATCGGATTTGGACCTGTTTGAAATATTTCTATTTCTACGCCTGCAAGGGATATTTAGAGCGGGCATTCTAGTTTCCTTAGTAGTTTTGTATGTATATAAGAACTTTGTGCGTATAAAACTTTAAGAATTATTTATTTTAACTATAAGGAAACAATTATATATATACGTTACTATATACTATTAAATATACAATGCATACTGCTTGGCGCTTAAATTATTACGCTAAAAATATGTTGTGCGAAATGTTTTACTTAAACGCAAAAAACTTGATTTTCTGTCAGTGCATACTTTTGGGGATGTGTCTCTCAGTTATTAACAAGATGGGCTAAATTAATCTAAAATCGCAAAAACTATCTCTATTGAGCTATGCTTCCAGAAAACTCGAACAATTGTCGAGAAATAAAATGACGATTTATCCAGTTAATGTTTTATTTAAAAGTTTAACGAATTTTCTTCAATATTTTTGGTTATTTAAATCAGTTGGCCAAGTAATATTTTAGATTCTAAGAACATTTGAATAGTGTTTAAATAGTCAATTTTCCTCTGAACTTGTTTACGACTTTGTAAAAAAATCAATAGTCGCTTTTACCATTAATTACCTGAACTCAAAAATAATTGGCCTTTTGAGGTCCTTCGAACACATTTCCCTTTCACATGAAATATCATTAATTTAGCCAAATCCTTATGGATTTTCTGAGAATGTTAATGTGGTTACAAGAATACGAAGAAAA
Organism: Drosophila demipolita; assembly: GCA_035042405.1. Classification (NCBI taxonomy): domain Eukaryota; kingdom Metazoa; phylum Arthropoda; class Insecta; order Diptera; family Drosophilidae; genus Drosophila; species Drosophila demipolita. The sequence continues at coordinate 9,853,057 of JAWNLI010000485.1, forward strand.
TGTGTCGCCGTAAGAAAATACATATATACATCCATTTAGCCATAAGTAAAATGCATCGTTAAATGCTTACATTTTTGTTATTATTAATAATGGTACAGTTTAATCGCATTCATAAAGGGTTTACGTCTAGACATCATAACTTAAGCTGAACATTTGCATGTTCCTTGTTCATTGAGGTACTCCCTTGGCGCCGCACTCAAGTTGACAGACATCAAGTGGATTGGATGTATGTCATGTTTTATGTTTTTATGTCCAACAAGATGAAGCATTTGCAACCTGATGAGACTACTTGCAAATTGAAATATTAATATACATACTTATGATATTTGTATAAGGCAAAAGGTACTTAAATAATCTCAAACTTAAAGCTTGAATAAGTTTCAAGTTGAGCAAATTCTCGTTTAATACTCACCTTAATTAAATCATGAAAACATTCTTCTCATTGTTTTTACGAATTCTTATAAAAACGGCTCCAATGTGCAATTTAGTGAAAGCTCATCAAATGTAGAGCTCAATTTGATTAATTAAATCGGTAAATTTAAGACGCACTTAATCTAAATAAGTGTCTGATTGCCGCGTATAAGATGCAGAAGCAGAAGTGTAGTTTGTGAAGTCAAACTTGGCACTCAACAGTTGAATTGGTATTATGGAGAGTTCCTATGTTAGATATAAACAATGGGATAATGTTACAGAGAGCCAGCGAGTGTCTAACTTAAATGAACAATCGATGTTATCTGCTCAACTTACCTCCACTTGGCCATCGTGCACGTTTTTATGGTAGGTACTTAAATGGGAAAGCTGGCCAACTTTGGCGCCTGGCTAATGCGTTTTATCAATTGGGTTTCATCAGATGAGCACAGTTTGTAGCGAGCGGAGCAAGATTAAGCATAAGAGGAAGAGAAGGAGGAAGTGGAAGCAACGAAATGTAGCCAAATGAATTGGATTCCTTTTAACGGAATGCTCATGGCAATGAGCAACTCCCAAAAAGTTAGTTAGTTACGCCCCAAAAGCAAATAGCCCCTCGCCGCATAAATTAGTTGCTCAATTCTTCTTCTTCCACTGCAAAAAGGGTAGCAAACTCAGTGCGTTAAAAGTATTTATTGCCGCATCCCTTGCCCCAAAGATGCTGCCTCTGATTAAAGTCGCTTGCCATCTGCTGACCAAGTTGTAATTTAAGCTTGATATTAACTTGACGCCATTGCCAGGTGCTTCCACCAGATTTTAATTAAGTTGCAGTTGCAATCGCCTTATGCCCTTTACACTTGCCCTTTGATTGTACAAGCCTTGGCATTTTTATACCTTCTGGTCATAAAGAGAAGTTTCAAAGAAAATTATTTTCTAGAAAAAAATAAATATAACACAATTTAAGCTTGTTTGAAAATCTATTTGAAATCGGACAAAACCAGAAAAATATAAAAATGCAAATGCATTGAAATTTCCTTATACCCAAAACATTTAGAAAAGTCAGTGAAAAATTCTAAGACAAATTTCGAGAGGCGTTTTTAAAAGCAAGTTTTTAATTGTTTTGAGAGGTTTTCAGCTGTTTTTGATAAAGTCTATATTATATGGAGTACTGCTTACTGCGACTGAAAACTTCATTCAACTAAACTAAAAATAAAAGCATGAAAAACAGTAATTTCAATAAATTAAGTTTGAATTTATTTATAGCACACTGAACATTTAACTAGAATGGTATTTAATATATATATATATATATATATATATATATATATATATGTGAGAGTCATTTGGTATATATGTACATATATATGTTACATTTATTAATTTATATACATATATATTTATATATATGAAAGAATATCTGAATACTGAAAAGTGCACAACAATTAACAATTATAATTTATTTTAATATTTAATTAGCATGTTTAAACAATTTTGTTTCGGTTACTGTAATATTTTTCTGCTGTAACATTTGCTTACGAATATTTTGTCTTTTGTTTTTGGAATTTAAAAGGTACAATTCTCTCAATTTTGGTTTTTAGCGATAACACCGAAATTTGGCCTGCTCAAATATTTATATACATACCTATTTATATTGTGCATATATTGTATGTATTAAACAAGCACACATTTGATTAGTTGAATACATTGTTTTGTTTTTTTTTTTTTAGCTACCTACTTCATTTAAATGTATACATCTTTTATTTTAAATCTCTCTTTATAAATATATAGAATCAATATTAAGAACGTATTGCTGTATTATGTACATTGAATGACAGATTAGAAATAAATACATTTTTATTTAAGAGTAGAAAATTGTTTACTTAATAACACAAATAATTTATTTTTTTTTACAAAAATTCTTCATTTAATATATTTTTTACTGCATTTTAGAACAGATGTTTCAGATAACAAAAAATGTATTTTGTACATTTTAAAATGTGTTTTTTAAGATAATTAAAAATAATTTTATTTCATAGAGATTCAGAATAGGAGAAAAGCTGAGAAAAAGAAAAAGTTTTTGTTTTACCAAATAACATTTGTAACGAATATTTTGAATATATAATAACACTTAACTTGAAGTTGCCCCCCTCCCCCATTCGCTTAGCACTGCTCTTAACTTGGCCCAATGGTGCCCTTAGACCCTAGCATCACTATACTCTATGCGCACTGTGCGTCTTGGCCTTTGCCCTCGATGGGAATTGGAGCTAATGTCTGTGGCTGCCAGGCTGCGCAGCGCCAGCAGCTCCCGCGGCTACAATTGTGTCCTCTTGGCCACCCCATGGCCGCCAGAGCCGGGTGCATCGCCCGGTGCCTCCACGTAGGAGTAGGAGGGTGTTTCCATAACCAGGGGATGGCATATCTCGTAGACGGGCACCTTGAGGCTTGTCTTACGCAACCCGCCCAAGCTGCTCTGCGAGCTCGAGCTGGGCCCAAATGAACGTCATCTGCTCATCGACTCATTGCCCAGGTCAGAGTGTGAATGATGCAGTTCGCTCTCATCCCCAAAACTGTGCGCCGCTGCACTGGGTGTAATGCTGGGCGTTCTGCCATGAATCCTAATGGCGGACATGTCGGATCCGCGGCGGGAACTCTTTAAGGATACGCTCTGCCTGGAGCAGAAGCAGCGGCAAATAATGCGCTTGAAGGCGAAACGAAAGTCCTTGGAGAAGAGCGCATAAATCATGGGATTCACCGCCGAGTTGCAGTAGCCCAGCCAGAAGAGCACCGAGAACAGCAACGGATCCACGCAATCCTGGCAAAATGGTCGTATAATGTACATTGTGAAGAAGGGGCACCAGCAGAAGATGAACATGCCAACGATGATGGCCAGCGTCTTGGCCGCCTTTGTCTCCATGCGAAAGCGTTTCACTTGCGCCTTGATATTCCGTCTGCCCATCTTTTTGTTGGCGGTGCGAGGATGACCAATGATGCCACCGCCATCGCTGGCGTTGCTTTGCCTTCGCGCCAGATCTGGGAGTGCCTTGCTTACCTGAAGATAACAGGTGCTACCACCATGATGTTGCTGCTGCCTATAAAGCTGCGACTCGGTTGCCTCACGTCCATGCGATCCGTTGTAGTGCACGGAGAACAGGGCATTGTTCGAGGGACGCCTCTCATCCGATTGGGTTAACTCGTTGATGTTCTCGCTGGATGGATACGAGACGGAGATCTTGATCTTATCGTGCTGATGATGTAGTCGCCTCGTCGCGTATTTACTCAGCCTCTCCGGCGACGGGGTGCCCAGTGTTGTTGTTGTGCTCTGCGTGCTCCCATTGCTGTGCATCGAATCCTGTTGATTGGAGCCGCGTCCCCGATGAATGCGCAGCGTCAAGCGTTGCTCCTCGAAACGTGAGCCAATGCCCTTGGAGCCTAACAGAATGTCAAAAAGCGAGAGAGAGAGGTAGGGAGAGAGAGAGAGAGAGAGAGAGAGAGAGAAGAGAGGGAGAAATGGAGAGTAGAATAAAGCATTAGTTCGCACTACAAACAATTCAACATACTATTTCCTGTCTCTTATTTAATATTACTTATACGCCCCTTTGCACAGCACGCACACTATTTACCATCAACACTGAGAGAAAAAAGCATACCTAAATTTTAGGAGAACAACATTTTTTTGTACTACAATTTATCCAGGAATGTTCCACTATATTCTTGTAATCATTTGAAAGTTAAAAAAAACACACCAATTTTGTAATCAACAAACCAATTTTACATGAGCTTAAAATTTTGTTTCAATATAATTTGGTTTTATTCTTCGCTAATATTAGAATTGATTTAAATATTTAAGTACTATTCAATAACTTCATTCTATTCTTAGCTGAAATTAAAATTGATTTAAATATTTTATTACTATTTAATAACTTCATTCACAATAATAGTTTAACAGTAAGAAGAAACTCTCTCCTTGACATTTTGTCGAATTTGCACAATGTTTCTACTTGAATTGGCAACAAGAAGGTGTACTTTTTTTTCAAGTGCGTACTGTTTGTCCATTCTTTATTGAATATAGCCCATACATTCAGTAATACATAAAACTTAATGTTGAATGGATGTTGCCAATGCCAACTTGGCCTGATGCCAGGCTGCACTTTAGCAAATTAATCGCGTAATTATGCAAATAGCTTTTGGCATAAGCGCGACAAGCACTCAATGCTCAAAGCGTCCCCTCATCCAATTGTCCGTGTTACCTTGCCCCTCCTTGGAGCACGAATACCCCCCTGCACCGACTGGCCGTGGCAACAATATGATCCATGTTTCGCTTGTCTTAGTCGCGCTTAAGCCGCCATCAAAGGGAACTTTATTTCATTAATACGCATACATTTGCATAAATTCATACACACACACACACACACACACGCACACCCACTTAAACAGTTAGCTTTGCATTTATTACTCATACGCACGTTTAACAGCTGTTTAAATTTCCATTACACTGCCGCGTGAGTGTAATGAATAATCAGCACAATAATTCCATGTTATTCAGTTTGTTCTTTCTGCTGATGGTGCTTCTGATGTTGCTGCTGCTGTTGTCTCTGCCCCTCCGCCCCCCCCACCCACATCGCTTATCCCACCCACTGTTAAAATATTTATGACGCTGTCATTGTCACAACAAGCCGTTGCCCTAACCTAAAATTAAACGTTTTACACTCGTAAGGACATCGACCATGAAGTACTTTTATATAAATAATATATTTCTCAAGTTTTTGGAATGCTTTTGATTGTTTGATGTTGTTGTGTTCATGAAAAATTTTGGTACCGTCGAATTATCGACATGTTGCGGCAGAAAAGTTAATTTACTTTCATTTAAAGCATTTTTCATCGTCAAAATTAGTAAATTGAAATCGAACGAATTTCCTATATCTCCAAATAAATTTAACTTGCAAATTATGATTATAGGACACTTATAAAAGTAGACATAAATTTCAGCTAAAAACAAGTTAATTTACTTTCACTCAAAGCATTTTCAATTGTCAAAATTAATCAAATGAAATCAAATGAATTTTCTGTAACTTAAAATAAATTTAACTTGAGCTTGTCGTATGTTTTTTGTAAGATTTCTTTTGGGATTTAAAATAGTTTAGTTACTTCAATATTCATACCAATTTTGTAAGTTATAATTATAGGTCACTAATAAAAGTAGTAAAAAATTTCAGCTTAAATGTGCTCAATTTGGAGAAACCTACGCAGAGCTTTAGTATTAAAAAAAAAACTTTACTTCAGCTAAAATGTCAACAGATTAAAAATTATACTCTACTCGTCTATTTCTACTAAGCTATTACTTTAATAAGAAAACTATTAACGGTATCGCTTATAGCCATTTTTTTCATCCACAATTCGAATGACCCAACTTGAGGTAGAGCATAATTAATTTCAGTAAGTAAGAGCAAATTTATTCCCTCCGTTTGGTTAAGCTCGACTTAATGTTGTATAAATTGTGTTGTGTGTGTGTGTGTATTTTCCACTGGATTGTTGTTATTACCTGTGTCTCGCTCAGTGTGTGTTGAAGTGCACTGTTATTGTGTTTACCAATTGTTTTTTATTATTAATTACCATTAATTATGACGGCGTTGTATATTTTATTTTTATTTGTATTTTTTTTTTGGCTTTCATTTTATTGAAAATGCTGTTATGTTATTGGCTGATACACACACATATACATATAGATATATGTATTAAGTACTCTATATATATAACTCAGACATATACACATAACTGTTTATAACTGAACTGAAGCATTCTGTTAACAACAAAATGGAACGATAAAGATATGCTTAAATTAAGTACTATTTATGATTAGCGCTAAATGTATCATCGTCAATTAATTCCTTTAACAATACTTAAGATTATTTACGAAAGATGTATATATATATTTAGATATATATGTATTTTCTTAGCCTAGTTTAAATACATGAAAATTATTGCCATTAAGTTACAACGTCGTTCAATGCGAATACTGTCAATGTTGAATGGGTTTGGTTTACAAAAGTACAAAACTGAAATGCATTGCCCAATGTCTAAAATAATGTAATTACACTGAAAAAAATCATACGACCAAGAATGCATAAAATTAAGCTTGTCCAAAAATTAGAATAAATTTCAATAAAAAAATGATTCCTTTCAAAAAATTAAAATTATTTTTGGGATTTCAAGTTTAACTTTTCAAAATTCTAAGGCATAGATTATTTTCTCAAGTGTAGATGCCTAGGGGACTCGCCCCTTGCAGAAACCACCCCGCCGTATGCGCTTGGTGCTGCCCGTGGTGTCACCATCGCTGCAACCTGCAACTGCCACATCATGGGGCAGCGATGATGTGCGCTGCAGCGAACTCTCCGTCGTCTCGTAGCTGCCAATTAGTCAGCTGAAATCAACGCCATCGCCATCGTCCGAGCAGCCCGATATGGTCTTGTGGAATGTGGCAGGTGCCATCAGTGCACGTGCGGCAATCATCTGGAAATTCTCGGAAGCACGAAAACCGCTCCGGGTGCAAACACAACGGCAAACGATTCGCTTGAATGCAATGCGAAATTCGTGGGAAAATAGGGCATAAATGACGGGGTTTATGGCTGAATTGCAGTAGCCCAGCCAGAAGAGAACTGAGAAGACCGTTGGCTGTATGCAACTCTCACAGAACGCCCTTATCAGATACATTGTGAAGAAGGGCAACCAACAGACTATGAAGCCGCCCACAATGATGGCCAACGTTTTGGCCGCTTTTGTTTCCATGCGAAAGCGTTTCACTTGAATTTTGGCGCTTCGTTTTCCGGCTCGCTTTTTGGCCGCCGTCGAGATGCCACTCTCCAAATCGACAGCTGATCGGCCCGCGGTGTCCAGGTTGAATGTGGTTTCGCCGATGTCGAAGAGGCTGCTCTTGAAGGATGCACGTCGTCCATTCGAAAGACTCCCCGTGCCCCCTTTGCTGCTGATGACGGCATAGTGAGGCGACAGTGGTGGCTGCTGTTGCTGCTGCTGCTGTTGCTGCTGTATGCCACCCAGGCGAGGCGACTCCAATACGTTTTCCGACGAGGGAAATGAGACTTTGATGGCAATCTTCTCGTGCCGCTGACGCTGAACGCGCATTGAAGTCGCTCGCTTGGGTGTGCCCAGCTGGGAGACGCACTGCGGATCCTCATTGCCAGTGCCATGTGTGGCTCCATTGCTGTTCACGCTCAGCGTCGACGACATGGAGTGCACGGACAACGGTGTGCGCTGCGGTGTCCCACACGGACGACCCCGATGGATGCGCAATATAAGCTGCGAATCATCAACGCGATTGTTGCCCCCCGATTCCCGCGGGCTGCCTGCAATAGTCGAGTGTGTGGAAAGTTGGCGGGTTGTCGAAAATGCAACTCATTACACAAAATGTACACAGGGTGTTCTTGAACATTCACTTTGTTTTATACATCAATTTGGGTGTGTATATGCGTGTGTGAGTGATTTTTTTTTTAAACTTTTGATTCATTTGAGTTTTTGTTTAGATTATTAACGATATTTCTGCACAGGCGAAAAAACCAAATGCAACAAAATCCATTAGCTAAAAATGAAGAAATTTTAATCAAGTTTGCTCCAATGAAAAGACATTCGTCATTTGACATCTTAATTCAAGAATTTCTTTTTGCAATTTAGATTTTATGTTCCATTTGTTTTTTCTCCGTTTAGAACATTTTGCTTGTGTTACACATGAAATTTGAGGGTGTTGGTGATTTAAATTTTGGTATTTTGTTTTGGTTATTTCTTTGATTAGATACAAACATTATTTGTGTGAGCCACAATTACATTGAGCGAGGATAGAACTAGCTACAAAAATTAACATATAGATGTTTTTGGAAAAAAATGTAAATCTATATATTTTTAAAAATATCTTCAGCTAATGGACTAGAATATTAGGTTAAGGAAAACCGCACGCAATTATTTTTTAATAATTCAGGAAAAAACTTACTTAAATAGTCTGATTGTAAATATCACATAATATTAACATATTAAATATATTTTTTATTGGCAATATTATTTTGGGGCATGCTTTAAAAAAAACAAAATGTACTTTTTCAATATAAAGAGTTTAAAAAGTGGAATTAATACGAAATATAAAAAAACATGCCCGTATAAAAAGTCTCTAAAAATCTCTGTAATTAGTATTCCATTATTAATATATTTATACAAATTGTTTATAAAATTAATAAAAAAAATAATTAATATGCGCCAAAAACATTCCTCATTTATTGGGTTAATTATTTCGCATTTATTTGGACGTGTTTAGACTGTGAGTTATTTGTTTTTTTTTTTTGGATAAAAACACATTTTTACATTAATTAATTCGATTTAATTGTCTCTGATAAATGAACACAAATTATGAGGGTCCGTTGGCTCTATGTAAAATTGAGTTTTAATGGTCTGTTGTGCATTGATTATATAATTACAAATATTAGAACGTATATAGCTCAAAAATTGATATAATTTTGTTAAATAATATTGCAAAACTTAGCAGTTACAATAAAGTATAACAAGTCAATCGATTTAATGTCAATGCAAATATATTTATATTTTAACAAAACAAATGCTGACTCGAGTTAAAGCAAACATTTCATTTATATTTCAGACGTTTTTGCTTGCTCACGGACAATAAATAAATGAAAATACTTCGCGTATTCAATATTTTTTAACATTATATGAACATATCAATTAACAAACGAAAATGAAATAAATAACTAAGCAACAATTTGCATCTAAAAAGATATATAACTGAAAGTAAATTAGCATTATTCGAAAAACAATACTTTTAGATAACCTATCATAAATTGAGATTTCGGAGTAGATTATGCAGCATTTTTCATATTCAAAAAATAGTATAATTAATATGAATAATATATATGCACTCATATTATATTGCTCAAATATGATAAATGAAGATTTAAGAAAAATTGCAAAGTAATCACACTTTTGATTGTTTTGCCAGATTGTTTTGGTTTTTGAACCTCTTCAAGGATATTTGTAGTTAAAAGTTTTTTTTTTTATGCATGTTGCATACCTTTGCACAACTTCATAAGAATCTTTTTGACAATTTGTAAAGGATATCGAAACACCGTCATATGCACACATTAATATTACAGAGAGCATGCTTTTATATTACTTATTACATTATATTATATAATACATTCGCACAAAATGAGAGGAAAACCCATTTTTCAATGCTTATAAAAAATGATTTTGAAAGGGAATAAAAAGATGAAGAAGAGGACGTTAAATATTCACATTTATGTGCACATGAAAACTATTTTTATATTTATTCTTTGACGCGGAAGCCTTCTCTCTGTATAGCCACAGGCATTTGAGTGGGAAATGCTGGTATAAAGGAAAAAGCGTGGGCTTTTTTCCACAAAAAACAAACAAATAAAGGAAAACACGATATTTTCGCAAACTTCTCGCATATGGAAGTTTTACCGTTATGCAGCAGCAAAGCAAGAGGAATTTGAATAAAAACAAAATGTGTGCTGAAATAACGTATTTACATATTTATGCAAAATACAATTTAAGCGAAAAATTTTATAATGTAATTGCTTTTGAAATTCTTTGCGGTTTTGTTTACCGTTCTAATACAATTAAAATTAGTTGTTGAACAAACAATTCCGAATAAAATTTGGAGAAACTATTTAAACATTTTAGAGACCATAAGAGATAGAGACATTAAATTTGGAATATAAGTTCTATCATATGCAGAATTTTGTTAAATTTATCGATTATTATTCGCTTAGATCGATGAAAATCGATTTCCGATACCAATCATAGACACCTTCCAATAGATTTAATATTTTATTCTGTCACTTTTAAAGTATTCATAGATTAAAAAAAAATTATTTTGTCAACCAAGATATTTTTCCGCAATATCATTAGTTACGAGGGATAATATTATATATAGCTCCCGTAGTTAAATGGTTGTTAAATAAACAATATATTTCATATTTCATTTTGCCAGTTTAAAGGTGTTCATCGAATAATGAGTTGGAGAATAAAAAACTACTTTGACTAACAAGACGTTTTTGGACAATCTCATCAGTCACGAGTGGTAATATATTTTTTTATATATTCTTTTTAACATTTTGGTGGAAGAATGAACCAACAGCTGAGTGCTTTATCATATAGCTCCCACCGAAGCAGCATGTTAAATAAACAAATACAAATATAAAAATAAATAATAAATATGTTTTGGCTGTTGAATTCTGTTCATTAAGTGTAGCTTCAGTTTTGGGCATCTAAGTTTTAAACTGTTTTCTGCTGTGCTATTAAATGTTTAATTATATATAACTGTGCAGCTTTTGTGTATGTGATGTGACCTTTTGAACGATGCACTGGGACGGTGAAACTGACGCGAGTGAAAGTCAAGGTGAAATATAAGACAGGCTGGCGTGAAAGTTGACACGCCTGTTGTTGACACAGAGGCCAGGGCAGGGGCAGGACTAGGCCAGGACTTCGCCTTTTCAAATTGAAATTTTTGAAAACCCTCACAGCTCGTGTGTGCAACTGGCGCAACAACAAGAACAACAACAATAACAATAACAGGCTCAAGCTCAAGTGCCTCGGTGCTTCTGCTGTTGCGTACATTTTAATAGACGACGCCATGAACCTCAGCTAGTTTTTGAACTTGAAACTTGATTACCTTCAAAAGCCACTGCAGGGCTAAAGTGGGCCACATAACTGAATGCCACCAAAAAACAACAATAAACGCCGCCCACGCATTGTGTCACGAAATGTTTTGTAGACTTTTGCGCCTCGTGTTGTGTACAAAAAACAGCGAACAAGAAATGAAGACACGCACGACAAGTGACCCGTATAAAAAATGAAAAAAAATATTACTTATATTACTAGGTGAGAGAGCTTGACTAGAAGATACCAATTATCTAAGTCCTTACCTATCGGAAATTGAACTCGTAGATTGTCGATATTCCTGCACCAAAATTTGTAGTTTTCAAAATAAGTATTAATCATTGTTAAGATGATGTTTAATTTAAGTGAAAGGATAGAAGCAATCGTTAAAAAAAAGTGATAGATAGAAAATCTAAAATCTATATACTATCTGGGGTTGGAGATGCTTTCCTCTGCCTGTCACATAGTCAACTCTCTACACATTTTGAATAGGTGCTGGGTATACAAAACTATAACAAGCTCAGCGCCACTCTGTCTGCATGTGTGCTTAAGTGTTTGTGTGTGTATGGAAAGGGGTGTGTGTGTGGGTGGGTGTGTGCGAGAGTGTGTATTTCAAGGCTGTCGCATGAGCGGCTGCTTCTGAAAATCTGCGCTTTGTCTTCAAAATAGCCCCAGTAAAGGACACGCCAACACACACAACTAGAACAAGAACAAAAACAATAACAACAAAACCAACAACAAGGTTTAAGCAACTAAATAGAAAACAACCCGATGTCATCATAGAAAATTGCTATTATATTGGGGTCATAATTAGTTAGATTTGAGTGACACGCCTTCAATGCTAATAACATTTCGAATCACGTCAATCAGTTGAGTTGGTAGCAAATAAACCAATAAAATTAAATGTGTTTTGTGTGCTGCCTTTTTTATATTACGCAACCAAGTTCAAATTTATTCATTATTTAAGCTAAATATATATTTAGGGCGTGTTTTAAAATACGATATATGTAGAAAATCCCAAGTTGAACATAATATTGATGAATAAACAAGTTACAAATAAGAAACACTGGCAAGGGATATCTGTGGGAATTGACAAAGCATTTTATTTCAAATGCAAAAAAAGGCAAACAATAGTTGATTACGTAATTTGATACACTCTTTTTGCTATGCAAAAGTAATATCTATTATTTCTAATTTCTTTTTGTTTTTTCTTTCCAACTGAGCTGGCGCCCCAAAAGTTACCCCAAATTTAGATTGCCAGACGCAAATGTAAATTGTATGTTTCAGTGTCGTTATTAAAATGTCGTTACGATTTCGAGCAAATTGCAGGTCTTTTATTTTTGGGACTGTTAAAAAAATGTCTGTAATGGGAAAAGTCTTTAAGCTGGTTTTTTTTTGGCTCCACAATTAACAGGAGGCATTAACTTTCAAGGCAGTGCGCACGAAAAGTGACTTATTGATTTTTATTATGTAGCTATTTAGTCAGTCTGTCAGTCAGTCTGCCAGTCAGTCGTTCAGTTGGGTAGAAGATATTAAAGGCAATGCGTTCGCCTAGCTTGAGATGAGTTTTCCATGTAAGATTGGTCGTCGAAGAGATTAAAAACCCAACTAGCAACTGTGCTCAATGAGCTGGTCAGCTGGAAGAAAGTGCTCAGCAAACATTGGCAAAATATTGCGCAACTAATGAGCCACATATAAAAATGAACACACTCTAGTATAAAAACATATTGAAGTGTGTAAACAGAAAGAGGACAACCTAAAAAAAAAATATATATTCAGACTCAAGCATGAATACCCTCGTCGTGACAGCTCGACTAGGAGATACCCTAAGATGCTTACATACTTTTCCACAAGTTCATTTTAACCATTTCTCAATTGTTATTGAGTTCTGATTATAGGAAAGCCCAAAATGTACTGCTAGATTCCTTTTCTTATATTTAAGAATGAATAAAATTATAATTAAGTTTGATATTTTCTTATTTTTTTCATTGTCTTCAGTCTTTTTATATTAATGCATTTTTTTCTCTGCGTATCAATGTTTCGTAGCAACTTCAAAGCCAAACAAACATCGAACAAAAAATAATCACATATCGCACATTATTTCTATATTTTTTCGGGCTTAATGGATGAAGTTTTCTCATTGTGTTTTGTATTATTTTTGCTGTTTGAGTAACCGGATTTGTTTGATGTGCACTTGGACGAAAACGATGGCAATTATTGTTAAGATCGCAAGTTGTTATATATGATAATTTTCAAGAGAAAATAATAAGATACTGTTCTGCAGGTTTATCAAATAAAAAAATAAGTCTTAGTCTATGTAAGAATTTAATATTTGCTTTCGTTTTTTTTTTTAATGATTAAAAGGTATTTAATTTGGTATTTAATTTAAATGTGAGATGTTTAAGCTTAAAGAATTAAGGTAATTTCAATTGCTTAAATTTAAGGTCTTACCTACATGGATAAACTAAACTAAGTATATATATTAAAACTACAACCTATAATTATGCACATTATCTTTAGGTAGTATATAATAAATACAATAATTAATGTTATGATTTTAGTTACAGGGAAATGTTTATACAAATTGTAAATTTCTTAATTTGTTTAGTGGCTGTTGACATAACTATTTAAATTTATAATTAGATTTGTATTAACAGTCGAATTTTCTCTTAGGGATCTAATTAAAAATGTTTACTTGTTTATTTATATTATTTATAACGTTTATTTACTGATTTTTTTATGATGTGATCCGAGTGCAGAACACAAAAACAAGAAATGCGATTGGTTATTTATAAATGTAAAGTACCATTATTTACATTTTTTATTATTATTAATTAAATTTAAATATTCTTTTGATTTGGTTTGCTTGTTAACAATGATGTCAATAATTTGTATTAATAGGGGATTAATAATTGATTTGGCACGGGACTTAAATAGTGATTGATTTCCTATATAGTATTTTATAGTATGTTCATTTATAGATCCGTTTCGAATTCAAATATTACTAATATAATAATCGAAGCTTCACAAAGCCACATGAAATATTTATTGGACTAACAGTAATTCTAGTTTTCAAAATTTAAAAATTTTAAATTTTAGTATATATTATTTAATATTTCACCAATTAAATCTGATAATCTTAATCTTGATATAAAATAATTTAAATTTTTTTTCAGCGCAATTAATATATTGACGTACGAGAAAAGGATGTCAAATCGAATCCGAAACAGATTTTATAACTTATTATTTTCAATGTGTTTTGTTATTGACAATGGCACTGATATACATACATATATATTTAATGTGAATGTGTTTGTGCGTGTGTTGATTTATACACTTTTTTTGTTATAGTTTTTATAGCAGTGTGTTTTTTTTTTGTTTTTATTCCTTTGTTAAATCAAAAAACGGGGGCAAAGACGTCACACAACTAAAACTACACGTTTAGAGTTTCGAAAATTTGATTAGCAGACGAGATGAAAATTTATTGGATAAAATTATGTATGTATGTATGTACTTTGAACAAACGAACTACATACGCTACGTGGTTTACATAACTTACTGTTCAAATCGAACGAGAATTATTAATATTAGAAAATGTTAAAGGGACAAAACTTTTAGCTACGCACAAGTTGCCAAATAATTTGAATTGTGAATGATAGATTGAAAAAATTTATTTGATGGAGTTTTTGCTACCGATCTTTAATACATGTTCACACTACTGTATGATGGATAAATGTATATATATATATATATGTATATATATTCGCTACTCACCCTTGGTGGTCTTGAAGCCCTGGTTGATGGCGCGCGTGGTGCGCACAGCGGCTCGATAGATCCGCCAGTAGAAGAAGAGCATCACGAACATGGGTATATAGAAGGAGCCCAATGCCGAATAGAGCACATAGCCCCGATCATTGGTGAGTTCACATTTCCAGGGACAGCTGGTGGCTGCCACCGGCTGCTGTGCCACAATCTGCACTGGGCCATTCAACAGATCGTAATCCTTATCTGTGATTGGGGATATGGTGCTGGTTGTTGTTGTGGTTGTCATGGCTGCAATATGTATTTCCGCAGAGCCATCAATTGGCGCAAAGTTCGGATCATATGGATTATAGGCATTCCCATTGCCATTCCTCTTGAGATTTCCATTTTCAGTTATTATCGCCTCCTCCTGCTTATGCCTAATCTTATCTACATCTAGTTGCTCATCCTGTGTGCTCGACATGGTGGTGGCATAGTAAAGCGTATAGTTTCCCCGTGTGTAGGTCGGCTGTACCATGGCCTGCAAAAGAAAAAAAAAATTAAATGCATATATTAATCTACACTGTTAAAATATACATTTTTCACACTATTCGCATATTTACATGTTTTACTTGAATCAAGGATGTATTCGCTCTCTGGATGTGGGTTTTTGCCAAGTGTATTTATATGATTTTTGACGGGTTGTATAAAATGGTTAACGTATTGAAATTCTAGAAACGCATTTTCACGAACATTTTAGACCCGCTCACATTGCTCACAATAAGCCAATAAAAATACAAATTTAAGCGGTTCGTTTAGAAAAAATATATTCAGCGACGCGTCTTGCATAAATATTACGCAAAGATGTAGCATACATTTAGGCGACCGGAACGGGCCATAGTTCTGAAAAAGCTATACTCGACTAGTAAATACCCATTAATACATAATTTTTCATATATATTTGAGGTACAGCAAGGAATTTTCTAATGGAATACGCATACAATTTGGTTAAAATAATTAGTTATTTATGAATGTTGATTTTTGTTGCAAAGTTTTACTGATTTTAGCCGTTGTACTAGTAGCAGATATAACAATAATAATAACAGCTGTTTTACTCCCAATATTTATTTTTAACAACGACTTTTGTCAGTAATACAATTTGGGCTATCTCAAATGTTAAAGTGGGTTGCGTTTTAATAATAGCAACCCCAAGCACTCAATAACTCCTTACGAGTGAACGAGGGTGAATTTTAAGTGGTTTTGAGAGAGGTATGATAAGCTCTGTCATATTCAGCTGCTGGTATCTACACCTGACATCAAAAGGAACAGAGTCATGTCAAAAGACGGTAAGCATTGTGCAGAAAGCCGATGCCAGAAGGCATAAGTCGAGTTCCAATTAAGCTCATAAGGACATTGTCAGGATGCTAGTGAAATCCAATCGAATTGCAAGCAGCATAAGACGCACTCAATGGATGCATTGAAATCAGAATTTAAATGCATTTATGCACTGCAGTTATTGGAAGATATGCTGCAGGGTGAATGGCAAATCCGATTAAGTGTAGCAATTCGCAGATGGTTTGATGCCACTAAGATTGAGGCAAGAAACAAAGCGAAAGATGGCTTCCTCAAGGAATTTGTAATTTATGAGATAAATAAAAAAAAGCAGACAAGCTGATTTTTTTAAATTTTAAGCATAAAAATACTTAATGCAAATACGGAATTTTTCTAAGAAACAAACTGTTTCCAATTAAGCACAAATTTCACTAAACTTATTCAAAAACAGCCTATTCAATATTTGATTCGAGCAGATACAAATTTCTGTGTAGTCCAAGTGTCTCCATTAACCATAAAATTAGAAACAATATTGGCCATATAAATTTGGCTTATTGCACACACACACATAAACAAAGGGCCAATACTCATTCTCAAACAGACAGGCCAAGGCGAAGTAGAATAAAATCTTACAGAATGTCGCAATTCGTTGGCCCTGTTAGTGGGCATATCGCAACTGATCTGATTAATAGGACTGATTCCAGGACACAGACTGAAACATGAATTATGCGACGCTGTCTGGTCTAGTCAGCATTTGTTGTGGTTCTGGTTTTGGTTTTGGTTCTGGTTCTGTTTCGGGGCTGTTGTCTATGTGGCAGCCACATCAGTATCATTGCCATGACATAAAAATTGTTATGCATGTGGGCCAAAAAAAAAGAAGCGAAAACAACACAAAAATATATTTACATGGGCGATAAAAACACGCCTAGTCAAAATGGATACATGGCTGGACTGACATTTCTTCTACCCTGTTGACAAAATAAATTGATGACCTGCAGCATAAATTTATTAAAATATAAATTCAAGCAAAGTCAACCATATTTTTCATTGAGTTTTCTGCAATAAATTCTTGAATTGATTGATTTATTGAGAGCCTTTTTTAAGCCCAATCCAAAAAAAATGACTTAAAATAAAAACTGAATTCATCGTTAAATGTTATTTTAGCATATAATTAAGGAACAACTTTTAGGCGTATTGTATTTAAAAAAATGTCATATTTTCTTCGTAATCAAAAACTTTTTCTTATAGGGTATTTCATGATCAAACATTGCCATGTGAAACCCTCCCACATGTTTTATGGTCATGTTTGTTAAAAATGAGCTCCGATTGCAGTCCTTGCAGGACGGCTATCAACACAGTTGCCACATTTCGAGTTTGCGGCTTTTGGGCAAAACTTTAAGTTGTAACGGTGTCAGTGACAGTCTTATTGAAAACTTTGCCGACCGAATGTCTAGCTGAGGTTTCCTTTAAGCCCATTTCTGTTGGTTGGTTGCACGCCAAAAACCAGTTTTCGTGGTTTCAATTTGGTTTATGTGCAAACAGTTTTTCACTTCAGTTTATTGGTGTTAGTGGGTGTGTGTGTCTGTATGTGTGTGTGTGTGTGTGTGTATGTGTTTGTGTGTGTGGATAATAATTGCTTACCTTTTGATCCTTCCAGCCCACTAAGGGTGGAAAGCAAATAACAAATGAAAGCACCCAAATGCCGGCGATTAAAGACTTGGCCTTCTTTGTTGACATAATGCTTGGGTAGGTGACCGGTCGCGTGACTGCCACATAACGATCCAGAGATATGGCACATAGATTCAATATCGATGCCGTGCACATCCACACGTCCACTGCCAGCCAAATGCGGCACCAGACGTCTCCAAATATCCAAACCTAACCAACAGTGTCAGCAGTCAAAATTATATAAACATAGAAAAGTCAAAATTAGAATAACCTCAAAATCATAAATTATAAATTATATTAATAAACTTAAAATTTAAAAGTGAAATAGTAATATTATTTCAAAATTTTACGCTTTTGACTTACCTTGAACACTTCCCAGGTTGCTGAGAAGGGTAGCACCGCGAGGCCCACCAGTAAATCGGCAACGGCCAGGTTAACGATGAAAAAATTGGTAACACTACGTAATTTGTTTGAACAGAAGACGGCGGCAATGACGAGACAGTTGCCACCAATGACCAGCACGTTGATAAACTCGAGTATGGCCAATGAGATCAGATTCGCCGGTTCCGTCCATTTCACAGATTTAATGAGATCCTCACACTCCGTCTCATTCATGGCGGTACTTTTGTGATGGGTGTAGACTTATGTTCACCACCTGCAAGCCAAGTTAATAAGAAAATGGCCAACGTTACTAAATGCTTATTCAATGCATAATTAGTCCTGTTCTCTTCTTAGACTCCTTCGGGACACACACCAGCTGCGTGCCCGGCATGCCTAATTAATTTATGAAAATATCCAGACACCAGACTAAAAGTATAATCAGGAGGATCTCGGATGGGGGATGAGGGTTGGGAGGCGCTAAAAACCAATGGCGAATACAAGCAGGTTTTTGACTGTTTAGAGCATCTCCCGCAAAATTGCCGAAAAACTTAAATTAATGCCCAGCGGACAACAATGAACTTTGACTTCCAAAAACCTGGTTAACAACCCAAATGCCTGAAATTGGCAGTTGGAATATGGTTCACTGGGGATTAATTACTTTGAATTTGATTACTCAAAATGAGATACTTAGATCTAAATTTGAGATTAATATTTCAAATTAAGTCGAAGTTAAATTTAATTAAACATTAAAGATGGTAATTTTGAAGGTATGAAATAAATATATGGGTACTTCATTTTTATAGATATAACTTCGATTTTTTTAGTTTAAAAACAAAACGAACATCAATTTCTATGAAATTTCAGACAATAGAAGTTGCACACTTTATTGTGTCATTAATTTTTTTCTGCGTGTAATCGTAAATAAGCCAGACAATGGCACACAGCTGAGGTTCAAAATAATAATTGCAGGTTAACTGCTTGCTGAAACGGATGCGATGACATTTCAGTAATGGCGAACAGGAAAGAGGAGGAGTGTGTGAGAGAGAGTGAGAGAAAGAGAGAGAAAGTAAGTGACACTTGTTCATTCCGTTATCGTGCACACTGCAATTTAATTGCGCACATTAATTGCCAACGCTTTAGCCATGTTTTTACTACAATCCGTCATTTGGCATTTATGAATGAACAAATGGAAATTTTGATTGCCATAGCGAGGGCAATCAGCTCATCAAATAGATTGTGATACATTGGCTCAATCAATATTTGCACTCAGTTTGGCAAACTAATCAATATTTGCGGCCAGGCAATATTATTTTTGACTCTAATTCTAAGAAAGCCAACAAATACAATCACAATGCTTCCCCAATCAATTGCTAGGGGGCGGGGAGGGGATCCATGAAATATTCCAAGCACGCAATTAATCGATTAAATATATTTGGCTCAAGTTCGTGTTGCGTTTTTGATAGCTTTTTATATTTTAGAGCAATTGTCACGTTCGCCTCAATTTTGAATGGACTCAACTGTTTACTTGGCTCAAAATCGTACATCGTGCAGAAATAGTTGTAAATTTTCAATTTTAATAATTTCATAATAGTCATTTAAAATTCGGACAGTTGCTTTTAAAGTGGTGTCCGTAATAGCTTTATTATTACAAGTGAATGTTTTATGACAGAAAGCCATTTCTTACATTTATTGATTTTAAGTCCATTATCAAGAAAAATACTGACGTGGTTCATATTTAATATTTAAATTCAGATATAGTTATGAAAGCTGACAACTTTATATATATCATAAACTCAGCTTGCAACAATTCAATGTCATTTTGTATCCATGTCATGATTGCAATATCTTTATTACTCAAATTTATAGAAAAGAAAATGATGTCACAACAATAATCAAAATCAAAAAGAGTGTTAATAAATGTATATTTTCTATGAATATTAAATTTTGCCAAAAATGTATGCAACAAACAAAAAGAAGCAACTGCGAATATAAATAAAAAAAATATAAATGTATATTCTTGATCTGTTGCAACAATTGAGTTGTTTTAGTTCCATCAAATGTTATTTTTTTAGTAGTTGAAGCCAAATGGAAAACTTTTGCTTTACGTTTCCATTTGGACGTATGTTAATTGGTAAGACAACTTTTATGTAAACTAAAAACTATGCATTAAAAATTAACCCAATGAAAGAAAGTGAAATGTGTGTAATGGGTGTGTGTGAGTGTGTGTGTGTGTGTCTAATATGAACAGCCATAAGGCAGTTCAGTTTAATGTGACAAAGACAATATGCAAATATGTAAAAGCAAAATATAAATGCAAAATTGTAGCGTAAAACAGCTGACAACAAAAATGGCTACTTGTTACTTGATGTTGGCGTTGACTGAAAATGTTACCAGCATAAAATGTTGGCTAAGGAATGGGCTTGTTGCTGCGGCCTCACAATAAAAGCAATCAGTGGCACCCACTGAGTGTGTGTTTGTGGGCGAAATTACTCACATGACAGACATGTTCATGTATGTACACATTTACACATATATATACATGTGTGTGTGTGTGTGTATGTGTCACCATGAGTATAAGCCGAAAGGAGCTGTTGCCTTTGTGACAAAAGGCTGGCAAATATTTGCAACGGAATGAGGCATGCCATTCATGCTTACAACGTAGAATGTTGTGCTAAATTAAAGTCGAATACAAGTTTTTCCAGATTCAAGTGCAATTTTTGCCATATCATTTTGCGTGCGTTAATATTATGCTTTTTGGATACTAATAATGAAAAATGGCTAAATTGAGTTAATTCAGTTAAAATTCGCGAATCGTAATAAATAATTGACATTTAAAACGAGTACCAAAAATGCTTTTTACAACCTTTGCGCATACGCGTTTTTCCCTTTTATTCATATCACGCATACGCCCCGTTGAGTCTGACTTTACGGCCGTGTGGCGCCCGTGAATTTCAGTGCATAATGTGTTGAATTTAATTACAGAAGGCATAAAAAATCTGGCTGCGTGTCGAAATGACGTTTTAATTGAGACATACTCAGCGCAAAGGGGCCGTATAAAATTTCAATAAAAGGATATCTACTATGTAAATCAGTTGAAAACATTCGGCCCATAATACGGCAATAATCTTTATGGCCGTCGAGGGATAGCTAACAAGTTGGTACAATAAAAGCAGAGTGCAAGTTGTAAAACAGATTGCGAACATAAAACATTTCACAGCAATTGTGAATATTTAGTTATTGTTATGCAAGTCGCTTCATAATCATTAACATTTTAAATATTGCAAATGCTTTGACTAATGGTTTTTCAGATTTTAAGTGAGATTGTCACCAGCCAAAAAGTTTGTATTTTTACAATCGAAAACAATCAGAAAAAAAGCGCCAAACTCAAAAAATTGTGGCAAAAAAAATGATTACCACAGGATTTAAATGGCATAACCAATGGGAAAACTAATTTGGTTTCTTACATGTTGCATAATCTGTGGCGTGCAAAAGTGAAATGTTTTTGCCATTTGTTCTTTTAACTCCGGGAATTTGGTTTGTTGAAATTTAATTAATATTGTACTTCATTTTAATTTGGTGTACACATGTATGCTGACGTGCTGCAAAACAATTGAATGTAAGTATTTTGTATCCAATTGCCGCATGAATGTTGCAAATTTGTACAAACAAGAAACTCAGCAGAAAAGCAAAACAAATTACACGGCAAAATGGGGGTAAAACACAAATTGTTAGCACTTAATGAATGATTCATTAGAAAGCAATCGCAAGCCCTTTGGGGATTTGGGTAATCTCGCTTGGGAAGGAGAGAAATGAACAGGAATCGAAGCCGAAACAGAAGCGTTAACGGAAAATGGCTCAAAAAAAAATAACTTTTGATATTGATATTTCAATCCCCTTTTGTGAGCATTTTAAATGTAATCAATATGAAAACATAAAAGTCAAAAGTCTCTTAAATAAGCAGCCACAAATTGTGCCCGCCGTTAATTAGCACAACTTGCAACTTGCAGCGGAAAACGAGCCAAATTATGTAAAAAAAAATGTGCAACAATTTTTCGAGTGGAAGTGCAAATTTCCATGCAAATAAAACGCACACAGATACAAAAAGGTTTTGGCTCTGTAATTTGTGGCCAAGGCAGTTGGCAACCCGCAAAAACTTTTAATTTAATTCTGATAATTGTGCTTGAATAACGAAATAAAAAAATTATATAAAACAAAATCAAAAACTACTCGTGATATGCAAATTGGTTTCGACTTTTAGTTAATTTTGTGGCGAGTTCATTTAAGTGGAGAGCGGAACTTTCAATGCCTCTCTGCATTTATTTGTGGAATATTTCGTCTGCATTTTACTTAAACTTAAATTTTAAGTCAAGAAGTTATTCAAGTTGATCTTTTTGCTGTTGACATAAATTCCTGAAACTTGATTTATATTACAAAGCACATACTTTCGACTCAACGTAATGGCTACAACTATTAACAGGATCCGAAGACGTGGCTAATACTGACGACCATCTGTGTGTTGAATGGGGTTTTTACGAGCTGGCTGTGTGTGTGTGTGTGCTGCAACCTTGTGGCATAAACGTACACTCAGAGAATGCACGTGATAAAAAATTGAAGTGCCTATCTTGAATTAAATTTAATAATTTACTTTTTAGATTGTTTAGAGATGATTCAGTCTCATTTATTTTAGTCGGTTTTTAAATAATTATTTGTAGTACGTTTTTCGTTCAGTGCACACACGTAACTTTTATGAGCAAACTAGCCAACACGTGTGCCTCATCAAAGTGTCGCAACACTCGCTGCTACTTGCTGCTACAGCAGCAGATGACATTAAGATACATGCAACGGATTTATTGCAAACGGTAACTGCATGGAAATAGGCATGCCACACAAATATATGTTGCAGCTTTGCTGTTTTGTAAACTCGACAGCTACAACATATTCAATGTCTGGCTTCACATATCAACTTGTCAAAGCTGATTGCAACACGCCGAGCAGCGATTCGTTTTGCTTGCGAATGTGCAACGGAGACGCAGCTGCCACACGTGCCCAGAGAGTCAGAGAGTGAGTAGCCTGCTGTTTGTGTTCCAGTGCAAATGGAGGCCTGTAAATGTAACTGTAACTGTAACTGTAGCCTGTGTTTAGAATGTGCGTGTCCTCATCAGCAGCGGCAACGTGCAACGGAACTATAAACTGGATTTATTGCCAACAACATATTCAACACGTCAACTTTGACTAATTGCACAGAAACGCTTAGATAATGGATGAGTGCTAAAACTATGAATCAAAATTAATAATAACACAAATTAAAAAGGGGTATCAAAGTAAACATATATGAAATGTGTTGGACAGGTGATTGGATCAAATTCCAGTTTCATTTTAGCTGCTTGAAGGAAATTTCGAAAATGTACCTTTTCTGTTTCATTTTCATTAAAGATCTATTTAATATTACCAACTGATATATAAACATGCAAATAAATATATGTAAAATGTATGTTAGATAAATAATATTTCCTTTTTATGATAATCATTATGTTTCGTCGAATTTGCTGCATTACATTACAAAAATCAGTTAAAATTAAAAAAAAACACTCTGCTAATATTTCTAGAAAATTTACTGGCATAAATTTAACATGTTCTTGAATTGGACATTTTTTTTAACAGTGTATAGAAAACTTTTACCGACGATAAAAAAAAAGAAACTCTGAATGGAATTATAAAGGTATAAATTGAAATGTAAAAATAGCAATACAAAGAAGAGACTCCTTAGAATGGTATGCAACCATATTAAATTAATATTTACCTTTGTAATGCTTAAGGCAAAAACCAGCCCAAGTCTATACATACTCTTATATATATATATATATATATATATATATAGACATTTGCATATATACTTACCAGTATCAGCAGGTTGTTGGGTATTTGCAAACATGAATTACATTTAGTTCGTTGCTGTTGCCTTATGGCCATGTTGTTGTTGTTGTTGTTGTTGCAGCTGATGTTGGCAAACAGTCGCCAATGCAAATAGACCAATAGCTGCAACTGCGTCCCTTGCCCCTTGGCATCCACACGTCGTCTCCATTCAGAACAGCGAGGAACTGTTGAGTCTCAGTTGTTTGTGCTTGGTATCTGTGTTGTTGTTGTTGTTGTTGTTGAGTTTGTTGTCTTCTCTCGAATGGCAATATGAACGACACGATTCACATTGAACTGCAGCTGCAACACTGGCATCCTTTGAATCCTTGGCACTCACTGTAAGTCAGCTTCGCATTCATCAGCAAAATGTTTGCACGACTGCTCATCCAACTGAATGATAGTCCTGGTTGGGTTATCAACAAACGTGTTGCTATAAGCCGCGTTTCCTCTTCTCTCTCGCTCTCACCAATATGCTGCAACAGAGAGAGAAAGAGAAAGACAATATAGACTCAAGCACGTATAAGTTTGTGTGCATTGCACAGAGAGAGAAAAACAATAAAAGAAATCTGCAAATTAAAATTGATTATATTTATCCATTTCGAAATGAGATAAACACTATAATTAATATTGGTATGAATAGGAGCAGCCTTTCTGCACCAATGCTTTTCATACATTTCTGAGAATTACATCAGTTATATGCAAATATAGTTGAAATTATGTACTTATAATCAAATTGTAATTGACGCACAAACTCAAACTTTGCCTATAAATCGCAATGCACACAAATCAATTCACCTGCAACAAGACAAAAGAAGCAATCGAAAATTTTCAAAGTTGATTTTACTCAAGTTTTGTGCAGCCTTTTGTGGAACTTGCTAACTTTGTGCTGATGATAAAGTTTGTCAACATAAATAATTGAGTTTTGTCCATGCTATGTTTTTAATTTTTCTTTAGCTTTTCTTCTTTCAATTAAACTGCTACTGAGTTATTTACACTGATTAATTTGTCGCAAAAGCCGCAATGCGGTTGCACCTTCAGCATTGTTTCGCAGCCAATTCCAATTCTCCTTGGATTTTCTTTCATTTTATGCGCTGTCATTTTGCCATATTTCAGCATTTTTCACTGGCCAACAGTTTGTCAGTTAACCTTTTCCATTCGGTTCGTCGGATTGGCCACAGCATGAAAATTAAACGTCAAATTGCAAAGTATGACAAATTGCATTTCCATTGTAGATTTGAATGGATGGTTTTCTTTTTTTCCACTCCCATTTTTATCCATTACAAATTCAAATACAAATTACAAATTCACATTCAGCATTCTTATACACTTGCGATGAATATTACCATTTTGTAGTGAAAAGAATACCCGATTTAATATTGAAATACGAAAATTCTCACAACTCAACTAAATGCTGTAAAGGGTATTCAATCTTCGGCTTGCCTAAGAAATCAGTTTGCTCTTATTTTCCACTTTTATTGGCCGCCCAAGAAACTTTTTCAATTCAAGTTTACCGAACCTAACGACGAAAAAATCAATACATAATCAATGTTAAATATTTTGAAAGCGAAAGCTTTGCACGCACAATATATCTATGAATCAAAAACTCTCTTTATATAATATATAGGATGAAAATAACCCAAAATTTGTATTATTTGACTATGCGTCATTTCAATCAAAAGGTCAACACTTTGACACTACTTTGCGTAATGGCTATAATTTAAATACTCTATGAAAATAACGCATTTGGTTATCAAATGAATATCAAAAAAATTACAATTTCGTTTTTATTGTAATAACATATTTGACTGTCGTTGGCACAATCAGAGTCTGAAAAGGTGCGCCTGTGAATTCTTGTTTTTTAATGACGGCATTATATACATGGAATCCTTTTGCCATTAAAATAGCTTGCCTTTTTGGACAGCTAATCTCTGTGGCCAAAACGTGTAACTCGAAATGTTCGCCTTAACATTTACTAATTGGTTAAAGCAGCTCTTGGCTTATAGCTGCTTAACATGAACCGACACACAATCGAAGAGGTGAGCTGATTTTCCAGTAATTTAATTATGTAAAGTGTGTAATACGAGAAGACTTTGAGTCCCCTATTTTATAGATATGCTTTAAATTTGGAAAGGCGGTTCACAGATGTCTATAATAATTAATTTATAATTAATTACAAACTTGGCTCGCACTAGACTCATATATATAGTTCACTTGAGTTGCAAATATGTTTAACTTTGCTGATCAAATTGAATTGTGAAAGTATAATATAAAATTGGAGAGGCTTCTAATTAATAAGTTAAAAAGTTTATAAGAGCAATGTGCAAAAAGAGGTCAAAATAAAATAGACTCGTTGCATTCCATAAATACGAACGATAAAAGGAAACATTAAATTATTTTCTATAAAAAGTAATAATAATAAAGACTGATTTATTGTGACATGAATATTATAAATATATTTAATAACAAGGAGGTAAGGGCATTTTTCTAGCTTATAAAAAATTTTTAGCTGTCAAGCTGCACGAGGCATTAAAGAATAAATTTAAAATGTTGCATGCCCCTTGAAGATTAAATGGCTTATATATTGCCATAATGGCACCCAAAGTCCAACTTAAGTGCCAAGACAGGGAATATGACCCAGCCAAACAGCCACAATTGGCCAAGTGGCCAGGTTCGAATGTGTGTGTGTGAGTGAGTGTGTGGTGTCGCAGTCAAGGCAAAATCACTCGACTGCAAAACAGATTGAGATTTCGACTCAATGCCACGTTGGCAACATATTTCAGTTCCCTTTTGTTGTCATTGTATTCTCACTTGCGTAAATATGTGTAGAAATTGACAGCAGCGCCAACAACAACAAAGCAACAACAACTGCAGCAAGATATGAAGACAAGCTGAGTTGCATGCCACTTGCATTAATGCGCGTCCCACTGTGGTGTCAAGCAGAAGCTCTCCTTGCAATATGCATTTTAAGGTCTGCAAACAGCACTTAAGTGTGTGTGGACTTACGTGTTTTAACATGTGTGTGTGTGTGTATGTATGTATGTGTGTGGATATGAGTGTGTACGTGTACGTGTTGTAAGCCATTGCTGCTCATTGTGCTAAATGTGCAGCGTGCATTTGCAAGCATAGACACATATCAACTTGCACACTCGGGAAAAATTCATAGATTTTGCTTTACTCAATTTAAGAATATTTCAGAGCTGGGAATGAAAAAATATTATGTGAAATTTAAGCAACATTTACTTTCTATTTTTAAGTTAACTATTCAAATTAATACTGATCTCATAAAAAAGATAACACTTAATTAGTTTTCTTTAACAAATGCAAGAAATTCAACAAAGATCCAGAAAGAGAATTATTTTGTACTTAAGTGTTTTTGCTCTTATGTAAAAACCAGATATTCTTATAGCTGTTTTCTTTGGGTGTACATGCAAAATGTACATTTATGTAAATGTAAGAAATGCTGAGCGAGCCGAGCGGCTACATCGCTTCCGACCAACAAAAGGATTTATGTGCAATGCCCAACAAAATTGCAGAGAAATGCAAGAAGAAAAAAATTAACGTACGCCGCATTCAACAAAAACACACACACACACACAATATGCATACCACCCCCGCACACCCACGAACTCATATGCGAAACGTTGTCTTTGACTTTGCATAAAAAATTGGCTGTGAAAACGCCTTGGGCAAATTTGTTTTCACTTTTGCGCACATTTCTCCCACTCCACTTTCATATTTTAGCCGAGTTTTCTTTCCTTTCTTGCTGTTTCGTGTTGCTGTGTCCTTTTTTATTTTAGTTTTAGAATTGCTAGCATTTTTTCCATGTGGCAATATATAAGGAAATATTTTGTGGGCAAAACTAAATTGCTAAAGGCTTTTCCACCCTCAAATTGTTGTGTTTAAAGTCGCAAGTTTTGCAATTTATAATGTGCATCATTTGAAATAGTTCCAGCAACAAGACAATACAGTTTAATTTGTATTTGAGAATAGCCTTGCAGAAAATAATTTTAATGGATTTATAGTAAATTTAGTAAAGCCTTTATTATGTATTATGATCAAGATACCTGTGCATTGTTCACAAAACAATCTCTTGCACATTGTTAAATTTTCAAGTGATTTGATTGTATTTTATTGCTGTGCTTATTGCCTATAAAAACTATTTATCATTTTATAAAAAAATTATAAAAAAAAAGAAATTATATAACACACTTGAACAATTTTTATGTATGAATAAAATATTTATGGAATATATTATTCTGTTCATTAAACGACTACCAAAAATGCATACTAATGTTATATATTTTGAATTAAATTAAAAAAATGACAACCAAAAATTCATACTAAAGTTTTATATTTTGTATTAAATAAAAATATAATGTGCACAGAAGGATCGACAGATGGACTTGTCAATATAAGATGTACAGTTTGAGAAGTGGAAAGCATCTTCTTCGCACGCAAAAAATGTTAATATTCTCAGCACGTATTTTATACTTATATGTAAATAGTTTTCTTTTATATATATATATGTATGTATAATTGTGATATTATATTCATGGGATTATTGAAAGCATTGTCATTGGGGCGTGTCGACTGAGTGCTCTATAAATTATCTAATGAATAGCATCGAAATGAACGCATGATAAACGCAAACAGTTAGCAATGGATACAAATCAAAAGTGTTATTTCAATTAACCTAATCGCAATTGATATTGTGGCCAACATCACGCACGAATCGCAAAACCCAAAAGGGAAATCAATTTTAAATTAATCTGATTAATTTACTCATTCATTTGATTATTGTGTGTCAATGCTTTGAATGATTCGTACTGCATTATTACAGCAACAAATGAATTTTCGGGTGCTTGGCACCGAAAAATAGATTGAATTAGAGACATCGTAGACAAAAAACAGAACACAGAACACAGAACTCGAACTTAACGTTTGAGTTGTTGCCAATTTGGAATGCCAATCAAAATGACAAAACAGCACAAATCAAATCCATAAATTGCAATCAGTTTGATTTTCGTAATTTTTATTTGTATTTATTTGTTTTTGTCTTATTTAAGTTGAGTCATACTCTGCTAGCTAAATGGCATATTCGCTGAATGGTTTCTCATTTTCGTTGCTGTTTTACAAATCCAATATTAAATGTTGGCTATGTTTCAACTGTCGCATTTTATAAACTATTCGATTCTAGACAATATTTTATAGAGTATTAGCACATCGACTAGTTCACTTTTCATATGTATTTTGCTTAATAATGCAAAATGCAAATGCAATTTGCTATCGTATCGGGAAAACAATTTAAGTGCCAACAAATGCACACACACATAAGGGGCGTGGCTGGGTGGTGCCCCCAAAAAAGGAATTTTGATTCGTTTGTGCTGCGACTTGCAACTGTCGTGTGATCTATCTCGATTGTCTGTCGCTTGACAGCTTTTCCATTTTCATTTAATGCCACATGACTCTGACAATGACAAACATAAAAAAGCGAAATGACAAATTATTAAAGTGAACATGGCAAATGATTTCCAATTGCTTTCCTGGTTTGCAATTAATTAGGACGTGACATAAAATACTTACCGCCATTAATTGTTCAAAGCCCAAAGAGTGGAAATACTTGGGGATTTAGTTTTTGTGCAATTTTGTTGGCACATTTTGTGCATAATCCCAGTCCGGGTATCAGTCGGGACAGGAGTTACCCACATCTGGCAGGCAGAGCTCATTTCCGTCCTTATATTCAAACACTTGAGGCTAAAATGGTTGCTTTGACCAATGCCCCGAGCAGCGGCTGCAAAGTCATCATAAAAGGCAAGAAATGAAAAAATAAATAGCCACACTCAAAAATATAATTGAGCATTTTGTACTCCATTGAAGTGAATAAAATTCAGAAATCCAAGACTAAGACTTACTTCAAAACTCAATTACTTAGATTAATACAAATTTTGTATTATTCAAAGTGTCCAAGTTCTTAAATCAAACTAAATAAGTGTGATATATAATTATAATAATTTGCATTTTATAAGATTTTAAAGTTTTTTTTTTGGTTATGTAATTGGATTTTTCTACCGGTTTTTTCTTTTGCTGAGTGCAGCCAAAATGAATGCCTTCGCATGACCTAGCTGGAGGTGTGGAGACGTTGTCTGGTGAGTGGATTTTTAAATTAGTTTGCCGACTCACTGCGCAGTCAACAGGACGAACCGAACTGTTTGGCGTCCTTCATTCTTTCTGGCCAAATGGACTTCCAAGCCATTGGCTGTGACATTTTGGTGCTTATTTGAATGAATTAAGTGATTTTTCAAGTGCTAAGCTTCAGCCACGAGCTGCAAACTCATTTCCGCCGTCCAAAGACTTTAACATTCTCTCACTCTCTTTTTCCCCCTACCCCCTCTCTCTAACTTCTCTCTATCTGTCTGTTTACCTTTCTCTTTATTTAAGCTTCATTGGAACCTAAATTTTTTTGTTTGCGGCTAAAGCGAGGTGATTATTCACAGGCAATCCAAACTTTAACAGCAGCTCGCAATTTTGCCTGGCCGCGTTTTACGACAGCCGATTTATTTAGACAATCTAAAAATGTTGAACAAAAAATTCGAAAACATAAATAAAACTGCTAAATAGGCAGCAGTTAAATGTGGATACTCTACACAGTTGTAAAGAAACATCATTTAAACTTGTCTGAACATTAAACTGAACTTAAACTTTGTTTAAGTTAAACCATTTCATTACACCAGTTTACAAATGACACTTAACTATAACAAAAAAAATAATCTAATAATATTCGTATGTGCAACAGAGAGCAAGGGCCGCTTTGTTCAAATGCACTGGCCAACGTTTAATTAAATAATTGAACATTCGATTTAATGGCAAGCTAAAGCTGCAAATCATTAAAATTCAATTGTTCTCGGGGATTTTACTGAAGTTTGTAATCTTAACGATTTAACTTAATGCTTTAAAATCTCTTAAAAGTTGAAAATATTAATTAACCTTAAACAACTAAAACGAGCATTGGCTAAATGAATTATTATAGTTATTTTACAACTTTGTTAGATTTGTAGATTTTTCGTTGTAATTTTGTATGTTAATCCATAATATATCTAAAATTATTTTTTGCGTATTCATGAGTTATTTTCATAACAGTCAATTTACATATGACCTATGCTTAAATGTTATGTTGAGTATGGTCATTTTGACTCATATCAATATTTGAAAAATACAAGATTTGGTGTTGGATTCGTAATTATAATAAAAAAAAAAGCATAAACCAAATAAATAAACTACAATTTTCAGTGTGCTCATCTTGAAAAAAGTATTAAAATCAACTGCCAGATAATTACATATTGAAAGAAAAAGATTTTTCAAATCTTTTCTTTTTTTTAGTCAGTGTTGAATAGTAATATTTTTTGGCACCTGTCACACGCATCGTATGCGCAACGATTGAAGTTTGCAGCCTTCTTCTTGTCAGGCTACTACAGTTTAGACTGTTATTGTTGTCTTAGTTGTTATTGTTTGTTTTGTTAGTTGTTGCACATTTATGGCTTATACGACACGTGTGTCTTGCCAGGCGTGAGTTGACAACATTGCAATAAGGCGTCAAATTGGCACGAAATACCAAGGGGGGGACCAAACGCAAATTAGCTGAAAAGAAGCGTACACAGTTCGTGAAGGGGTTATATGGCTTACTTAACCCCCACCCCCCCTACCAAGCCGTTCACATTGTTAGCTTCTTTGGCAGTCGTGCTCGAGCTGTTTTATTGTTATGCTATTGTTATTTAATGCCAAGTTTATTGCCAGCAACCAGCACAAACACACATAAATGCAGACACCTAAAACAATTTTATAGCCCACCCATAAAATAAATATATTTACCCCCCCCCCCCCACACACACTGCTTTCCTTATATGTTAGTCTTGCTCTCACTCATAACTCTTTCTCTCTCACTCTCTCTCTCTCTTTCTGTTGCTGATAAAGACTGCCTTCGATAGCCACCCAGTCGCCTGATATCAACTAGTTAGTTTTGCATACCCACACATACACACACACACACACATATATACACACATGATATTTGAAATAATTTTCTCAGTGTGTTTGTTGCATATTTTAATATATATTTTGTAGCTTTTGTTTTGGCATTCAACTTGTGCTAAAGAATCTCAGGTTTCATTGCCATTTGCACGTAGGCTGAAGTCTGTCGTCGACTGTCGTCTGTCGATTGTCGTTGATGTTGTTTTTGTTTTTGTATTTGTATTTTTGTTGCTATAAATGTAATTTGCATGCATTCACAGAATGTAACACATGACAAAATTCAGTGAGTTTGATAGAGTGCAAACAAAAACACCCCACAATAACCACAATTTGTCTGTACAACAAGAAAACAAGTTCAAGTCCCACTCTTTGAAAACTGAATACAGTGAAAAGCTTTTACGCTGATTACAGTCAGCATTAAGAATTAATATGATATATAGTATAGATAAATTACATATATTTGAAATACGGCCTATTAATATGACCTTTGCAATGAGCCCTTTTCATCTGTCTATAAATGTCACTTCTGTGTCTTATATGTTCTATTCTATAGTATCATATTGTCAATCACTCTATATGTGTTTCAGCTACCAATTTGAAAAATGACAGCAAAGGCTTCAAGCTCGCGTGAAATGATATCTCTGAAAATTGTTCAGATTAATAGAAAAAATAGTTTACAATTTTGCGACATCTTTATTATGACATTCTTAAATAATTTAAGTATTTAAACAAATGTGTCAATCCTTATGTCCAACCTGAAACCCTTACTAAGTTGACTTCATAACTTTCAGGTGATGTAATTTAATCACTAAGGCAACTGGCTTCTGCTGAGCTCGTCAAAGGCAAAGTTTCTATATGCATAATTCAGTCGACTGCCAACCGGGTCTTGTGCATTCATGGAGATTGACGTCGAGAAATGTAACAAAACTTTTGTGGAAAACTCAACTTTTGCAACTCCATTGTATTTGTCACCATACCGAAGACATTTGATTTAATTAGGCCACCGACAATTGCCAATAGCAATGGTTGCTAGATGGGCACGTGGCACGAATGTGCAAGTTATTTCTTTCAAAAGTATTTTGCAAAAAGAAACTCAGACATATTTAAAAAAAATTAGATGAAATAATAAACGAACCAAATACAGCTATATTAGGCAGATTGAAATTTGCATACCTTTACAAAATGAAGTCCAATTAATTAACAATTACGGATTGTTAAATATAAACTATTTACTAAAAAAATGGAAAGTATAAAGATTTAGTTAGGGTATTTAATATTCACATTTGTCTCGATAACAGCAAAAGCAAATATCAATTTGCTGGAATTGCGGATTTATGGCAAAAAAAAAACATAAATTTAAAACATGTAATTTAAAAACGTTGCACTTGAGAGTCAAAAACGAGAATCAAGAGACGCCTATTTGAAATAGAACAATTTGCATAGCTAAAACGCCGCTGGCATCAGATCGAATAAACAAAAAAAAAAATCAAATTGTATACAAAAAAAAAGTGCGTTTCTCGCTCACCTGAATAAATTATTGCGAAATTGAGATTGTAATCGTGAAGGCGAAGGCGATACTCTGGGCCTGAGAGAATAAAGACGCCAAATTGATTTGAAATTCGGTCAAGTTTTTAGCTTATTTTGTTTTGCTGTTGTTGCTGGATGCACTTTAGAGGCGATAACCGGCTTGAAAGTTTGTTTAAATTATGTCTATTTTTTATTTTGTCTCTCTCTTTTGCTCCAACACTAGTTGTTGCACTCTTGAAAACGATTTCTATTTATTGTTTGTTTGTTTATTTTTTTTGTAAATTTATATTTGTTTGTGATTGGCATGAATTGCTTTGAGCTCGCTGCAATTTAGCGTACAAATTATATAATTAAATTGTTCAACAATTTATGGCCACATATTTATTAGCTGTCCAAAAACAATTGTAAGCTGCTTAAATTGAAAACTGATTCGCTAAAAACATAACAAATTACTGCACAAAAATGTACAAAAATGCTTTTGTTTTAATTTTTTTTTTTTTGCTGACATTTGTTTTTTCTATTTGCATATTTATCACTTAGAGTGCAAATTAAACAGTCAACATTAAAAACAATGAAATTATTGCCTAACGATTGACTACCGACTATAAAACAAATGATTTTGTCACTAACACACACACACACACACACAAATGCACATTTCCACACACATAAAATCACATAAAATATATTTAAAACTCACAGGTAATTTGAAAATCAAGGTGCACTCACTGTACAAATTTAAATCTATATTTGATCAACTTTCTTGTTTTGTGCACTTTTTATTTGGTTTTTGTATTATTTTCATGCGAGTTTCTGTTGCGCTATTTGTGCATTCGGAAGCAAGTAGTTGCAGTGTAATTATGTATGTATGCCACCTTATCAAATATCATGTGAATGAATCATTGCTGAATGCATTCAATGCATTCATTCACTTTTATATCACTCGAACAGCCGCAATCCTTGCACACTTATTCGATGCGAGGACTCGACGACAACTGAATGCGTCAAACTGAAACGACGACAAAACGCCTGCGATCAACACTTCGTTCGCATTTCGCACTTCGTCGCTTACACACACACACACACACACACATGCACACACACTCGCGCACACACAACTAAATATTTGGCGTATTGTACCGTTATATAGCACTGTTTTAAAATGGCGTTTTTCATGCGTTCAGCAACCAACGCGGCGTCATTTTCAACACAAACTGAATGCCAATTTGGTTCTAGTTGAAGCACCAACCCCATGCGGAACATTATGGAAATGAAACACACCGTCACACTGAGTTTTCCAATAAGGCGACAACAACTGTTGCCGGCAACTCTGCTGAACCAAAAATATCGCATGCGATACGGGACATGCCAACATTTACCAGCATTTACTATTGGCCAAGCGGATCATAATAGAAATGAAAAATTTATTGCCAACAAATTAATCACAGAATTAATTCTCAACAATCTGAATGCTTAATTCTTTATGTGAATAATTTGAAAATACGGCTTGTAAAAAAATGTAAAAATGTAATCCTAATTTAATTTTGACTTACTTCTTACTATGTAAAAAATATCGCATGCGATACAGGACATGCCAACATTTATCAGCATTGGCCAAATGGATCATAGTCGAAATCAAAAATGTGTTGCTAACAAACATGGTTAATATTGACAATATTCCACACCAAATCACAGAATTAATTCTCAAGTGTTGAAAATGCAATCAAAGACTGTAATTAAATTAAAAATGTATTCCTAAATTAATTTGGACTTATTTTTTACTGTGTACAAGTATATCAATAGCGTACTAATTAGGGGCATTTTCTTTTATATCGGATATGTTGGCGGAATTGCGACTGAGAAATTCACTTTGATACGGCGGCTACTTGTTGGCCATTTGGACGCTCTGCCGCTAAAGGACGCATAATAAATTGAGAGCATTACAGCAAATTTGCTTTTGGCCAGAAAAAGGGACCAAATGCGCAAAGGACACGCACTGCTTGCAAAAGTGTGAATTTTGTTTTGGGCTTTCCGTTTTGACGCATCTTTTGCTTTGTTTACAATTTCAATTGATGCTTAAGTTGACATTGTCAATTTACCAAAATTTCTTTTTCGGTTTTTATTTTCGGCTTTTTTTTTGTTAACCAGTTTTCCATTAGAAGACGAATGCTTTGATTGCTTCTGTTGCCCTTTGGATTTTAGCAGCTGATTTCATTGCATTACACAACTGGGGATTACAGCCTCTTTCCCCATAAGCGGCAGTTGACTACCTAAAATCGCTCGAGGGCATATTTTGCAATATATATGAAGATTCAAGTGCTGGCTCAAAAAACCCCAATTATTGTTAGTATTATTAGTATTATAAGTAATTTATACTTTTGTGGATATTCAACTCTCTTTCGAGGCAATGCATAAATCATTGAATTATTGATTATTTTCTATTCACCAGACGTAAGCAAGTAAATATTCCCCACTGTCCTAAAATAATAGTAGAATAGAAAATAAATAATATTCAAATATATATTTATATATTTTAGAATAAACAAAATTTTTGATGAACGAGACACAATAAATATTAATATTAATTTTATTATCTATATAAATATTAGCGTTTTTTCAGTGATTTGCATTATTTCAAAATTTCACACAGCAAATTTAAAAAATATGCTAACCTATACAAAAGTAAGTATGCTGTAGTCGTGTGTGCACGACTAGAATACACCCTGAACGCAGTTTTTAAATATATTCTAGTTATTTGGTTGGCAAATTTCTCCCTCCTAAATGTAAGCAAACGCAGTGAAGTGTAAAAAAGTAACAAATGCAGAGCTGGTATAAAAAGAAAATCTAAAAATAAGCAAAGAAAAAAATTTAAACTTTTTTAGAATATATATCTTGGAGCATTCACAAACTCTCACTTGAGTTAACGTCGATTTCAATAAATCAGTGTAACAATCTCTTACCACAAAATTGCCATGAAGGCATATTTAAAGTAAATAATGTTATTTATTCGTCATTTGGTCTAACTAAAATCCATTAGTCTGGGTCTGGCTTGCAATATTTACATACATATATGCAAATATGTATTTAGATGGACAATTTATTTTGCAAATCGTTGACATTTGTTTACTTTGAACTCCCTTCTGGAAGTCTGTGAATCGGTAAATAAACGTATACGCCCCAGGCTTATACCAACATACACACACACACACACACACACACACAGAGACACATACATATACACATGCAGCCAGGCACTTCGTCTTCAGCAGCAGCAGCAAGGATTCATCGCTAATTAGGATAAACAGCTGTTGCCAATTTAATTACATATGATGGCCACATGAACATGAACACGAGCCCGAAATCCAACTGTAGCCTTTACTTAGACTTGACTGTCTTTCTTCCCAAAAACCTAATCCTCGCCAAAAGACCCCTATTTCTGTCTCACGAACATTTCTTTGCTTTTGCGTCGTAATCAAAATGAAACTCGTTTAACTTTTGGCTCATTCACATTGTATCTTTCGCCTTGCTGGCAATCCCTGCTGCCGGCAATAAATCTTGCTATCAAATGAGACTTTCTGTTGAAACTGCAACCAACTGCTTGCAGCTTGGCTCGGTTTGGCTACCACCTCGTAAATTTGCATAAGCAGGCGGCAAAGATCCACTTGGACGTGGCACCTGGCAATCAGTAAGTCACCAACGAAAAACTGCTAACTGACTTTTTGGCTTACGAACGTCAACGTTTCGTTGCAGTGACCACGATTTACACTTATATGAAATTCGATTTATGCATGATAATAATAAAAAAATATATATATATATATATATATAATAACTTGCTTTAAATCAAACAGTGAAAAAATAAGCTAAGTCCATTCTTATTTGAAGAAAAAGTGGCAGCATTTTAAATAACGTAAAATAAATAAAGTTAGTTAATGCTAGAAAAAAAAGTATTTTTAAAATATAATTATAACTAAGATATATTTAAATCTGTCAAGGCAAACATTAATAGTTTGATAAAGTTTCATTCGACAATTTGGAATTTAGTATGTATTTTTTTGTAGTGCAGGTTTGGTATATTTTATGCTGCTTTAACGACCAGGTCGACAACGAAGAGTCAACGAGTAGAGTTGGGTGCAAATTGCGAGACAGCTGCTGTGCTTTCTGCCTGACAAAAGAATTTAAAACGCTGCAATAATATTTATGCACCATTTGTATGCAGATTGCTTTAAGATTTCATTTTTTTTTAAATCTAAGCAACTTTTCAACTTTACCAAAGCTCTGATAATTCACTTATTCTAATGATTTGCGGTGTTTTGTTTGCACAAAGCTGATTACACACAATTTATACTTTTCATTCTTAAATCCCAAAATTGTCACTCACCCATTCGCACTCACATATAATATGTAGGTGGATTTTGTGATTTTACTTTTACCTTTTTCTTTTTTTTCGTGGTATCGATTTAATACTTGACAATTAAGGGATCAGACTCGCTTAGACTTGGCCAAGTATTTTCGAAATTACGGTTGATGTTATCAACTTGAGCATATAAACACAATTTAAGTTAAAGAATTTGCATTGAATTTTTTTTTAAATTTAAACCCAATCAAATTTATAATGTTGTCAATATTTAATTTGGCCACCTTTTTTTTGGTACAAAAAAACTTTAAGTAATTGCATTATGAAGGTTGGGTTAGTAGTTAATATTTATGTGGTTTAAAAAAAAGTCAACTTAACAAAAATTAAATTATGTCTACTTTAAATCAGATTTCTGCTCGATGTGTCGGAGAGACTGCTCCACATCGATTGTATAATCTTTAATCTCGAATCTTTGATGCTGCCCGAATGAACAGAATACAATTTGAGGGCACATAACGATTACGTTTGGAGATGTATGTTTGACTCTGCCCATTTTAGTGTTTATTTTATTACTCCTTTTGATTGTGTATCTTGGATGAACGTATTGCTCTGGGATTGCCAAAGTAGTCTATGCTGGATAGGCGGCTGGCTGTTAGGATTTCTCTTTGGATATATATTTTTTTTTGTATTTTTGCATTTGGTTGCTTGTTTTATTGTATTTTGTGAAAGTCGCCCCTAATGCGACTGTTTGGCTCGGCGCTTCTGTCAATCAAAGGCAAACACCTGTAATAAATATTCGTTTGTCGTTTTTAGTTAACGCTTTCGTTTCGCTCGGTTATCCGGCTCGGTTATTCTGCCTGTCTGCCATATACATTTCGCTTGATTTTCCATCTGAGCGCACACCGAATAGCAAATGCGGGCTCCGTTTGCGAAAAACTGCCTCGTTGGCGCATTTTCATGTGGCAGGCTGGCAACGCATGAAAACTTAACTCAATTTCTATTTTGGAGCATTTGGCTGCTCTCATCAAATGTCAGCAAGGACTATCATTGGGTTAACAGCACGAGAGAAGTGCAGCCGCGCACTTGATGTCAAAAACACTGAGCACTACACTAAAAGAAATTTGAGGTGACAATTTTTAACTTTGATTCGTCATATTTAACATTCGCTTCGTATAATTCAACCATGATAAAAATACTTGTTATGTAATCTAAACTTTAGATCAATTAAATTGCTAGATTTGATCAAAATTTAAACATAAAGTAAGACAAATCAAGTGAGAAAGTTGGAGTTGGGCAAAACCGACTCCGAAATAGTCTGATATCAACGTAAAGGAGACTCATATCAATTTATAAAAAACATATATCGTTAAATAATAAATTTAATTAATAAGCAGGTCTTTAAAATCGTATTTTTGGAGTTGACGTCTCGCCAGGAACCCTTCTCTCAATTTGAGGCACAATTTGACGACAAAGTTACAGAAGAGTTCCGAATTGGTAACAAACACTTTGCAACTTTTTATTGACTATAATTTGAAAAATTAAGGGAGTTTAGTTGATTTGTCGATTTGCAGTTTTATCAATTTCCTCGCAGCACTTAAATTTAAACACTTTATTAAACGCAGATCCAGACTAGAAATGGTTTATCATAATTTAAATTTTATAAAAATATCTTGATGACAGTAATTTTCATTTTTTAATAAGAATACAAAACATCGAATTAAATACTCTGTTTAACTCAAAAGAGTAAACAATTTGTGAATTACTATTTTATGTTAAAAACATTCCTAAAATGAGATGGTTTTCTTACCAATTATACAAGTGTCACATCTTGCCACATACATGGCTCCGCGGCTTATGCTGCACAGCGAATGTTGCACACCCGATTACTGTACAACATCTGAATAATTAAACGTGTAAAGCACACTCAAACACTTGCGTCTTCTTAATTTAGCTCATTGGTGCAACGGTAAAGCTGCTGCTTCCTTCCTGCTGTTGCTGCTGCTGCTGTTGCTGCTGCAGGATGCACACAGGAGTCGCACTTTCAACGTGTCACAATTTGCGCACTCCTGAGCACTCAGTGTGTGTTATTAATTGCGTAATTTGTTTATTAATACACAAGTGAGCACACACCTACAGCTCGAGCCAACACCTGCCACAGCTGCCTCGCCAGCAAGCACCACTTGCCCCAACTGCACTCATCTGCCTTAAAGCAAGCCGATTGCCATAAGCGGGCCAAGGCTGAGTCCCTGCCTGAAGCCTGTGGATGAGCACGGGGATGAGGTTGTTGTCTGTCCCAAATTGCTGTTAACAGCGGCAGCTTGACCTGGCCACATGGACTCTATCGCAATTTTAATAACTTCCCCAAGGATAAAAAAAACAGCACTTATTTAAAGCATTTACAGTAATCAGCTGAATCAACGAACCTTCTGCCACAAGTTGTAGTCACTTTTCAACTGTGCAACACACAAAACTTGTTCGCCAACTTTTTGCCGTCAAGTGTTTGACTTGCAATTGAAATGTTTGGCTTTAGCATTTTTTCCCACACTCAGACAGACACACATGCACAGACACACATGCACAGACACACAAGTAGGCATTTTTTTATGAGGTTATGTGGCATAAATCAATTTTTATTTACTTGCCACTCCGGCAGCCACTTTATGTCAGCTTGCTTTCCTTCTCCATTCTTCCATTCGCTTTAATTGGTTGCACATGAGAAATTCTAGTGGCAAACACAACTTTCTCATGAAGAGAGCTCTTTCAGCCTCTCTGCCTCTATTTTCCTGCCATCCTCTTTAATTAAATTATAATTACCAGCGTCTTATTAGCCCAATTACAGACACCGCCACCACAGGAACAACCAAAGTCAAAGGACACGTGTCATGGCCCACACACACACTCACCTACAGACACACACTTCCATTAAGCTTCTGTCAATGGCATTTTGACATTTTGACTTTAATTTCGAATGCAATCCATTTATTTTTAGCTTTAGCTGTTCTCAGTAAATTTTTTAAGCAGAATTTTGATTAAGGTATCGAGCTGCATACCCATTTCAAAGGCGTTTGTACAAGTTCTAAGAATCAGGATCCCATTTTTACCACAAGTCAAATGCAGCAAACCAGTTAACCAGTTAAGTGGGAGTTCAAAAAACGGTCGATCAAGAAACACCGCAAAAAAGGTTAACTCAATAAATAATCGCTAAATTCGGACAAATTCAGTAAATTGCGAGCAAATTTATGTAAATTTATTTATGTAGTTCTGTCAACCAATAAAGAACGTTCCATATAAAAATGCAAAACAGCATTTTAAGATTATGTTTTATGAAGATAAATGCAATAAATGCAAACCTCTATTTATGTTTATCACGTAAAGCTGCAGCTGACGTATGCCAATAGCATTTGCATACTGCCACACTGATTAATCAAAGCAAACTCGACAATATTGCGCATACGTCACGTTCGCCAGTGCAGTAAATATACCTGTAAGATGATGCTGGACAGCCCTCTTTCTGTGCACCGGCTTCCCAATAATGGGAGCACTCTGGCAGCAGAGTGTATTACGCCAGTGTTTTCAGCTGCAGCAATTCTGCCCACCTGCTGCTTGCAACGGCAGTTGGCAGTTGGCAGCTGCAAAAAAAAAACTAAGCCAAGAAAAATGAAGCCAATTCAAAACCAGGCAGCGGCTCCAATAGACGCTTGTATTAGACTACGAGATACTCCGTTGAGTGAGTCAAGCACAGCTCCATGTGCAAAAGAAAATTCTTAAAAACCAAATCCGTAAAAATTTATCTATTTAACTATTTTATAATTGGAAGACAATTTGATTTGAATTTCATTAAATCGCCCTAAAATGAAATTCTGAACTTTGAAATAATTTCTTGAAATATATTTTTAAAGAGTATTTTTGCATACACATTGGAGAAAATTAATAAATATATTTCGATAAAACAACAGATATTTAGAAATTTATTTACTGAATTATAAATTAGTGAAATTAACCTTGGCAATAAAAGTATAGCGAATTTTTAAAATTCTTGTTAATCTAGTCTCTGACATCTGAATATCTGGATATGATTTTACACAATGCATGTTGGCTTCAAATACCATCCATACCCTACATAAAAAATATACCTCCTTTTAAGGGGTATTAAAAAAAGCAGAGAGTGTTGAGTGCATTAGATGAATATTAAAAGCACTTTGGCCAGCAGCACTTGAAGGGTGGCCTGAATGGGCTTTGAGGCTGCCTGTGCTTAATCTGAACTGGTCAGCATTACGTTGCACAACGAAGAGCTCTAACCAAAGTTGGAGTCGACTCCATTTAAGCTTTAGCCAATGATAGCGTATACCGTATACCATATTTATCATATTTAAATATAATAATATAAAATTTAGTAAGTATTCTTTCCTTGTTACTTTTTTTTGCTATTAACCCTTAACAATTTTAGTGTGGATAATTTTTTATCTGAAATTGCCTTACAATGAAAGTTGGACCATTTATCGTACTTAGTTTTGAATATATGTTTAACAACTCTTTTATTGGTGTTGATTCAAATGTTAAAAATTTGGCTTTCTTTTTGTCTGCATTAAATTAATAAGTAAATAAAACTATAGAAATTTAATCGAAGAAATTTTATTGGTGTTTGGTTTTTTTTAATTTGGAACTACAACATCAAAATTCAATTTATTTGAATTACATTTGCTTTTCTCTACGTGCAACCTTTTCACCGTTGTATTTCTAATACACACACAAACACACACAGATTTGACAATTGTGCTACGTAATTTTCTGCTTAACACCAAAGTGTGCGGTTCATAATTCGAGCCGGTTTCGCCACTGAGTACAATTGTGAATGTCACTGACAGATGCCACACAATGGGGCAGCCACTGAACGCTCCACATTCAGATGGGCTGTCAGCAGCAAGACCTGCCGCAATAGACAACAACAACAACAACAACAAACACACCTGTTGGGATTTATCTGCAACTGATATTTACGCCTGGACTTTAATTTAACTTTTGCTCAACTTCAAGTTTGGTCAGCATATTTCATTTTAGCCAAATTAATTTTTCATTTTTACTATTGCCTTGCCAACCAACTGTTGCCTCTTCCGCATGCCGGCTGAGCTTTTTCGTTAATCAAAAAACACAGAGAAATTTAATTTATTAAGACGCCCACAAAAACAAAAAAAAGGAAAGACGAGATTGTTAAAGCCGTGCCAGAGCAACATGGCCAACAAAGAGCAATCAAGTCAACCAAATGCGATGCGATTAATTTCTATCCAGTTAAAGATGCTTTTTCCCCAGCCAGTGACATTACTTGAGACGTGATTCCATTGATTTTGTGAAGTCAGCAGTGAACTGAGACTCGCACAATCGTAAACAAAATTATAAATTCAGGCAAATTTATATTTAGAAACTGAACATATTAAAAAAGTTGACAAGAGATGAAATCCTACTTAAGCAGGTTACATTAAAACATTGCCAAAAATGTAATAAATAATAACATATCCATAATAAAAACTAATTATATATTTTGCTTATTTTCTTAAAGTCATTTTTGCTTTAAGCATTTATTTTTTTTCCAAGCTAATATTTATGTTCTATTTCCAGATAAAATTTTAAAGTTTCTTTGCGCTAAAACAAATATATTTTGTGTCGTTTTTAGGCAATTTGTTATTCATATATGATCAGAACACTTAAACAGCTTACAGGATTAAACATTACCAACATTTTAAATGAATAATAACATATCCATAATAATAACTACTTATATTTATTGCTTATTTTGTTTTGTTTTGAAAATTTTTTTATTTTTGGATCCCAGCGAATATTTAATAGAACATTTCCAGATAAAATTTCCAAGTTTCTTCGTGCTAAGATATATATATTTTGAGTCAGTTTTTAGGCAATTTTTTAT
The DNA here is from genome assembly GCA_035042405.1 of Drosophila demipolita. Classification (NCBI taxonomy): domain Eukaryota; kingdom Metazoa; phylum Arthropoda; class Insecta; order Diptera; family Drosophilidae; genus Drosophila; species Drosophila demipolita. Next base: position 9,897,021 of record JAWNLI010000485.1, read on the forward strand.
TTATATATGTACAGAATAAGATTGTATCATGCCTGTGCTTAGAATGACATGTGCGTTCTCATACATTTATAAGTGTGTTTTCCAATTTAACACGAATAGATTGGGAATGGGGCCAACGGCTCGAGGCAATCCGGGGACACATTTGATGCTAACTAACAAGCAGGCGCGAAGAAAGCAGTTCAACAATCTGAGGCTAAGTTTACCTAGCAGAAACAATGATAACAATAACAAAGACAGATGAAATTCTTTAGCTTATCACCGGTAAGCCGGAAGCTGTGCAAAAAAAAAAAACACACAAACATATTTGCACGCCTTGGCTAAGCTCCCGCTCCAGTTCCAGCTCCAGTTTCAGCTCCAGTTTCTGCTCCAGTTTCAGCTCCAGCTTCAGCTCCAGCTCCTTTGTGTGTCAAGTTTGTTGACGCAGTGCGTGTATCGTGCGCTCATCAAATTAAGTATTCAGTAGACAGTCTGTCTGCAAGTCAGCCAGAAGTCATTCAGCAAAAAAGCAGACAAGCAGACAGACAGACAGACAAGCAACTCAAATAAGCGACTAATAAAAATTCCTGTTGCCAAGAAAATATGTGCCTGCATTCTGACACCAGTGTCCTGGCATTGTAGTTGGCAAATATCCTTTTTCATCCAGCATATTTGCTCAATCTATTTATTTTACTATTCAAACTGCTTGCCTTTTGTTTATATCCAATTAAACATTGTACAATTGTTCAATAGTCTGCCAGTTAATTAAATATTCGTCGCATCAGCCTAAAAGTCTTTCAGTGCAAATTCCATTTGCTGTCCAACAACAACAACAACAAAAAATGTGTCAATTTAAATTTTGTTGTAATTACAATCTTAATAACTTAATGCAATTGACATCAATTTCTCGAGTCAACTTTGCCCAACTTCGTCTCCACTTCTGCTGCCATCCTCAGCTCGATCGTCCACATTTTTCCATACTGAATCAAAAATCAATCACAATTCGATTAACACGCGCTGCAAGGCTCCTGCGAGTCCTTTGCCAATGGTGTGAAGGACTCGAGAAGTGTGCAGTTTGTGCTTGTTTTAAGGCACATTTTTTGCCTTAACGTTTTTATGGGTTTGAGGCAACTTGGTTTGAGATTTATGTTTGTAATTTCCGCTTATACAAAAAGCTTGGAATGTTCTCAAAGAGCCATTTTGAAAACATTCTTAAAACGTTAAATGTTTTATTGTGTGTAAATTACAGCAAGTGGCAAAGTGGTCGTCGGAGTTCGAGTGTAAAAGGAGCCTGCTTTAAATTTCTATAAACAAAAGATGCCGTCTTTTTGTGTTTTTGGGGCAATCGTAAGATATATATTTGAAATATGACTTACAAGAAAATGATACACACGCACACACACGCAGAATTGGGTGTGTTATTACTGAGTGTATCAAAGTACTCAAGATTGAAGCATCAATTTGCAGTAGCTGAGCACCACTAACGAGGCAGCTCACGTAATCAAGAAACCCCTTAGAATGTCACACATCTATCAACTAAATTTAGCACGCCCCCGTCGCATACATTACGCCCACAAGGACATCCAAAGACCGGCTCCTTGCGCGTAAATGCAGGTTTAACACCGTGCGTAAACTGACAATGCGCACTTTGTGTGCCACCCGATTTTAACAAGCCATAAATAAAGTTGAGCAAAAATTGTGTCAACCTTCTCGCCGAGTTACCAAGTTGACGAATCGGTGGCCCGAAAAAAGTAAAAACCCCATGTCGCAATGACTGCTATGATGAGAACAGATCCTGCAGCGCAAATGGCTTGCGATGGCGGAGAGACAGGTTATTATGCGAAGATGGATGACCAATACGAGGTACGTGCTGACATACCTTTTAGGCAAATGAGGGTAGAGACAGCTCTAACTAAAATCACCTAAAACGCTTCTATCTCCCAAACCACTCACTTACCCATCTCAAATCAGTGACGAAAGGTTCAGGACAAAATCAAAGAGAAAACTAAATTGATGAAATTGAAGGCCTGTGCCAAGAGTTATGCGGTTACGCGAATCTTTAAAGCTCCAGCAGACGCAGATGGGTCAAGTGCCATTCATAATCACTGCCTGTCCCATCTAGTGAATGGCCACTGTGGCCAGCCACACCCCAAAAATAAATTTCGCTCCCCTCGCTCAATTGCTGTTGCCAGCTCTAAATCACAGCTGAAACCACAGATTTGTCAAAGATTGAGGCACTTCAACTTGAATAAGGCAATGACAGAATCTTAACAATTGTATAAAAATAGATTTATTTAAGCATTTGCAGTATATATTTTTATAACCTGAGCCCATTAAAAAAAAGAAATTATAATGTTTTTTTTGCAAATGTATAGAACAAGCAGAAGGAAGCATCTGCGACTCCATAAAATATATATATATATATGTCGAGCTTACTCGACTAAAGCATTCTTACTTGTTATTTTTAACATTGCTCAAAATCAATTTGTATTCAGCTAAATGTCACAGCTATATAAGCTATATTTGTATTGTTATTAAGATGTACGATTTCTTTCGGTTGCATGCAACTTGGTTGCGAGCATTCTTATTTGTTATAATTCAAGTTGATGCCTCAACGAGCGGCATTTGTCAAACAGTACTAAACCGAAATAACATCGATTACTGACGTCGTATTTGGCTTTAAGAGCTTTAAGCGACTATCCCGCATAGTAGACTCCAATGTAACAAAAAAAAAAAAAAATACAAAAAAGAAATAGCCGACCAAAAAATAAATAGAAAAAGCCACACAACATTGCTCGAAAATGTAAAAAAGAAATAATAAAAATCGATTTAAAACAGGCTCAAATTGGAATTGAAATGAAGAGCGATGCTCCCTTTTTTACTGTCCGGCTATCCAGCTATGCCAGATTATGTGACCCCGGGTCCCAAACCCAAAATACGCTTCGTGGCACGTTGTCATTTGATAACCCATTGTGGCAAACGTTTCTCACTCGGCGCGCAAATTGAAAAAAAAAAGTGCCTGCGAATCCAAAATGACAAAGGGAAACGACATTGCCGCATCCTGCGTGGCAATCGACGAGTGGTGAGTGGCAAATGACAAGCGACAAACGTGTGAAATCCTACAAAAAAAAAACCGAACCTTAAAAAAATAGCCCCGCGTCGCGTGTCCATTTTGTGCTGTCATTGAACATGATGACCCCAGCAGAAGCAGAATACCAAAAATTATGCCCCTCTATAAATAATGTAGGAGGAGCAGGTCTATAAACGGAATAGGCAATGCCCATGACTTAGACCCCCTGACAGTGAAGTCTCAATTAGTCTCATTTGGTTGATCTCCATTGGGCTTTGGTCCCGTTGATAAAGGTCAGCAACCAAACCCACTACAGCAATTTACATGGACATGAAACGTTACTTTCATCCAAATATTCCATCGAGCATGGACTCGTCCATCATTAAAACTTAACAGACTTAAAAATACTTCTCTCAACCAACTAATCAGATAGAAAATTTATATATTTTAAGGTTGTGTCTTACCAACAACCAATACATTTTATAACACATTTTCGAGATGTTAGATCCAATCACAAAAATACAAGAAAAAAATGCTACAAGTTTTTTCTTGTTTACAAGTTGAATTCATGTGTAGAAAATGTGAACATTTGAGTCTGTGGTGCAAAATGATGACCAGCATTTGCTTGCCAACTTTTTGGGGCAGACACAGAGTAACAAGCTCCAGTCAAGCATTAAGATAAGGGCAAAAGTTTCATGGCGCACCTCTGGGTCAGATAATGTTCACTCACTGAATGCAGCTCCCGCATATATTTGGCACAGTATTAAATGCAGACTCACACTCAAACTCAAAGTGAAACTGAAACTGAAACTCAAATGGATATTTGTCTGCCAGAATATTTGGGTTTATCTGTTTCGAAATGTCTTCGATTGCGTAATTGGAATTGTGAAAAAAGAAACACAAAAATTTAGGCTTTAAAAAAAAAATATAAATTAGTTGAATGACACAATTTTCAGCTCAAAAACTTAATTTATCAATTGACTCAATACAGGTTAAAAATAATGCCAAACACGCTGGTCTCTGTTTCACAACATTTAAATCTCAAATCTCCGAGATTAGAAAAAATTTAAGATTTAATTTAAATATATTTATGTGTTTGTGTTTGTGTTTGTGTTGATTTTGCATCGGTTCAAATACAGCGCACATTTCAACACAGTCAAGTTTTTAACCCATTGCCTCAATAACTTGAGTGTCCCGACAACTTTGTCTAGAGTTGAGAATTTGTGTTTATGCATTAAATTAGGGACGGTCTTTCCTTCCTTATCCTGGCAAAGGCGTTGGGGGTTTGGAGGGAGGACAACTTTTATGATTGGGTTATGCTGTTGTTTCTTGGCTAGAAGGGGATCGTCGCGTGTGGCGGCTGTTTGGGTTAATAAAATATGCAAATATTCAGCATCCAAAATTAAGTTTCGCTTTTGGTTTTTGGCTCTGGATTTTGGGGCTAACCCTAACTTTACAGTTACACAGCTGGGTTGGTGGTTCAAGTGAAATCACAAGCGACATTTAAAAATATATATACATATGTGTATGTATGTATGTATTAGATAAACACACACACGCACACACTATTTTCTGCCTATTTACTAATAATCAGATTATTTAAAATACCAGAAAGTTTTGAGAACTTGTCACGCCCTCTTGCTAATGGGAAAATCGTGTTTTGGGCCTACACTTAAGTTGTCTGATTCATTTATAATTATAATTAACATATTATTATGCTTATTAGTTAAAGGTCTACAGGGAGACACTTGTGGGTGTTTTGTCTGATCTGATAAGTATTTGTGATTTGAGAATATGGCAACTTGTTGCCCAAAACCAACGCACAGCTGTAAGCCCTAAAGCAATTAATTCGTGTTAAGCTTTGAAGATGCAACTATTTCTGGAACTTCCCCATAAAGCTTAAGTTCCCAATGGCATCAGCTAATATTTTCAAATAAAAATTCACTCAATAACAGTCCAACAATTAATACAAATGAGAGAGCTGCTGTCCTCATATAAATTTATGGCAATAAAATAAATGATCTTTTTGAGACACCACTTTTGCACAGTCGATTAATGCTATGCCAAGGTATATTCATGCCAAAATTTTATATTTCTTATCCATACTTTAACAATTGATATAATATCTATCGATTGGAGAGCTATTTCGTTATAACGGCAAAAGCAAAAGCAGTTACCGATAAATAAACTTGATCTGCTACACATATTCTGATTGCTTCTGATATAAACATATTATTATAAATAGTTTAGAATCTTTAAGCTTACCCATCATCATTATTACACATTTGAAATTGGTTTACGTTATACAAAGTGAATAACATAAAACTCACTTTTGGCTGAAAGCTAAACATATTTGTTATAGCTGCAAATCATTTTTCCCGAATATTGTATGAATCTTATTCATATTTATTTGAGCTTTTTATTTATATTTAACACACTTCGTTTGATTGGTCAGTAAAAGTGAATTGCATTTTTATTTATTATGTGAATTTATGCAACCAATATTCTAGTCCTCAAACATGAATAAAGTTAAGACAGTTGCTCAAATACACACACGTCAACTCACACACATACACTCTCACACACATACAGGCACAGAATAAGAGCGCCAATAATTTATATCACATTTGCCACACGTAACAAATAACGAAATTCTATTAAATAAATTGAATATATGACAGACAAGTGGGGAAGAGCTAAAGTCAAGAATCGACAACAATACAGAATCTCAGTTACACAACCACTTACACCCACTCTCACTCCCCCTTTCTCTCTGTCTTTCTCCCTCAATGCCATTGTGTCTCGATCATGCTATCTCACTCGTGCAGACGCTGGGAAGCACAACAAGAGCAACATATTTGCGCACACAAAAATTGGATAAGCAAAAATGGCCATAAATCGAAATAGGCCTAACCAAAAAGTCAAATACTTTTTCATTTTGTTTGATTGTTGTGCAGCAACCACACACACACATACATACATAGACACATATGCGCACATCTCCGTGTTGCGCCTTTTGACGTCTGTCAATAATTTCTTACCTGCAACCTGCCCCACAAGCGATGTATTATTCATGTGAGTGTTTTTTGTATTTGTGTTTGTATTGAGCTCAAATTGAATTGTTATTTGTGGCTGCTGCTGCTGCTGCTGTTTACACGTGGCTTTTGTGGCATCACCCAAACCCCTCATAACTTTCTTGTGGTTTATTAATAACAATAGCTGCCCCACAAAGTGCGTGGCATTCAAAACGTGTTTATGCCCCAAATGAAGTACTTTAGATTCAATTACATATGCGATATTTGGCTACTCAAACCCAACCAAAAATATCAACAGTGGCAGCACGTCGAAAAAGCCAAAATAATCCACAATAATTGAACTGACTAAAATCAATTTTCTTCATCTGATTTCATTTATGATTTTTGTGGCAAGTTAAAATTATATCTGAATCCGCGCTAGGAACACATTTTTATTAAATCGCACCATTTATTCTGTGTCCATCAAGATCTATCAGGGTGCCACAAATTTCTCACTGTCCCAGCAGCAGCCACAGATGCTCAATTGTTGTTTGCTTGAGGCAACCTTGAAAAGAGGCAACAGGTGAGAAAAAGAGAGAGAAGCCATTAACAAATTTCATTTTGGCAGCGAAACCAGATTCAGCAAACTTTTTTAAATGGACTCTTCGTAACTGGTGTCCTAAATTGGATGGTACCCACACAATGGGGCAGCAACAAATCAGATTTGTGGCAACAGAGAAACAATCAAGCACTCACCGCTGAAAAATCAAAACAGAATATAAATTTAATACTGTGAAAGGATTCGGTTGCATAATATATGTATATATATATATATATATTCAAGTGGGCAGTGACTTTGACAGCCGCTGCCAGCCACAATTGTCTGCCGCAAATGTTTATTAATGATCATTACATTATTTATCAGTTTTATAGAGCTCTGCTGTTTCCCGACACCCAACAAGTGCAACGTGATTTACTTTTTAGACACACACACATCCGGAAAAAAAAAAGAAAAGAAAAACCAAAAACCCTAAGCAGCGTTTGGCTCTTGGCCCTTGGCTCACATTACTCATACGCCGCATTGTGTGTCCCCAATCAATACTCGGCAATCAGTTGAGGGCTTACAGCTGTAAGCAGCAACATGGACCAATGATCAGCCAAGTGGCGACAACAAATCCCTGTTAATGTGCAGCAGCATTCAATGACCCAGAACCAATAGTCCACCAACAAGGAAACCAGACTGGCGATGTGCCTGCCACAATTCCAACAGGAAACAAACACAATGCAATAAATATGCATAGCTATTAATTTGATCAAGTCAATAAGAAGAGTAACTTGAATTCGAATGTCCAAAACATCTGCAAATTTGGCTTATTTAAAGCTATATTTACGTATGTCATTCGTAAAGATCTTCGTGTCACGACACGACACGCACCCATCCCTAATAGAGGCACAATGATGGCACCCAAACTGCCGACTCTCGAATCTCTTGGGCTGTAATCGAAACCGAAATTCTTAACATGTTAACGCCCTAAACAAAGACAACTTCGCGTCGCCCCAAATCCTTTGAGAAATTAGTTGGATGATAGAGCATCCAAGAGCTCTTGCCATCTTCACTTAGCCATTTATCGGCTGTGGCTGTTGCTGTTCTCTTAGCGATTAAATGAGCTTGATTCAGCTGCTCTTTGGGCTTTAAGTTGACTGGCTTATCACTCATTTACAGTTTGAATCTATGTACAAATAAATATATATATTTAAGGCAAGAAAAATGAGTGACAATAAAATTCCACGTCAAGTAGCGCCTACACAAACAATCCAAATTGCTTCACAAATCCGACGAATTAAAAAGACGACTGCGTAGGCTTAGACATGCGGTTGGGCGGCATAAAAAATCGTCCATTAAAAATTGCCATTGCCACACGCAACATAATGAGACTTGCGTCAAATACTTCATGCCACTTGCGCAATAAAAAATCAATCGGCCCTGACGTCAACAGAAGCGACAGGCGTCTTCCTCCTTAAGACTCTTTTCGTCTTGACATTTAGCAGACAACGAAAGACACACACACACACACACACACACACACACACACAAACACACACACACAAACACACACACATACACTTGTAGCGTAGTTGGTGCAAACCAACAGAAACTTTGTCTTTGGTTTGATGGTAAATTGCACTTGGTTGGCCAAAAGAAGATAACCAAAAGAAAAGAAAAGCTCTTAAATTACAAGCACTCTGTGAAGCTGAATGTTTGTGGTGCAGTGTGGTGCTGGTCATGGTGGGTGGTGGGTGGATGGGTGGTGCCACACTGTGGTCTGCTCTATCTTTTGCTCTCAATTTGCTACAGCATTTAACTGAATAAGCTGCTAATGAAATACAGTCAAAGGACACAAGGCGAGCAGAAGGCCGAATCGAATTACCACTGGCCAAATGCAATTACGTCCAACTAAAATAAACAGAAGATGCATTTTATGTTGCCCCAGTTGCAGCTACACAAAAAAGTATCAAGTCATCTGTAAACGGAAAGTGCAAGTGGATTTTTTTATCAAAGACAGTTTTGTCAATTCCAGCATTTTTATATAATATTTACGTATTTGTTGAATTGTCAACTTGCTTGCCGCCGTAACTGGAGTCTTGATTTTCTCTGTGTATAACTTGCAACAAAATTGAAATTAGAAAGTAGCCGACTTGCAGCTCTGTTTTGACTCTATCAACTCTTAATCTGGCAGAGAGTTGCAGCTGGTGTTTCAATTACAAATAACAGCAGCTGGCAGATTCAAAGCAACAAGCAGCAAGCAGTTTAAGTCATTTAAGCCGTAAGGAAAGCGAAAAGTTAAATGGCTAAATTGTTAAAAAAGTCAACACCTGTTGGACCTGCTATTTTTTTACTCGTTGCTGTTGTTAACCTTAATTTAATTATCGATAAGGGCCCTTGTGCAAATATATTACTAAACTTATTTGAGAGTATTATAACATCAGGGAGAAAGTTGTTAACGGATTGTGATTAAGCCAAAAATAATTGGTAAACATAAACCGATGTCTCTCAAAAAAATCTAGGAAAAGAAAACAAAATATTATGAATTCTTCGAAAATTAGATAATCAAGTTATAGTAAAGGTTTAAATAGTGTAAATAGTTTAAGTTCTTTTTAATTTTGTTTTTCTATTAGAAATTGTCCAAACTCTTGGCCAACAACTGTCATTTTATAATGGCCAAATGACAAATGTTAAAATCAAATATTCTCTTTAAAGACATAAAGTCAAAGTAGAGCTTGAAAAGATTGGTTTGATTTTTACAGTAAGTCGCATGTTGTTGGCTTTAGGCACAATTTCTTGCTTGACTTATAATTAAATTGGCCAACTTAATACGCTGAGCATTAACAAAGTAATTACACGCATTATGGCAACCACATTGGCAGGCAGTAAAGTTTCAGTATTAAGTTCCACTTTCAGTTCCACTCCTATGCCCAGTTGCCATGACAATTTCATTAAAGGGCGGTTGGTGGAGATCGGAGAGAAGAGGGGAATGACGTGCGTCGCTATTGTTTTTGTGCATTTGCGAAACTGAGTGCACATTACACACAGAAGCGAGGGACAGACGAAAGTATAATTTTTAATTAATGACAAGCATTGCAAAATTTATGACGACTAGTCAAAGAACACAAATAATTTAGTTGACATCTAACAAGCCTTCTCGGACAGTGATGCAACAAGGACACATAAAGTCAACATTTTGTGGTTTTCCCTTAAACAAAGACTAGTTTCAAATAAAATATTACGAAAGAAAGAAAGAAAGCAAGGAAAGCCAGCAAACAACATATTTTTATACCTTTTTTATCGGTTTACACTTTAAGATTGTGGAAGATTTGTTGTGTTATCGATTTGCAATGATCGATGTGATCGATTTTCTAACATCCTAGTGGACGTAACGCCCAAATTTTCTGACGCATGCACAGACACAGTCAGCGTGACAGATACAATAAATCTGATATACTTTTTTATCACAGTATAGAAACAACAAACTGCGGTCTAAAAATAACACAAAACACTGCCAAAAGTCAAGTCACAAAAAAACACAGACACACAAAGAAACAATACGCAAACTGCGAACATTAAATAAAATGAAAAATACAAAAAAATAGGTGAAATGTCAAGCAGAAAATTTGACAATGAGCTGGTGGCAAATATTTACACAAAAAATAATCCAAACTCAAAGAATAAGAAAAAAAATAATAAATTAAAATTGAATAAAATGTGAAGTAATGTTGACAGGCTCGAGGGCAAACAGCTGCGGGTCCTGAGCGCGAATTCAATTGGCGCTAGCTGCACTTAGAGAAAATTAAATAGAACTTATTTTACAATCGTTATCAAAGTCTTTTTTCAATCCCTATTTCAAAAGCGACTTGGCTAACCCCATAAAACGACATGTACTATTGAAGAGGTCTTACTCTTAAGACACGTTTCTATATTGCTTACATCCAATACTATATTACATATAAATATAACAATAAAATTAAAAATAAATCTAGTTTTTAATTTAATTATTATTTAAAGTACAAAAAAAAACTTTACTCATCATCATTATTTTCGGTTTTTTTTTATATTATTTTAATTTAAAGAAAAACGAGCCAAGCCCACACAAACACACACACACACACACCTCTGTATCAATAGTCAGTCGATTGCGTATACGACATGTTGGCCACATTTTGCAAAAGGCGACGGCATTTCAACAGTTTATTGCCATTTGGCAGTTTTTCTATAGCACTCAACATTTTTTGCAACTCATTTTTGCATTGGACTTCGAAGACAGACTTTTCAATCAAAATTTTAATAGTATTGCATTTCGATTGAGTCATTCAGCTGCAGGTAACAGAATTAAATAGTAAATTCATGGCATCAGTGACAGGTGAGAAAAGGCGTCTAAATGCACTCGAGATTCATTTAACAATAATTCATGCGCAGTAGCAATCGCTGCTTGGCCGTCGGCAGCTGTTAGCCAACTGACAAAGCCAATGGGTTTTGGGCTAACAGCAACCGCCATTGGAATGCTTTGTTTTCCGGGGAACGTGTTGGCATTTGAAATCGAACAGACCAGAATGGAACACAACAACAATAAACGAATAAATGCTCCCAATTGCATAATACAAATCTAATCTCATTTTATCTGTCTAAAATTGGAAATAAACTTTTGAATTATATTTATGTATGTGCTCAAAAATAAATCAAATATATCTATAGAGATTTTAAACCGTAGCTAAATCTATTTTGGTATTTCTTGCCAGCTTGTTCTCTGCAGACGCAACTTGCCGCAAATCACTTGTTGCTTCCATTTGTTGCCCCATCGCCGACGGCTTTAATTAAACTCTGCGCCTTCGCAGTCAACTTTTACATTACTTTGGCGAAAAGTTTATCTCGCCTGCGGCTCTAAGCCGGTGCGGACAAGCTTTGATTCTGTGTCCAAATGACAGTTGTCGGTCTATGGTTGAATAAAATAAATTACATAATCCACATCACTGACGTTTGTCAATGTCGACCCTGCCAACAAAACCATAGCCAAAAGAAAAGAATTCCTTAGCCATTATATTCAATGCGACATTTGCCAACAAAATTAGTCATTTAAAGTTCGAGGACAATGCTAGTTTTATGCTTCAAATAAAATTCATTCAATAGCTCCACAAAAATAAAATATATATATAATATTTCTTGATCAGGATATTTAGAGGCTTATTAAAAATATTAATAAGCTTTCTAGTTGTAAGCTTCTTAGCCCATGTCATATTTTCTTTTAATTAATGAATTAGCTGCATAGATTTAAATCTAAAAACTCTAAGCAGCAACTAAATGGGTATGACAAATCATTAGGATAAACAAGACTTTTCTTGACGAAATTGTCTAATCTTATCTTTTTTCAGAGCACTTGAAATGCGGAAGCAAAAGATGAGATTTTGCTAATCACGTTTAATTAACTGAAATCGTAGTAAGTGAAAAAGAAAGAGATACAAAAACAAAAAAACATTGTTGACAAACTTAATTGAGGGCTTTTGGTAATGTCATTTGAGTTGTAAATTGATAAGTAAAACTTGCAAAAATTTACACAAAGTTGCTTGTTTAATCTTACAATGTTAAGATAACCAAGGAGGATTCTTATCGCGAAGATATGTAAACACGTGAAAAGACACGTACCCATAGTGACCGTAATAAAACCGTCCGCGATAAGAGTTCTCCGAACTGATAGGATAATGAGTCTAGACGCATTTACAGCAGTAAATATGTAACTAGATAATGTCCTAGGTAGGATAAGAATAATTGTATCTAGCTGTAAGATAATTTAGAAGTTTTCAATAAACCTGCCGAAGCAATTCGGCAGTAGTCTGTGTTCGAACTTTAAACAACATCGTCGTCTTATTATTTTGCTCTTCGGATCACCTTTCAGTGAAAGTGATTATTATTCCACCGCTTGCCGTTTATATAAATTTCGTTATTAGCAAATTAATTATTGCTTAAAAATGCAACGTAACAATGCGCATTACAAAAGTGTTATAGGCAAATCTCAGAGCATATATAAATATGGAATATGGTTGTGTCTGCCCATTGTTGTGCGCTAATGACACTTTTATATATTTTTTATAGATTTTTTTCACACTTACTGTGAACTTGTGCCATTTATCGTGGCAACAACAACAACAACAACAACAACAAGAGCAACGCCAACAATCCTTTTGGAGAGCAGCAAAAACGTCGTTCTGTCGCCTATTTTGCCCTTTTCAATCGTTGTCTTCCTTTTTTTCTTCTTTTTTTTGCAATCTTATTTGCGACAATGTGCGGAAGACGTTGCTCTAACCACAAATACGACAAGCGCGTACACTGATGAAACAACATTTTTAACAGGTTAAGTTTCTTTATTCTTTAAGATTAAAATACAAAAATGTATCAACATTTTTTCTAGCTTTTCTGTTAACATAACTTAACAAAACGAAGCACTTTGTAATTTATGCAATTAATGTCAAAATCGTTACACTTTTTCGCTGTGTACTTCTTTCACTCGTGTCTAACAGATGCCTCTAAATGGTGAAGATGGTTGGTTGTGCGACGTACGCACAACGTGGCAATGTGGCGCATACAAAACAAGGCAAACCCCATTTGGCATTCTAGAATATTGCAACAAATCCCAAATGCCAGGCATGAACAACTTTTAAACTTACCCAAAACACACGCACATAATATGTTTGAACAGCGCCTTTGTGTCTATTTGTATGTGTGTGTATTGGAGTGTGTGTGTGTGTGTGTGTGTGTGTGGTGTGCCTTATAAACATTGGCGCGTGCCAAGCTAAATTCAAAGAGATATAAATTATTTGCCGATCCCAGCTGATTGAGCAAAATCAAAAGTCATCATATTTGCACATGACGGCACACGTCAAACGGAATATTTTTTAGTTTTCATAGCCAAATAGATGAAATTCCAGGAATCATTATAAGGATTTGATATATATTAAGCATGCTCAACAACAAATTACGAATACTCTTCTTGAAATACTCTAAAGTTGATAATCTGTACACATGATTTAATTTGTAAAGATTTTAATTGTTTTTACACAAAAAAAAATGGTACATCAAAGGTTTTATATTACAAATACTCTTTTGTTGACAATTTATTCAGCATGTTGTAAATTTTATCGCAAATTTATTATTCAAATTTTATCAAATTTAATAAAAGCAAGCTAATAAATATCTTTATTGTTTTGTTTGTTTTTTGATTATGTAGATATGATGAAATTGAGGAAATTGTAAGATTTGCTTATCAAATGACCGATTAAATTTGATAGCGGATAAGTTGGCAAATTCTATAAAAGACAGACCTCTTCGGAATATTCCGACATTAATATTATCAGCAAGTAGTATTCAACATGTCCTTCAAACCGAATATTATTTTCGACGCAGTGACCAATATTTGGTGTAACGAAGAAGACAATGATCACTTTCCACCCGATCTGTCTATAGGTGAGATAATCTACCAAGAGATGCAACGTCAACCCAATGAAATTGCTCAGGTAATATAACAATTAAACAACGATTTCGCAAGAAAGTATTATTATGTAATTGTTTGATATTAGATTTCGGTAACGGAAAAAACCGTATTAACCCATAAGGAAATACTTTCGAATGCCGTGCGAATAGCCAGCTATATGCGAAATGTGGGACTACTTCAATCGGATATTGTTGGGGTCGTGGCTAGGAATACAACTCATTTATCCGCCGTGGCTTATGCCTGTTATTTCAACGGAATCGCTTTCCATTCGATTAGTCCCCTGCACACTGAGCAAACCATCGAGAACCTCTTTGATATAACAATGCCCCGCATTATTTTTTGCGAAGGTGATGAATTCGAGAAGGTAAAAGGAGCAACAAGGAAACTGGATCTTCAGATTATCACAATGCGCAAGCATCCTCCAGTGGACAGTATTCGTATCGAAGATATCCTCCAGAATCCTGTGGACGATAATTTTAAACCTGCTCGTTTGGACCAGGGTAACGATCAAACATTGGCCATTCTTTGCTCCTCGGGCACCACTGGAATCCCCAAGGCAGTAACAGTTTCCAACAGCCGCAAGATTTTAAATAACAATTTGTAAGTACACTCAGTTAAAAAATGTAAGTAATTTTCTATCCGGAAAGTACTATTCCTCCACAGGATGTTAACAAACTCGGATGTTCAGTTTGTACTTAGTGGTTTGGACTGGATTACAGGTCTAATAACTAATATATCATCGGCAGTGTTCAGCACGAAGCGCATAATAGCTGATAGGCCCATCGAGCCGGAGGAAGCGCTGCATCTCATTGAGGAACATCAAATTACATGGATGCTTATAGGATCCGGCTATCTGACATTAATCGTTTGCTCTCCGCAATTTGAGCGAGCAAACCTGGATAGTTTGAGGTATATCCTTTATGGCGGAGGACGTTGCTCCTTGGATGCACAACATCGTTTCACAAAGCGTCTACAGAGAAATATCCTGCACTTTCTCTATGGACTAACAGAAGTTGGAACCTTGGCAACAATGAACTGGCATTTTAACGCAAAGCCAAACTCAGTTGGCCGCTTATCGAATGGATTCAAACTTAAAATTCTGAACGAACAAAACAAAACCATGGGTCCAAATGAAGTGGGGGAAGTGTGCCTCAACAACGGACAGCACTGGGGAGGATACTATGGCAACCCAGAAGAGTCGCGTCATATTCAAGACACTGACCAATGGTTTCATACTGGCGACTTGGGCTATATGGATGAAGATGGTTTTCTATTTATAGTCGATCGGAAAAAGGAATTACTCAAATTTCAACGTATGCAATACTTTCCCAACGAGATTGAGGAAATTATTTGCCAAATGCCGGAAGTATCTGAAGTTTGTGTATTTGGCATATGGAATGAGATTAGAGGAGACGAAGCTGTTGCAGCTGTCGTTCAAAAGCAAGGAGCTAAACTAGAAGCAGTTGATGTTGTGGACTATGTGAAAAAGCAATGCATTCAAAAACATAAGCAATTAAATGGAGGAGCAATTATTGTTGACGATCTAAAACGGAGTCCAAATGGCAAGTTAAATCGGATTGCCAATAAAAAACATTTTATGGAACTTAAGGGTTTAACGGAAATGA
Source organism: Drosophila demipolita (assembly GCA_035042405.1). Classification (NCBI taxonomy): domain Eukaryota; kingdom Metazoa; phylum Arthropoda; class Insecta; order Diptera; family Drosophilidae; genus Drosophila; species Drosophila demipolita. The sequence continues at coordinate 9,912,742 of JAWNLI010000485.1, forward strand.
AATCACAATAAATAAAAGTCAAACAAAAAATATGTCAAGAATGTATACATCTCAGGGGATCAAAGACAAAACCAGAAGACCCTTCCAATGTACATTTTTTAATTACGAGAGATTTAATTAATTAAAATTTCGTATTTCAATTCGATTGGAATACTGATTTGTTTTGAGAAAATAAATATATATGTAACATAAAATGTATTATATTGAATGTTTTATGCAATGGCAATTAATTGGTTGAATAGAATCGTCTCCTTACAACAATAAATAATAAATAATTAATTGTATAGTTATTGCTTTAATTAGCGTTTTGTTTACAAGCCTGGACTTCCAATTAGCCCAATTGACCATGATCCGGAATAATTTATTCGCAAATATTTATAATTGTTTTTAAATAGAGCTGTGAATCGACGGATGTTTTAAATAAAGCGAGATGACCACGAACCAGTGGCAGACCTAGAACAGATTAACATTAAGGTAGCAAGTTAAGTCATGTCAAATGTCAAAGTTTGCAACATAATAAAACAAGGTCAACAGGAATTGCGGCAGGAGATTGTGCAGCTCGTAATTACCGCTAACGAGCAGGCGGCGGCGGCGCGTGTGCTGCATGAAACAATGCCACAGGATATTGACACATACACACACACACACACACACACTCACATAGCAACCCGCATTGCTGTGTAAATCTGACCACTGTCATCAATAGCAGCAAAAATGCAACTTGTAAGCCAACAACAAAAGCAAAACTGTTGCAAACGTTCACATGGATTTAGCAACACAAACGTATTTATGGATATACACTCAGAGAATTAAATAACCATTTTTGCTTATATTATATATATTATATGTTTCTCAATACTTGCTTTGCAATTTTGAAAACTTTAAAATATAAAGCAGATTTTTTGTGAAATTTTCATTCAAATATTTTGAAATCAATTCTCGACGATGAAAACGATTTGAAATTTTTACAGAAATTTTCTCAGAATACAATTAGAAATTGGATGCACAACACCTAAGCACGCACGGACAGACCCACACACACACAGACAGATACTTGTGTGAACAGCTAAGCCAGAAATGGGGGCAACAACAAGAACTGCAGCCAACGAAACCTGGTGGCAACTGCTACCGCTAGAATTTAATTCCAATTGAATTGCGCTCAACAACGGCTTCCATTCCATCATTCACATACAATTGTGTGTGTGAGTGTGTGTGTGAGAGTGTGTGTATGAGCAATCGTGTGTAAAGCCAAAGGTGGCGTTTTATTTAGCTGGACCCAATGCTCAGACACACACAGACGCTTAAGCATTGTGTCCAACTTTAAAATATAAATAAAAATGAATAATAATAAAATGTGGCGATAAGCTGAAATGATTTTTGCTTTATGGCAAACCACAGTACAAAAACCAGCTCAATTGCATAAAAGGGCCACATAAAAGGTGCCACATGAACAAGAATTGAATAGGTAGAAAACAAATGGATGCATCAGCCCATAAAAACTAACTTTCGAATGGAAAAATCGTTTCAAAGGCAAATTAAATACATTTTTTAGCATACGAAATACACATTCAATATTTATGCAATTGTGTATTTTTAAAGGGTTCAAAGTAAAACAATTCAATTCATTGGAGAAAAAAAAAAAACTTTGTACACCAGATGTTTTTTTTCTTTGCCAATGAAGTGCGTAGCCAACAAATTAGACAACAACTGAAATTTCAAGATTTAATGTTGGAGCGAGGAGATTAATACATTACGTAAAGAAGGAAAATGAATTAAAAATAAAATGCCCAAAATGCCAAAGCCAAACGAATGAAAATTGCAAAGTTTTTACTAAACTTGTTGTTGTTGTTGTTGTAGCTATATTTACGTTTCTTTAGCAAGTGCACCGTTAGTTAATTGTATGCCCCAAGTTTACTTACGCCCAGAACCCAAATGCATAAATCACACGCAACTTTCACGGCGGGATGTAGGTTGCGGGCTGGGGTTGACCGGAAGGGATGCTCATTGTCGTCACTGCGGGAAATGTATTTTCTGTTCAATTTTACGTTTTCAACTGTGGTGCACAACTTTGGTCATTAGATAGCCCAAAACCTTTTGCATGAATTCTTTCATTTAATTTTTGCTGCTCGCTAATAAATTGCAATTACTCACTTTTTACATTAACCTTAACCTTTACCTTAAACTTACATATCAGCATACCATAATTTCAATTAAATCTAACCATAACACTGATCAGATTGGGAGATTATTTTTGACAACTGCTCCGAACTGATTTGGTTTGGGTTACGTTTTAAGTACACAAGAAAAAATAAATAGAAGAGGCGCAACACCTACATATATAAATATATATATACATATATTTTTTTACATATTTTTTTTTTTGGTATGCTAAAAGGAAAATAACTACTTATAGCTGTTGATTTTATTGCTCTTTTTTGACTAGCATAAATTGCCCATGTAAGATATTAAAACTGATTTTAGATCTGCCTTGGAACCATTGAACTGCATACTTGAGTAAATATTGAAATGATGGGGAATAGTTAACCCAGAAGTTTTCAGACATATGTAATTGTTCCACTTATTTTCATATAAACCAATTAGTTACATAAATCATGTCTCAAAGTAGCCTTGAATATTTAAGAAATCAATGATCAGATGGGTTTTGAATCAACCTTAAAAATTCATTACAATAGCCACCTTTATCAATAAATAAATTGGAAAGGACTAACAACTGAACATCTGACGAACTGAATTATAGCTAACTAGGTAGTTACATATACATTCGAATAAATTATAAACAAATTAAGAAAAATGTTCAATGTTGATTACTACTTTCAACGAAAATTTATGACTCTAGCTTGAAAAAATAATTTGTATCTAATTGCTACAATTACAACCAGACCAGTTTGTGTTTCAAGTTTGGTAGGATTATTTTACTTTGTCTCTTTTGCAAAAACTTTGCGTTAAGCAAAACAAAAACATTAAAAAGTACATACAGAAAGACTCAGTATCTGTCTCACTCGATCTCACGACGAAAACAGTTGGGGATATTTGTATTCCGTTTTGTTCTTTCCGAGAACACCTGGTGCCATTTGTTCTTAAGAATGAGTAAAAAAAATAAATAAATCAATTTTCTTGTTGTTTGTAGTAAATAAACAGTTAAGGCAATTAACAAGATTTATTAACTTAAACCATTTTGAAATTCTAAATGCGAAGATTAGCCATGCTTAGGACTATTGGTAATAAATTGTTATATTATATATATAAATGTTATATTTTTCCATCAGTATGGATTACACATTAGATTTTTCATTAATTAACGAGAACGCTTCAATTAACGGATATTAATAAATACAGTGAAAGGTAGGTAATCCGGAAATTTTTATCCGATTATCCAGATTGCAAGATGCCACTGTAAATTTTTCACAATAATTAAGGCTCCAGAACTATTTTTAATATCCCCACTTAATAGTGGAATCACAAGAAAAAAAATTAGAAAATAAATATACTTTTTGACATACGACAATATTAGAAAATAATATATCATATCTACAAATAAAACAGATCACATTTACTTCAACTTTTAACTGAAAATTTGTGAACTGTGCTAAATCTATCAGAACCGCTTGACAACGGTCGCGATGTTGCCAGACATGTTCGTTTAGAATAGTTTTTGTGCGTGAACGTTGCCACTTTTGTCTGGCATTGCATCTGACAAGTGTTTACTATATTTTGGAAGCAGTTTTGGCGAATATTCTCAAAGTAACTGGTTTTGTACTTGGTATGGAAAAGTCTGAACAACTTGTACTATGGTTATTAATAACATATTCGACTATCGACTGCTATAAAAAATTGCAATCGATAGTTTGGATATTCGATGAATGGAGCGAAAACGCAGAGAGCGACTATTCAGGGTTGTTTCTTTTGATGCTACCGAGTTATAAACAATTTTCCCTCCATTTTATGCCTTCCCGCACAAAACGCATCTGAATTCCAAAAAAAAAACAACTTATAACTGATATTAAATTTAACCAAGAATTTGATTCGATGCAAACAGCGCTGGAGAATTTTCAACGCGCCGAGAAAATCGGAGAAGGCACCTACGGCATTGTGTACAAGGCGTGCCACAATCGAACTGGCCAGGATGTTGCACTCAAGAAAATACGTCTGGAAGGGTAAGTGGCCACCAAACACTCACAACTGAAGTGGACGCATTAGAAGATAGCAAACGACACAAGAAATTGTTTAATACTTGTGTTTTTCACACCTTGACAGCTGCTACCGCAATCGTTATTCCTGATGTCCTTGACAAATGTCAAATGCTGTACAAGGAAGCCCGGATTCTGTGTGTGCTGCGTTTGCTGATTTGCCATAAGCACATATACGTAGCACCACATGATTCGGCTTCGTGGTGCAAGCAACTCCATCGTCAAAAGATACATCAATCAATATATCTTAAATAGAAAAATTATCTAACATCTCTATCTGTAATAATTTATCTGGTTACGTAGGGAATCCGAAGGCGTTCCATCGACTGCGATTAGGGAAATATCATTATTGAAGAATCTGAGGCACAAGAACGTTGTCCAGCTCTTCGATGTCGTGATATCGGGCAACAATCTGTACATGATATTCGAATTCCTAAATATGGATCTCAAGAAACTAATGGATAAGAAGAAGGAGGTCTTCACGCAGCAACTAATTAAAGTAATGTACTAATTTAATGGTTTAATGGTATCATATTTGTTACAATTCCTGCCATAATCATATTGCAGAGCTACATGTATCAGATATTTGATGCTTTAGCCTTTTGCCACACAAGTCGCATTCTACATCGGGATCTGAAGCCGCAGAATCTGCTCGTTGATACGGCAGGCAACATTAAGGTATAACTATTAGATTATTCTCAAATATATCTTATATACTAACTAATCGAAAGCGTTTTGCAGCTGGCGGACTTTGGCTTGGCTCGAGCATTCAATGTGCCCATGCGCGCATACACGCACGAGGTGGTCACACTTTGGTATCGTGCTCCAGAAATCCTGCTCGGCACCAAGTACTATTCGACGGGCGTGGATATCTGGAGTCTCGGCTGCATATTTGCTGAGATGGTGAGTCTCTGGAATCTTGTTTTTTCCAAGCATCCTCTCCTTCATTTTGGGTTTTTTGCAGATCATGAGACGTTCACTATTTCCGGGCGATAGTGAAATTGATCAGCTATACCGCATCTTTCGCACATTGAGCACACCTGACGAATCCAAGTGGCCGGGTGTTACCCAGTTGCCAGATTTTAAGGCCAAGTTTCCCAAATGGGAGGCATCCAATGTGCCTTCAGCGATACGCGATCACGAAGCACATGATCTCATAATGGTAATATTACCAACTACAGTTGAACAGTTGGATAAATAAAAAAAGCTAATGACAAAACTCATTTCAGTCTATGCTGTGCTATGACCCTAATCTGAGGATATCGGCCAAGGATGCGCTGCAGCATGTCTACTTTCAGAATGTACAGCATGTGGATAATGTGGCATTACCTGTCGATCCCAATGCAGGCAGCGCGTCGCGTCTTACCCAGCTCGTATGACCCGCACTGAAATATCCACATTACCATATGGTGGCTATCACGTTCTTAGTAATATTTCTTAGAGTAAGTGCAAATATCTACCTCAACGATGTGTTTTTAAATAGTGTAAATATAAAATACCATAAATATAAATATTTACTTTTCCTTTTTTTATTTTACAGATCTCAACTTCATTTCAATCAGACATATTCAGACTCACAACATACAGCATGAGTAAATTACACAACTCATTTTCATATTTGAAACACGAATTTTTATTAAAGATTAAAGATTCTTAAACAGGCGCGCAGAAAGTATATAATGTTGCTGGTGCTGCCGTTGAGAATATTTCGCTTTATCGCTTGCACCACCCACCTTCTGTTGTTGCTCGGTTTGGCGGATTGACTGACGCTGGCGACTCTGTACATCGCCTCGCAATGCATTCCTCGTGCTAGCCGAGAGCGTTGCGGTAGCATGATCATCGTTGGGTGTGCCGCTGACGTTGACTTCGGGTTTGCCGTCGATAATCAAAAAAGAATCGTTTCCATCTACATTTGCATTGGTTGCTGTACTGCTGCTGGCTACGTGCTTATTGGCTATATTCTGTTTAGCTGCCGGCAAGGCAAATGCCAAGCTGAGCGGTCGCAGTACTGCTACCTTTTTTTTGGTATTGAGTTTACCCAAATTGTCCGTGGATGTATATTGTGAATTTGTCTGCTCCTCGTTAACTGTATTTTGCTCAACAAAATACGGATGATAGTAACTGGCCGGCTGCGCGTAGTCTTGATAATCTTGTAGACGACGCACGCCATAATAATCATACGGATTATAGTAGTACTCCGATGGCATGGGTAACGTATTGGCACCGTAGTAATCATACGGATAATCTGATTGCTCCTCCGATTCGTAGCTGGGACGACGCTTTTGTTGTTTGCGTCGCCGACGCTTACGTTTGTTAGCAGTTGATTGTTGTGGCTGCTGCTGCTGCTCATCCTCCTCATTCGTCTGTTCACCGTTGTACAGGTCTGGTTGCAGGGGCAGCGTTTCAATGAAGTTCGCATTGCCATTGCTGAACAGATTCACCAGCGGATTAGTCAGATTGCGAAGACCGAAATTCGGTTGCACACTACGCAAGAAACTGTTCCACACCCGGATAAGAGGTCGCTCTGTGGTGGCAGATCCTCTCGCATTGCCATATCCAGAAAGTTGGCGACGACGATTGTATCCTCCACTTGGAGCTCTGCTCTGTATTAACTTCAAGCGGGGATTTAAAATAAATTGACTAATGTTGGCACAAAAAAAACAAAGATAAAATAAATTATTTATAAATTACAATTTTCTAATTGTAGGTAAAATATATTTTAAGAATATTTACTTCAAATATCAACAGGAAAGAAACATCGAAAATTGCGTTACTAATATTTGAAAATAGTTGTTAATTATAAAATACACATTTAATTGTTTTTTTATAAAAACTCAAATTTATTTTGTTGATAGGAAATTTATCAACTTTTGAGTTTCGACATTCAACAAAAAGTTTTTTCTGTATTTATTAGCACGCAACGGTTATCTTTATAAAAATGCATAAATCAAAATATCATAATGTCTTTTGTAGGCTTACCTAGATTTTCTCTGTGACTGCTTCACTGTCTGTGGTTGCCAATATTCCAGAATATCTAAATTAGTTGCCGTAGCTGCTTGGATCTGGTTGTGAGCTCCTTGCCAGACCAACATCAGCAGGATTGCTGCACAAAATTGCCAAAACATAGTGATGGGAGACCTTATAAAATTATTTCTGAACTCGACGCTGTTCCCGATGCTGGTCCATTGACGACTGATATTTAATTCAGTTTGAACCTAAGATGTCAATGAAGCCAATTTCCATCTAACCATTCTTACATTAGATCTTTTGTCGATTTAAATGGAATTTTATTTGGCTAAATGAAGGTTGGGCAGTGAAAGTTTTTAGTACGAATATGGCAATGTCGAATGGAAAATAGCGTTATTCATATGTATAGATATTATTGATGACTAACTAACCCCATTCTGTCAACTGATTTGAAAGTCTTCTATTTGGGCATCTAATGGCCAGTTTGGCAGCTAACAATCATCACATCCATTCATATGTTAATTGGCCTGTATTATTTATTTAGCCCAAAGAAGTAAGAATCATGTTCATCTCTTTTTGCCATTTCTTAAAACCAGTTCTTCCCATTTAAATGTACAAATTTATTTTTGATTATGTTGATAAGTGCTTTTAAGTATGTTAAGCTCCAATTTTTTTTTTATGGGAGTGTCCTGTTTTCGTAAATCAATGAATTTAAGCCTATTTAATATTCCACAATACAAGCAATAATAATTTGTATATATGGTAGCGTATTCTATTAAATGATCTACATAATCCATGTAAATAAAATAAAAAGATAAATACATATTGATATTATATTTCAATTGTTATTATTACCTTTTTTAATTCACACCAATTAGAGGAACATTGAAAGCGGTGAATATTCAACTATTTTCAGTTTGTAATAAACTCATTTCGAAATCTGCATATAAAGAATATTTGTATATTTGTTTGACTGGTAATATTGGGCCCCAGCAATACTTCGATATGCCTTCTTGTCAACAAGACACTAACTGCAATAGCTTATCTGGTCTCCATCTGAAATAGTTGTCGTTACCAACACAATTTATTGAGTCCTTCGAATTGTCTACGACGAGGAAGCCAGTCTTACAAATGGGGTTTCAAAAGCGCTTTCGATCCAAAGCCAAAGCAAATAACAACAAATCACAAATCGCAAGGAAATCTCTAACAAGTGTCAACTACCAAATAATACAGGGGGTTGTGAGAGGGAGAGAGAGAGAGAGAGAGAGAGAGAGGAAGAGCGTGGGAGAGTGAGAGAGCTTGACGAGAGAGGGCTTTTGAGAGAACAGAAGAACAAGCTTTGGCCGCATTTTGGAGGCGTGCTCAGGAATAGATTTCAGTCGACGTTGAGATTCCTGGCTAGAAACGCACTGAAGAAGTCGAGTGGCGCGCGCTGAAAGGGAAAAGCTGGAAAAACGCCAGCAGCAAGAAATAAACTAAAAACTGTTTTTTGCCACACAGCCTAAGAAAAACTAGTGAAAAGGCAAGTTTAAGTGGCAGAAACAATTCTACGACTTTTTTGGGGGGCTCTAAAATTATTGCGCACATCTACATATATATGTGTGTGTGTGAGTGCGTTTTCGACTGTGAGTGGGTGTGTGTAGGCGAGAGCGTGCGTGTGTGTTAGTGTGTATCTATGTGCGTGTGCGTTTTGTGTATCCGTTCACCTTTCAGTCCAGTATTTCTGAGCTGCTCCAAAAATGATATAGAACAACAAACGAAAGGGGCAAAATAATGGCTTTTAATAAGAACAAAGACAGCATGAGCCAAAAAGAGAGAGAGAGAGAGAGAGACGCAGATATTGTGTAAGTGAGCAAGAGAATGCGAAAGAATTGCGTAAAGTATGTTTCTGCGGGCAATGTCGCAAAATGCCATTAAGTGCTTAGCTAATAAATTACATAAAAACATTTAACGCATTAATGCACATAAATAAAAAAGTGTCTTTTGAACACATTTAAGAATATTCTGAAAGGGATTTAAATCCACATTTGTAGATGCCACTGTAAAAAAGCCACAACATCGCTAACCGGCTACAGTACTGCATTTACAAAAATAAATACAATAATAATAATAATAAACACAAAATTAAGGAAAGTCATTGTAAGAAATCAATATAATAGTATTAATAGTATTAATCACTTTTATAAAATTAAATACAACCAAATTGTCTGATTCAGATGCAATCTATTAATTATGAATCATCTAATCGTATCTAATTCATATTTGAACAGCTTAATTTTCATTTAAGAACTTCATTACTTCAATTATCCATAAAGTGACCAAAAATTATTACACTGATAATAAACAATTGATCTACTTATCGAGGTACACTTGAGATTTTTGGAATTATAGCAGACGAATTTTGTACTCTGGTAACGAACTTTAGGAAAGGCTTTTAAATTTTTTTAAGTGTACTATCTGCACGTTAAAATTTAAACATCTTTGCGGGCAACGTTTTTGAAGTGTGCGCTTTGTGGCAAGCCATTCTTGCCACCCAATGTTGGACTACTGTTCTTCTTATAGTTGTTGCACAGGTGTGTGTGTCTCTGTGTGTGCGTGTGTGTTTGTATGAGTAGCACATACGTATATCTTTTTGGCGTCACTTTCGCTTTTGGCTCGTGCCCTCGCTCAAGCGCTGCGCTTGACCATAACCACTAAAGCTGTCACATTGCGTATACGCCGCGTGTTGTCCTCGCTCAATGTTGCTGCTGTTTTTTTTGTTTGAGCTGTTGTTGTTGTTGTTGTTGTTGTTGTAAGCTCGCCTACATCTCACGGCACCCTAAACTCAAAGCGCAAGCTCACTCTCTCCCGCTCTCTCCCGCACGCTGTCTTTCACAGCTGTTTTAGATTTCTGTTTTGTTTTGACCCGTAAACAACCAACAACCAAGAAATAAAAACAACAAAAAATTCAGACCCACCCACAGTCTTTGTGGCGACCTCAAACTTTTAATGCCGCCTTCCTGCTCCTTGTCCATTCACCAACTCCCATCAGTCCATCAGTCTGAACATTTGTGCACGTTTCTTTTAGCCCTGTCCATTTATCGTGTTGTTTGGCAATTTAAATTTTATTGCGATTTCCAATGCAAACACACCGAGTCCCAGAAAACTTAAAGAATAGAACGTGCTGACATATTTTACATGTCTTAGAGAATTTTTGCTTCTATATATATAAATGGCTTACTCTTCGGATAACGACTGTCATTTTGGAGGCTTTATTAACCCAACCAATATGTTTACCAAGCGGATTATTTAGCTATATCTTAAACAAACATAAGCTTAACTGCAAAACTGAGGAAATTCCATTCAGTTTTAAAGAAAGCACATTTCGATGAGGCATTAAGAATGGTAGTCAATATATCTCGATCCTCTTATAAGTGTTTATAGGATGACAATCAAGAGTGAATGCTCGATTCAAGCCCAAAACTTATCAATATGGAAGAAAGGTTTGTTGGTTTTAGAGTGTAAAATAATTTATTTATTTGGTTGTTTTCAAAAATGCACCTTTCACTTTCAATATTCATTCGTTTTGTATTCGTCAATTTGTGCAGGTAAATAAGCATTAAAGTTTATTAAATTTGTGCTTCGTGAATTATTTACATGTTGACCCAAATGTAGAATAATATTTATCGCCAAATAACACAATCCCAAGTCACAAATACGTAAAGCTAACCAAGTCACGCACCCATTGCTAATCCCGGTTAGTCATACACTCAGAAAAACTATGTTCAAAGAAGTGAAAGTAAATCCGCTTGTCAAAATATCATACGCAAAATATTAATATTTTGATCGAAATTGACATATTTCAAAATAAGTTAACAACAATGATACCTTGGATTGGATTAAAAAAAAGTGGTTTTTCTGATTAAATAGTTTGCAGGCCGTCAATGGACGGATGCCATTGTTCCGCTTCCTTCCTTCCGTTTTACAAACATGGCCATAACAACAAGTCTCTAATCGCCTGAATCAAGTCTCGTATATTCTGTCAAACTAATGTATTAAATTACAACAAATAATATGTGGGTAAAATATGTTTAAGGCCCAATCTCCATATATCTCACATTAGGAATTAATACTTATAGTATATGCATGAGCAAAAAGTTAAGTCAACTCCAGGTTGAATAACTGAATAATTAACTTGGCTGACCTGTTGGCAGCTGTTTGTTGCTTGTTTTGTTTGGTGCCAAAAGGTGTGAGAATACCGCGGTTACCCAAAACACATATGAATCGAGGGGGTAATAACAGAAAGAGTCAAGGGAAAATTTATGAAAATTGTGTAATGAGAGGTTGGCTAAAAAGGAATTCTTCAATGTGAAAATTTATTAAATGAATATTTATTAATAAATATAAATATATTTACTCGTTTTTATTTGATGAAATATAATTATGTGCATATCACTTCTATGAAAGGAATTCAAATACAAGCCGATTTTACAGACTAAAGCAGTTAGAAACTATAAATTTGTGAAGATAATGCCATCTCAGCGATATATAATGAAGCTGTAGAAATTTCAGAATTTCAGACTGAGTTCTCCCAAGTAAGTTCTTTAGCATTGCGATTAATGAAACTCATATAGGGACGAATATCGAGAAAGCTGGCCACAGTACGTTCCGAATTTATGTGACGTGACGAGTCGATGAGCAGACCGGCCAAATAGTAATTTAACGGCTCATCATTTTTGACATTTAAACCGGCCAGTGGTGCACCCAAATAATATATATTCCTATCATCCTGAATGCCGCAAATGGAGGGACCGCTGGTAACTAAAGCGCCAACCTTCGCACTTCTGCAGTAGGGTAGACTGATCGTATTCACGAATGTCTTGAGCTTCAGCTCAGCATTAACGGGCAGCCCGGCCAACACAAACAACCGATTAACCAACGTCTCATTCATCACCCACAGCGGCGGCATACAGATTGGAAACACATTTGGGGTCAGCTCCGCAGGCCGGCTGAGTGTGAGGACGGCAATGGCGTTCTTTAGCGTGAATGGATCGTATTCGGGATGTAAAGCGATCTCCGCCAGCGGTATATCCTGTGGCCTCATCACACAAAACCCCATCTCGTCGCAATTGAAATCGTCCACTTTGGAACTCTTGTTCCATACGCCAAGTTGCACAGAATGTGCATCCACAATTCCGTCATATTGGAGGAAACAGTCAGCGGGCGCCAGGACATTGAGCTTCGATATGAGTGCTCCCAGGCAACCGTGAAGCGGCAGTTTCGACTCGTCACCTGTTTGAGGCAAAGTAAATTAAGCAAATCGTAAGCCATGAATGAACTCTTAATTTGGATTCGTTTTTCTAGAAGCTGCGTTTTTGAAAATTAACATTTTCTCTTTATTATCAAATCGAAATCTATTCGTTTTATAAGCAATCATACTGACAATTTCCACTGACCAATTTCTCTTGCTCCCAACGTACAGTACAATTTTTCTAACTCTAGAAAATAATTCCATATTTAGATTTATTAATCAATTTAATTAATTATAAAGAATTTGACAACAAATTTTAGGTTGCCTCTTTTTCCTAAATTCAATTAGTAATTTTCAAAATGTTTAACAAAATTTATAGACACTCCAAGCGAGATCACTCACCATCTTCATAGGTTATCCGCGCGAGCCACTGCTGCTCCGTTGGTAAGGCAAAATTGGTTGCCTTTGTCAACATTTCTCCCTCGATTACAGTGACGCATTCTGCATCTGCTGATTGCACAGCAAATATTGCGAAAAGTGCACAAATCAATCCGATTTCTAGTTGCATCTGGAAGCACGACTAAAAGTTAACTAAACTGGAAATTATTCTATGACATTGGCAAAGTTAAAGCATTGCACAACCGTAGACTAGACAGAGGGTTTCTCCAACAGTTCTCAGTTTCAATGCAACAGTTCTGTAATTTTTTTTCTTAACTCTTAAGTTAATAATAAATATTTAGTTGAGGTTAATGGTAAATACTTAAGAGCGTAATACTGAAGAGCAATGCTGCAACCCTGATTCAAAATTTCTTAATTTTAAACTAAAAATAAATAAATTAAATTTTATTCTATATTGAAAATTTCAAACGTGTACTTAAAGAACAAAAAACACCATTTGCCGTCCACCATTTGACTAACAATGATATTGCATAAAAAAAAACCAGTTTTATATGCGAAACTATGGGTAGTTCCCAAGATTAAATTATTCAATTACAACATGACATTTTTTATTATTTATTATCCATTGATAAATGGGGTAAAAATCGTGAAAAACACCAACATTCAAATGTTTCATCAATATAACAGCCAGGTAGAAGATACGCGGCACACCCTATTCGGGCAGCGCCATTATAGAAATGGGGATTGGTGCAAAATAGATTTTTCGGTATTGCTATCGACAATTTACCCAGCCCTGTATAGTATTGTCTCGATATGGTCATTGTCAGACCTTTGCCCTTCAAATAGTGACTGTTATTAAAGAATTATAATTGTGGCCTATCAATGACCCCGGAACGTGGTAGTTCAACCGATTTCCGTTTGCAATAAAACTCATTTCGAAAACTGCATAAAAAGAATATTTGTATATTTGTTTGACTGGTAATATTGGGCCCCAGCAATGCTTCGATATGCCTTCTTGTCAACAAGCCACTAACTGCAATAGCTTATCTGGTCTCCATCTGAAATAGTTGTCGTTACCAACACAATTTATTGAGTCCTTCGAATTGTCTACGACGAGGAAGCCAGTCTTACAAATGGGGTTTCAAAAGCGCTTTCGATCCAAAGCCAAAGCAAATAACAACAAATCACAAATCGCAAGGAAATCTCTAACAAGTGTCAACTACCAAATAATACAGGGGGTTGTGAGAGGGAGAGAGAGAGAGAGAGAGAGAGAGAGGAAGAGCGTGGGAGAGTGAGAGAGCTTGACGAGAGAGGGCTTTTGAGAGAACAGAAGAACAAGCTTTGGCCGCATTTTGGAGGCGTGCTCAGGAATAGATTTCAGTCGACGTTGAGATTCCTGGCTAGAAACGCACTGAAGAAGTCGAGTGGCGCGCGCTGAAAGGGAAAAGCTGGAAAAACGCCAGCAGCAAGAAATAAACTAAAAACTGTTTTTTGCCACACAGCCTAAGAAAAACTAGTGAAAAGGCAAGTTTAAGTGGCAGAAACAATTCTACGACTTTTTTGGGGGGCTCTAAAATTATTGCGCACATCTACATATATATGTGTGTGTGTGAGTGCGTTTTCGACTGTGAGTGGGTGTGTGTAGGCGAGAGCGTGCGTGTGTGTTAGTGTGTATCTATGTGCGTGTGCGTTTTGTGTATCCGTTCACCTTTCAGTCCAGTATTTCTGAGCTGCTCCAAAAATGATATAGAACAACAAACGAAAGGGGCAAAATAATGGCTTTTAATAAGAACAAAGACAGCATGAGCCAAAAAGAGAGAGAGAGAGAGAGAGACGCAGATATTGTGTAAGTGAGCAAGAGAATACGAAAGAATTGCGTAAAGTATGTTTCTGCGGTCAATGTCGCAAAATGCCATTAAGTGCTTAGCTAATAAATTACATAAAAACATTTAACGCATTAATGCACATAAATAAAAAAGTGTCTTTTGAACACATTTAAGAATATTCTGAAAGGGATTTAAATCCACATTTGTAGATGCCACTGTAAAAAAGCCACAACATCGCTAACCGGCTACAGTACTGCATTTACAAAAATAAATACAATAATAATAATAATAAATACAAAATTAAGGAAAGTCATTGTAAGAAATCAATATAATAGTATTAATAGTATTAATCACTTTTATAAAATTAAATACAACCAAATTGTCTGATTCAGATGCAATCTATTAATTATGAATCATTTAATCGTATCTAATTCATATTTGAACAGCTTAATTTTCATTTAAGAACTTCATTACTTCAATTAACCATAAAGTGACCAAAAATTATTACACTGATAATAAACAATTGATCTACTTATCGAGGTACACTTGAGATTTTTGGAATTATAGCAGACGAATTTTGTACTCTGGTAACGAACTTTAGGAAAGGCTTTTACATTTTTTTAAGTGTACTATCTGCACGTTAAAATTGAAACATCTTTGCGGGCAACGTTTTTGAAGTGTGCGCTTTGTGGCAAGCCATTCTTGCCACCCAATGTTGGACTACTGTTCTTCTTATAGTTGTTGCACAGGTGTGTGTGTGTCTCTGTGTGTGCGTGTGTGTTTTTGTATGAGTAGCACATACGTATATCTTTTTGGCGTCACTTTCGCTTTTGGCTCGTGCCCTCGCTCAAGCGCTGCGCTTGACCATAACCACTAAAGCTGTCACATTGCGTATACGCCGCGTGTTGTCCTCGCTCAATGTTGCTGCTGTTTTTTTTGTTTGAGCTGTTGTTGTTGTTGTTGTTGTTGTTGTAAGCTCGCCTACATCTCACGGCACCCTAAACTCAAAGCGCAAGCTCACTCTCTCCCGCTCTCCCCCTTTCTCTCTCTCTCTGTCTCTCTCTCTCTCACTCACTCTCTCCCGCACGCTGTCTTTCACAGCTGTTTTGGACTTCTGTTTTGTTTTGACCCGTAAACAACCAACAACCAAGAAATGAAAACAACAAAAAATATGAACACACCCACAGTCTCTTTGGCGACCGCCTTCCTGATGTTTGTCTATTTACCAGCTCCATTTAATCTAGATTTTATAATGACAAATAATGAGTGGAAGTAAACTTAAATAAGAGAACGAAATGATTTTTACTTTTGTCAAAGATCAATTTTTCCTACCACCCAATTTGTTTACAAATATGTTGACTTGGGTTTTCTAGTTTGAAAGAATATTTTTATTCCAGATTAATTTAAACATATTTCAATAAATAGGAAATAATAAGTAGTTTCAAAGAAGCTTGGTTTGACCTGACTTCACCTGGTGTTAGCCTCACAAAATAAATTCGGCAGGATCTTTTTTTCTATAAAAATGCAGTTCCGTTAATAGAAACAGGGCAAAACTTTTTACAAACATACCCAAAATGACAACAAGTCTCTCATCTGTCTGAAGAAAATGTGGGTAAAACAGGCTTAATGTGCAATTTAAATTTTTCTCACATATAGCTACTTTAATAGTTCTACATATAAATAATTTACATTTTGATGATCAGCTTTAGGTCGAAGCAAAGTTTGCGGACAAACTAAATAATTAAGTCGGTCGAGCTGTTGTCAGCATATCTTTGTGCCATGTCAAAAGCAATAGGAATCCCGCGATTGCCTTTAAAAAAAACTTTAGGCCAGCCACTGGTTTTCTTTTTTTTAAGAAATCTGACGATTGTACAGGAAAAAATGCGATAGATCAAATGTCAAACCGATTACTAATTGCACCTTGAAGCACGATTGAAAACTGGAAATTGTTCTACGACATTGGCGATTTTAACGGATTACACAAGCGTAGATTGAAGGGAGGGTTTCTCTATCAGTTTTGAGTTTGTAAACAAAAGTAATAATATTTAAGTGGTATATTTATGTTTTTATGTAACTCTAATTAAGAGAAATAAAAAAAACAATGGATTTTACATTACTTCAAACTGATATGTAAATTTATAAAATGTGCATATTTAGTAAGGGAAATTTATTCTCCAAGTAGCAAAAGAATAAACTGAATAAGCAATATAAATACCTAAAAAGTCTCAATACCAAAGTCTCTTATTTTGAAAATCAATTAAAAGCAATGCCAGACTTTAAATTTTAGTCTAAAATTGGTAATTTAATCTTATTTCATTTAGAGCTAGAAACAGTTATTGTTACTCTTGGTGGGTAAAAATAATAATTTTATACTATTCAAAACGCGAATAAAACTCGTTTTACATGCGGAACTGTGGGTAGTTCCCTAGAATAATTTATTCAATTACAATTTGGAAATTTGTTATTTTAAAAATGAGTTATATATCATTTATCCGTTGTACGGGTATTATTTATAATCCATTGACGGATTGGGTCTATTTTGTGAACAATTATTACCGACGTGTCGTCATATTGCCAAAAATACATCCATATACCAGCCAGGTAGAAGTTACGCGGCACATCCCCCTCCACATTGGAGCCCATTATGGCAGCGCCATTATATAATCTGATGCCTACTTCCGGAAAGGCGCAGAATTGATTTGCTGGCGCCAGTTTGCCTAATTCCAAACAGGTTTTCCTCGATATTGCTATTGCCAGACCTTTACCTTTCAAAAAGTGTTGGTTACCGAAGCCGCCATATTGAAAATTGCGACCGATTAACGACTCCGGCCGGGAAAACTGATCCACGCATAGCGGTTGAGTGTATGGATTCATTTTGATGCGTGATGTCACCTCCAGTATGGCCAAATCATAATCTCCCGAGTCCTTATTCGCCAGCGAATGCACTAAGATGCTCTTGACCTGATAATTCACAGGACTGGATACACAAAAGCCCATCGCACTGCATAACGGTTTTCCAGGCACATGCGTCTCATTCCACATGCCCAGCCGTACGGTAAGCAGCTCGGAACGTTTTTTTCGCACACAATATCCAGTTGTCAGGACATGTGCCTCACTTACGATGATAACGCTGCAGCGGGTATTTTTTTCGACACCATCTTCCATTTCAAAGAGTACACCCATCCATGGATATTCGTTGGGACTCGTCTGCACTTCCATATTGTACATCAGATCCTCATTAAGGCTGCCGCATTTTGGTGTCGCCGCGTTTGCCTTGGCTGCAAGTTTTTTCAAAAACAAGTATTTGTTTAACAATAAATATTTGTGAATTGGAAAATGAACATTAACATTCACCGCTCAGCATTATGCATATAAGCAGCCCAATGAGTTTTGCGATTGTATTCATCTCGTCTCGATTTTCCTATGCGCATTTAATTCTCGTCAAAATCAGTGCTCAGAGCAAACTAAAAGCTAGCTTTAAGAAAAATATCGCAACTGCCTCGCATTTTCAGTCAGTTAATATGTTCAATCTTTAGCTATTTATCTGCTGACTAAGCGACTTATTGTGTATAAACAGCATTATAGTCATATGGGAATGGATTGAGAAAAGTGCGACTAGAAATTTTAACCGGTTTTAAATCTTGCCCTCACCCACCGGAGCTCTGGGCCCACGTGCAAAATTATATAGTCTTGAAAATAAAGTCTATAGTAGGAATCAGACTATTTTTGGATAATGGTAAAATAATCTTCAATTGTCGTCATAGTAGTAGACATTAATAATAGTAATAATAATTTCATAATAATAATAATAATAATTTGAATAATTATTATCATAAACATACAAATTTTATATTTTATATTGTTCGAAATGTATTTTTGACTACATTAAAAAATTCATTTGCATTTAATAATTATAATATCCGCTTCAAGGTTACTTTATAATAATTTCCAAAATGCAGCCAATTATATATATATATATATATATATATATATATATAAATGTGTATTAGCATGTTGAAACTAGATCATTATAATGCTATTAATCCATCGATGGTTGACCATTAAGTTATTTATGTACTTGCCTAGGTCGATGGTTTGAATATTTAATGTTTCAATTAGAATGTGATTATCGCAGACAAGGCACAATGCGCTCCACTGGGAGACACTCAGCTGATGGATACAAGCACATTGTGTGCGACCTTCACTTTGTGGGTGGTGGGTGGTGGGTGGTGGTTAGTTGGTTGGTGCTTTTGTTTGTAGCTGCAGGGGAGTCATATTTAATGCAGCAGTAAAAGCTGTACAAATTGCCACACTCAGTCTGTGGCAGCAACTTGATGTTTATTGTCCACAAAGACGACGTTGACTTTAGCTCAACTTGACCTGCACAACGAGGCTTTCATATTTCTCATTGTTATCAGCTACCCCACACACACACACACACACACACACACACACAAACACACGCAACCACACACTCTTATATATTATCTGATATTCTTATATCCATTCTGATTACTACTTTTATTAACGTTGACAAAGTATCGTTTTATGACTTTCTATATAGTTAAAGGGTAATTAGTTAATAAACAATGACAAAGTATCATTAGGTAATTGACGACGACTGCATGTGGTCAATGTACCCTCAAAATCAGTTTTATCCATGCTGATTAAGGCCTTCACTCAATTTGCTATTTAGTAATGAAACGCGTTGCTTGCCTTGGGGCTTTTGGCCAACTTTGTTTTGCAGTTAGCTGAAAAAGGCGCGTATGCAAATTGGTCGAGTTTGGCATTGCGTGATTGGTTTTCTTGGCATGCCCTTTGCTTGTTCTCAAACCTTTACCACAATTATAGTCATGGCCTGCATGATGGCCATCATCATGGCTGCTTGTGACCACCGCCTTGCCTCCTTTTCCCTTGCCTTGCATTGCCTTGCGTGTTGCTTGTTCCTGCTCCTCAAATCGGATCCAACACGATTCTCGACTACTTACTAAGGCATACTTTTTGCATTGCCTTACCAATTTAATTGTAATTATGAATGTTGATTTGAATGCTACAGAAGACACTCAAAAATATAATTTTAATATTAATATTACATTTGGCGTTCAACGAATCCCAACTGTGAACACATCTTCAAAATAAAAATTATACCTTGCAAAAGTGATTTTTATGAGGGGCTTTCAAGATTGGAAAGATATAAATTTTTATGTTTATTACTAACTAAAATCAATTTGAATCGATATTGGGGAAAACGAAGACAGATATGACTAAAACGGTTTGAGTTTTGATGCTGATGTTGATTTAAGATGGGACTTTATTATTTTTAATATTTATTGGGGGGTTTTGTGCACTGCGACCTAATAGATCTATTGTGCCCCCTTCTGAGCTTATAGCTCCTCCATCAACCCCAGTTCCTGAACGAATGTCAGGATCTTTGATGGGTCGAGGGCTACTATGTCTTTGACATTCATAACATGCATCCCTAGGATGCTGCATCTTCTCCTGGCAAGGGCGATGCATTTTGTTAGGATGTGAGTTGAAGACTGCTCCTTGACCTCACAAAACCTGCATTGACTGCTGCTACAGATACCCATTTTGGACAGATGGCTTTTTAATCTACAATGTCCTGTCAGTAGACCGACAAGTATCCTTAGCCTATGCCTGCCCATCAATATTACTTGCTTAAATCTTTTATGATTAAAGCCGGCCAAAAGACATTTGGCTTGTCGGACTCCCGGTGCTTCCTCCCAGCTCCGCAGTCTCCTTTGTCTTTCTTCATTCCTGAGTTGCAGCCGTAACCGTAAGATGGGACTGAAAAAATATACATTTCAAATAATTGCGAATATTTAATGAATTTTATGCTTCACTTTATGTTATAGAAACAAAGTCACTATGAACTTAAGTGGCGCTTGGAAATGATGATAGGATGACGCGAGACGGAGAAATTGCAGCGATCTTCAATCCAAAACGCGTCCGCGCGCCATCCGTTGTTGTCACTGGGGACTCTTCGTCAAATGGACCGTTCAATAACAACAATTCAAGCGGGACAGTAGGAAGCGCGGGCGGTGGTGGTGGTGGTGGTGCTGGTGGCATTGCCAGCAGCAGCAGCGTTGGCGCTGTCGGGAGTTGTGGCTTTAGCAATGTGTTGACCTCAAGTAATCCGCAAATAACCCACCAAGACTCGGTATCATCGAGCCAACAAGATCCCAATGAGGTCATTACCATTCAGGCGGACACGCCCACAGGGCCTCACGGATCGCAACATAATTTTGGAGGCGATACGAACGATCCACAAGCACATGGACAACTGGCCATAGATCATCAGCAGCCAAATGGCGTTCCAGCTGGCGAGGATGCGGAAGTGCGTTTCCGCAAACTCAAGGCCTGCAAGGAGTCCTGCTGCTCCGAGCTGGCCAAGAAGGTGAGTGTCTTCCATTAAATTTCTGATGTTAATTAAAAATGAAGGACAACAAAGGAAAATTACATTTTTATTTGCAAAATGTAAGTTGACAAAATAAATTACCCACAAAGAAGGTACAAATAATAATAAATTAAATGCAACCCGATTAAAAATATTACTAAAATGTTCATGGCAGCAGCTAATTTTTCCTTATTTATGAATGAAAAACAACGAAACAATAAATAGAATAATCAAATTTAAGACTAGTTTCAATTAAAATAAATAATTAATTATTTTTTTTAATTTGCGTTCTTATTGAATTTGGTGCATATATTTATGAAAATTGTATGCGACACTCAGATATTGAATCAAGTAAATCATGTTTCTAGATGTACTTTGGCGTATGCGTTACGATATTGGTGACAGCCTCCTGGGTGGGGGCGACGCACTGCATCAAGTACATGTATCTGTATCGGGCGCCGTATGAGGATGAGCTGGACGACTATTTGGATACGTCGTCCAGCCGGGCTGAGCTCAGCACCGAACTTGAGGATATATTGGCGATCAGCGATTCATCGCTGCATCATGTCGAGGACGCCACCGAGATGTTCAACATCCCACCGCGACAGCCCGTCTACTTTAATGCGCCATTCTTTGCGGCATGGTTCTTTACTAACTTCTCGCTGCTCTTCTTTCCCATCTATATACTTGGTCGCATATCCGCCCGCAAGTGCGACAAGCTTAGCGAAATTTTGGCCGATGTCCTGCGGGGATTTCGTGAACGTGGCTTTACCATCGGTGAGTGAAACATGCATTGTTATTTTATTTTTTATTTATTTTTTATCGATGCTTAAAGTAAATGTGCATTTTCCGTTTTCAGGCCGTTTCCTAAATCGTTGCTTATCCTTTTGCATCCTGTGGCTGGTGACCACCTATCTATACACGCTGTCGCTGCATGTACTCTTTGCCACAGATGCACTGGCTCTGTTTGCCACAAATGTTGCATGCGTCTATTTGCTTTCCTGGGTCATATTGCACGAGCAGTTCGTTGGCGTTAGGGTGAGTAGAAAATCTCTATATATATATATATATATATATATATATATATATATAAATATATATAAAGGCAGTCAAATCGTCCTGAATTTAAAAAGTTAGGCATACTTTTTGCCAGTAACAGAAACAGCAAATAAACTTATAAAATTGACTGTTGCTGTTATCTGAAAACCAGGATATGCATTTTTTTTTTAATTTCATTGTCAATTTATCTAAAATATACAAATATATATTTGAATGTGTAGGTTGGTTTATTGCAATGCGTAAATTGAATTTAATTGCCAATTTCAGAGTTTCTCAAAAGATTTTTTGTTTTTATACGTTTTAATAATAAAAAGTATTTCTAAAAAATATGAATTTAAATATTGTCGATTTCTAATTTGAAGAAAAAAATGTATTCTTCTAATTTAAAATTATTTCTAACAACAATAGGAAAACCTTCTAAGTTGTAGTACATTTTCTTAAAAAATTTGTATGTAAATATTATATGAATGGTATGAAATAATTTGATGTATAATAAATTAGAATTCAAAAGCATAAAAATAATAATAAATATCCTTAGATTGTGGCTGTTATCCTGTGCGATACTGGAATCGCTCTGCTTGCTTATATGGACGGCATCACGGAGAGTCGGACATTGGGTGGCGTTGTTTTGGCCACGTTAGCTGCTGCCGGCTATGCCGTGTTTAGGGTAAGCCGCCAGTCTGGCCTGCCTGTCAGCGCATTCGTGTCTTGGGACCATGTCGTGCTCATGTCGTCTGTCGGTGCCCCATTTTCAGGTAATGTTTCGCAAGGTGATGGGCGATCCGCCTGTGGCCCAAATCGCATTCACATTCACCGCTCTGGGCCTGCTCAATGCGCTGCTGCTGTGGCCCGTCGTTTTGGCCCTATACCTGACGGGTGCCGAGAATCTGACATCGGAAGCCATACCATGGAACATGTTGATGGCAGCAAGCGTGCTGCTCCTGGGTATGCCTGATTGTTCATTCCAATTGTTCTCCTTGCTCGTTCTTTAACCTGCAACTATATATTCATTTGTTGTTTTTTTCTTGTTGTTTATCGTTGTAATTAATTTTGATTGCAGTTTTCCACGTACTCATGCAGTTCAGCGCCGCTGTTACCTACAACATGTTTGTGACATTGGGTTTGATAACCGCTGTACCAGTTTCTGGTGGTACGTACAACAATCCAACAATCACTCGAATTGGGCGCCCGTATTGCAATAATACACTAACAATTACAATAGCAATTACAACAAAAAGGACAATGTATTTTGCTTCATAGGATTTCGTGACCAAATATTATTCAAAACTTGCCAAATTCGTTTTATTGTGTATATATATATGTTATATTTATTAAATTTTTTATATATGATGTGATTTGAGGACGTAAACAACGACATCAAATGTGCTGAAGATCCTCAGGGTCTTACATGTGTCCATAGGATTTCCTACTTGGCTAAGATTTTTGCATAACTTTATATTCTTTCCTTTCATTTCGCAATACATAAAGTCGTCTAAAATATAACATATTTCATTATTAAATATAATTTAGAATATTTTTTAATTATTTGTTTTCCTAAAAAGATGGTTGTAAGTTATAAATATTATATTGAACATTTCTGTGATAATAATTTGTTCAAGAAGAATAGGATATACATTGAATTTTAGTCAATCTTCAGTTTCCAAGGGCATATTATTTGCAAGTATAGTAAGCTATAAGAAACCTAGGCATTTCTATGAGGATTTTCAAGTATGCCCCACATAATATGTTATTTAAGTCATCTCAAAAATTTCAATGTTCATTTGACCGTTGGTTTGTAATACACAAAAATACAATATTAACATAACTAAATCTATTATTTAGCACTCGATGTCATCCTGTACAGTGCGACATTTGCTGGCATGAAACTGGCCGGCGTCATTTTAATTGCCATCGGCTTTTTCCTCGTTATGTTCCCCGCAAACTGGCCCGACTACATAACGCGACTGCTGCGGTAAGTGCTAACCCAGCGTAACTGTATTTTTATTATAATATAGCTAAATGATTTATACATACAAAATATAATTATGCTAATTTTCTTAGTGATTACAAAGACGTGTGTATTTATTTATTTCTTTCGTTCTCAATTTCTGTTTGTATTTTTGTTATTGCAAACTCTTTTTAAATATTACTTAACAAAAAAATTTCGTATTTCATGTGTTTAATTTTGATTCATTTTACTAAGAATAGTTCATATAAATTTAACAACTTGATATAAACAACATTAAACTTAAAAACAATACATGAAACTATTAATTTGTTGCTAATCTACATGTATAAAAATATATATTTAATTTTATATAAACCAAACATCTTGCAGAAAGAGCGTTCGTGCCATACTCCGTTACCAATGTTGTTGTGAATTAGCCGAAATTCGCTATGCTCATTCGGTAGGCCAAATACACAAGCAAAAACAAAAAAAAAAACAAAAAAATAACCACCCAATAAACATAAACTATACCAAAAATATAAAGCATATTACATTTACTTAGTTATACTACATAACATATTTGATATATAATATAGTGAATACCAATATATACCAAACCTTTTAAGAGATTTTGAGCTTGAGATGTACCAGAAACTTTCGCAGATTTTTTACTGACTGAATGTACTCGTACTTAATAGTTAAACCACACAAAAAAAAAACCACACAAAAATACTCTATGAAAATATACAAGCACCCTGGCCTCCAAAAGTATGCGCTCACCCTTTTTACAAAAAGTGTTACGTACATACAAAATACCAACTATAACAACTATGTACAACACCCAAAACTATATAAAACTACCTTTATATGCCTTGTTACATAACATATAACATTATATATACATACCATGCATACCGTTTACCAAACACTACTTCCAGGCCCTTGTGCAGTTGGCCAATAATGAAATCTTCTTGTTGTTCTTTATTTTTTTTTGTTTTTATTTTTGTTTCTTAATGTGTTTAATTGTTGTTGACACCTTTTTGATGATTTCGTTGCGTTACGGTAGATCAGAGAACGCTTAAGTTCCAAGAACTGCCGGTCAACATAATAATATTAAGTTATACAAACCCAATTTATAAATATAACTCGTCGTTTGCAGCTTTTGTTTATTTTCTTTTGACCACAATTGTGTAAAATAACTTTGTTTGTGGATGTTGTTGCCAGGTTCGACTATCGTAGTTCTTACAACCACAAAAAAACTCGCTTACACTCAGAGAAAAAAAGAAGCTAAAATCAAAAACAATCCGATCAAGAATTTAAGCCACAAAAATATGTTACTATTTTATAGACCGAAATGTAGGATTAAAATTCTCAAATAAAGATTTTCCTTTTGGAAATTAAAAACATTTCGAATCCAATAAACTATTTTGGTTTTAGAATATCTTTTTTCTCTGTGCACTTTTCGACACACATACTTCAAAAACTGTGTAGCTTTTGACTCTCGCTGGTGTTGCGATATTTTATTTATATAGAACAGTTCAAGACCCATATATTGTACAGCATATGATAATGATGATGATGGATGCTGTTATTCTTTCAGACTCGTTCCCTGTTTCGTTTTTTTTTTTGGTTTTGGCTGCTTGTTGTGCGATCTGTTGATAGTACACGCTGCTTATAATATTAATATAATATTTATAAGTTTCTTATTTTTTATACAGCGAGCAAAAATTGTAAATACAATTTTAAAATAATTTTAATTTGATTTATTCTTTCTATACGTCAAAGTGTGTGCACATTGTTCATAGGGCGCAAAGTTATATAAATTAGATATCCAGATATTGTAGCATGATCGATTCAGAGTCGTCCCAATGTTCAATCTTAATGGCTTAAGTATTCTGTCTGTCTGACCTATGATGTATATGTAATATATATGATATATAAGTACAGCAGCAAAACAATAAATACATATATAACCCCTTCATAAATAAAAGAAAAAAATATTTAAAATAAAAATTGAAATAAAGTGTTAACCAATTATTGGCATGTTCTTAAGACAATATTTACATACATATTATTTTCGTATCAGTTTTCTACCACATTTCCACAATCGGCCACCAACACTTTTCTTTCTCGAAACTCTTGACTTTCTGTTTCAGTTTCTCTTTGATTTTCATCTCCTGTGTGTTCGTTCTGTCTCTAAACCTCTCTCTCTAAACTCTACTCTACTATTGCTATATACTCTACTTATTTCTTAAATAAAAAATGGTGTCGACATTTCTCAATTGTATTTACAGAAGCATCATAATGCTGGGTCACAATGCGAGGTGAGTTTCGTCTGTTGGCAAACAAGATATATATTTCACATATAAGCATCAATTTCAAACGGTGCTTAAAACTAAAAAATAAAAAAAATGAAAGATTTTCTATTATCTATATAATGTACGCCATATAGGTGAACCATACTCAAAAACGATAAACTTCACCAAGAAAAAAATACTCAACAAATTTTTAAATATTGATTTAAGTTTCATACCGCTTAGTTCAAAACTTTATTAGTAAGTTTGAGCTTTCGGGTTTATTTTGTTATGGGCATTTCCTTAAAGCAACAACTAGACGCGTGATCGTATTTACAATAATGACCTGATAAGTATTTTCTTAAATATTCGTTACCAACCGCATTTAAGAGGGTTTGAAGTTGATTTCTCTTATTACATTTTGATTTCTTGCATCGAATTTCTAGTTTAAGTTAATTTTTCTCAAATTCTGCAGAGTTAGTAAATTAATTAAATTCTACTTCATTATTTGATTTACTATGATAAATAGTTTGAGTAGTTTTGAGCCAATCTTAAGTAGCTTAGGAATCTCGTAGTTACAGTGCAAATTTGTTAAACTTAAACATTTTGAAAAGTGTAAAGGTAAGTTTCACAACAGGATCCATTACACAAGTGATCTAATTATCAAAGCACTCGTCACTATCAAAAAAAAATAAATAAAAATGATCAGCCATAGCACAAAATTAAGAAATTTAAAAAAATATTTTCATTTTATATAAAAGTTTCACAATATAAGGAAATTAAAGTAAATTGCTCAGTAACTGCACAGAGAGAAAAACATTTAGATTGAGATTTTTATTTTTATTTTGAATATAATTTCAGTAAACAATATCAAAACATCTTGTTTCAAATTTGTGTGCTTGGTTTGCGATATTTTGTGTTCATTTTGAGTAAATCTTTCTTGGTTTGCTAAAATTGCCCACTTTTTGGTTCCCGTTTAATTTCACACCATCATTTTTCTCTCTGTGTATGCGCAAGCATATGTATATTTGGTATAAGCAATGTATTTCTCACAAAATCTCATTTATTAATTTCAACAACACAACACATTAGAACAAGCAGCTCTCTTATAGAAACAGAAAAAAACCATTCTAATTTGTATATAGTAAAACACCGCTAATCTGTACTATTGCTTCTTTTTCTTCTTGTTTTCTCTTCTTCACCTCTACCACGCCTCTCTCTCTCTCTATGACTGTCTCCCCTTCTTGAAAAACTCTTTCTCTCTATATATATACATATATATATATATAACTCTCTCTCTGTCTAACAAAAAAAAAACACATATACACAACAACACACATCAACCTGGCAAAATTATAATCAACAAACAATGCAAAAAAAAAAAACCTAAAATTATCACAATAAAATTAAACAAATCCAACATTTGATTCTTATTGCAAATTCGAAAAACACAAAAAACAAAAACACTGCAAAATAATACCACAAAAATACTACAAAAATACCAAAGTAGCGGTAGGCCAGCGCTTTGTAAACGAGATGCTGCTGTCACAGGACCGTCCACGAGATATGCGCAACGGCACATCACGCGTTCGTTCTCGCACCACATAAGCTAAAAGTTGGAAAACATAAACTAATAAAAAAAATTACTACAAATCACAGATATTGTGTACTGAAAAAAAAAAAAAAAAAAAAAAAATACAACAAGCAACAACAAGAAATACATATATTTTGTAAATGATTTTCCAAGCCAGACCAATAAGCCAAACTAGAGTTCTGGGTAAGTAATTGAACCGTTCTGTTTTCGTACTGCCTGTATTGATTGATGAGTATTACTTTGTAAGGTACAGTTCTCACCTAATAATTATAGTTATAGTCGAGTCCAAGTGAAATGTATTATTAACCTATTGTTCGGATGCGTTTTAGTTCTTAATGTCTGCCTCTCGGTTCCGCTTAAAGTCATTTTTTTGTAATTATTCTGTGTTTGTTCTCTTTTTCTCTCTTTCTCTCCTCATCTCTCCCTCTCTCTCTCTATATTTCTCTTGTTCTCTTTGTGTTGTTTATTTTTATTCACAGATCGCAGCATATATATGCCTCCCATTATAAACATAAACGAAAATATTATGCGGTCAATACAAACTCATATGTTGTTTGAGCCAAAACGCATGATAAAAAAAAAAAGCAAAACAAAACTAAATCGACAAACCCAAATCCTATAGACAGCAAATTTGTGTAGCGATCGTGTGTGGCTTTAGACGAGTTTTTTTGTTAAGCCCCACGACCCACAAAATGTTTTTTTTATAAATGTCGTAACTGTCTAAACTAAAAAAAAAAAAAAACTAAAACCAAAAATGAAAAAAAGTACAATAATATTTTAAAATTGAGAGGCGAACGAAAACGGTGAGCGCTCTTGACATTTTTTGTGAAAACCCTCGATATAGATATTTCACTAGTTACATCAATATATATAACAATTTTCATATATTCTTTATTTTAATGTCTTAATTTTTTGTTTTTTAATTAATGCATATATTTGTAAATAGCCGCACTTGTAAATATTGTTTGAAATAGCACAGCTTACTGGACTCCATTTATGTAAATGTGGCACCCAAGAACCGCCTACGCTTATACCTACTGTTGCCCTTTAAACACCCACACACACACACGCAAACAAACATATACACAAACATTTTTGATGTAAATAAATATAAATATACTAAAAACTTTGACAGCAAACTTAACAAACATCAGTAAAAAATCAGTAAAATAAAAAAAAATTATTAAAAAAAATGCTAGCAACAATTTTAGACGCATACAAATTTTAGAACCAACCTAGTTAGACTACGTACATGCTTTGCTGATCAACGAGCTGATACCCTGTAAAACTTAATCATATTCCATTTCACAAACCAAAGTCAAAGATGCAACAATGGTTAAGGAACCGAACCGAAGATTCAAGTTGCAATTGAATATTAAATTTCTGCAAGCTATAAAATAAATAAATTTGTTGATCGTTCAACAAGTTGCTCTGCAGTTGATCCGCTTGGCAAATACGAGTATACATATATATATATATATATATATATATATATATATATACATATGTATACATATATATTCACCAATCAAAAGCTAAAAATGGAAATAATAATACAAATTTGTAATATGTACATATAGCGCATTAGAAATTGAACACGAAAAACCTTGAAACATATTTTTCTACGCATTGCTAATATCTGAAATTTTCTCCAAACACACGCACACACACACACACACTCACACACCCGCACACATAATATATATACAAATCATATCTATATATATATAGATGGGGTCGCGGCCCTCGGAGCGGTACTTTAATAGGTCAGCATCCCACCATTATCGACTATCGGACGGGATACATAAGGTCCCATCTTCGTTCACCCTCTGGCCGTGTGAGATGACTGATCTATCGCCAACTACAGCTGGGTTTCTGCATGGCAACACAACCAACAACGCACACCATCATCTGCAACAACAACAACAACAGCATCACAACAGCAACCACCTCCACCACAATCGGCAACATCAGCAGCATTTGCAGCGGCAACATTCGCACACATCGCTCACAATGATCCACCGTCAGAGCAGCAGCCACAGCGTCCATGGCAGTCGTCGTGGCAGCGGTGGCATTCGTGCCCCACCCACCGGCACCGGACGACTCTTCTCCTATTTTGGCAACGAGCACGAACATGAGCACGAGCGCAAAAAGTCGGAGACCTCATTCTTCAACTTGGGATTCCGACGCAAGTCGACTGTGGTTTATTATGCACCCACAGAATAATTCCAGCCTATAAAAAATATGCTGCTGCTGTTTTACATTACACTCAGACAAATCGTAGTGGTTTTGTAAAAAATTTGCAATATTGGGCACATTTGAGGTATGTGTTTGATCAAAATCTTACAATTATTTGAAGTGCGCAATATATTTATATGAAACTGTTATATCAAAACATATAAATCGTATATATTTGAGCTTAGAAATGCATTTTTCCCTGAGTGTAGTTGTGCATATCAATTTAGTGAATCCGAATCAACAGAATTAAATTAAACACAACCACAAGCACTTAAAAACATGTTATACATATTATATTCATAACGATTTTAAGACATTTTAAAGGATCGTTGTTGTTGTGAGAGTTTTATTGACATGCAGTTAGAATTTTGCTCAAATATTACTACTTCTTATGCGCAACAAAAGAAAACAGTTACTGATATATATACATATACAGATACAGATACAATATAGATCATAGTGCAGATTTACCACCCATAACCCATGCAAAAACCCATCCGCACTGAAACCAAAGCGGAACCAGCTAAAAAAAAAAAAAGAGCTCTTTCATTAACTTGAGCTCAACTATGCCCCTAAATATGCCCCTTAATTATACATTTACGAAATAATTAATATAAATGTCGAGAATGAAATGATATCTTCGGCATGCCAAAGTTTCTATGTCCTTGCAGAATGGGGTCTAGCCACAAATTAAGGTAGTTAAAGATATACAATTTTATAGAATTGATTAAATAACATGAGCTCGATTTAACTAAATCTAATCTTAACTAATCTTTAAAAAAAAGTGTTTTCATATCATATTCGTATTCGTCGATTCATTCTGTAAGTGTCATCCGATAGCATCTATATGTTATAGCATAGGTTTGATTCGACCGACTTTCAAATATGTACTGATAATAGATATCTTTAGAACTGAAAAACTATATTGACTAACACACAGATGATAATATTCTAGTACCCTCTGCAAAGGCATACAATATAAGTTAGTATAAAAAATAAACAATTAAAAGAGATATCGAAGCCAATTGTGTTTAGCAATTATATAGTAAATAATGACGAAATTAAATATTAAATGTAATTATAAAATATTTTAAAGTAAAATTACACACAACGGCACACCCTAATAGGGCAACCAAAATTACCGAAAAGTATAAATAATTGTTAGGAAAATTCGGAAGATTCAAAATTCAGTCTCAGAGACTTTACTTAAATTTTAGAGACACGTGGAAAATACTGAACTAAGACATATAAAAAAAAAATCCAGTTTAAAGTCAGTTCCAATGATTAGCAAAATATATACATACATTTTATTCCCGTGTTATTATAAATGTGCTTTTAATTCGATAACGAATACTGAAGTATATAAATGTATTTTTTAAAATTTAATGTTCATCGTGTTGTTTGTAATTTAGCTGTTGTTAAAAAAAATCTGATCGGTTTTAATGTTATAGTTGCTGGGAATGGTATGATTGAATCCTGGTTGAATCCCGCACACGTATTTAAGGACTGCAAACAGCTCGATTCAATTTCGCAGCTGCCTAATTTGTAATTGTATTATTATTGTGTAGCCACATCCAATAATTGATTTGTGATAGTTTTTATTGATGTTTATAATATTTAACAAAAAAAAAAATGTGAAAAAAACCAAATGTATGTATTTAGAAAAGACAAAATAAACACACAAAAAGAAAAATTAAGATCACAATTAATTGAACATAATTTGTATCACCATCGCATAGGCCTTGAAATTAGTGTAATTATTTTTTTGTTAGAAAAATCTGGATTAACATTATGAAAAGTTTTCAGTACAAAAACATCTCTCATTCAAATTGAAACCCTTCCAAAATTTCTAAAAATTCTAAAAGGTTCCAAAAATAAATCAAAAGTTTGAAGCAAAGATTTATTGTAATTCATCATATTCCGCGGATAGTTTGGGCCGATCGCAACTAAATCGTATCAGTTCTATTCGGGCACACAACTTCCGCGATTTAAGAAAAAAGACGTGTCCGCCCGGCGTTCAACGGGCGGCGATCGACAATTCAATTTAGTTTCTCCCGAAAGGCCTTGTGTAATTTTTTTTTTCACTTTGTGTTTTCTGTTTTCAAAAGTCGAAAGTCCTTTTCTGCAATTTTATCAAATTGTTTGCGTGTCGTGTCGTGTTAAGTGCAAGTTTTATACGTGAAAGCCAATATGAAAAAGTTTGGTAAGTCAACCAAATTTTGCAAAAAGCATTTCTCCACAACTAAGAATTGAAATCGTAATTTATTAAAACCACAAACAGTCGATTTTGATGTTTTACTAAACTACATTTGCAAAACCAGCTGATAATTTTTATAGATTTATAAATTATCATAATGATAATGCATATTTCAAGTATATCTATACAAATCTGCTTCAGATGATAAAAATAATATTGATTGTGGCTTCCAATTGATGAATATGTTATTTAACAGATTAGTTTCAGCCACATTTTTGAAGTTTACTCCATGATTTCTCATGTAGAAATTAATAATATTGGTTTTGTGAAAGTTCCATTTTTATGTTATTTACAAAGCATTTACAAAACATTTATAAATATATATATATATTTTTTTTTTCTTTGAGATTTCTGCTTTGAACACTGCTTGGTATTTTTAAGCTTAAGTCTCTACATATTAATATAAAAAGAGTGTGTGGGTGTGTGTTATGTATAAAATACGAATATATTCATTCTTTACAAATTCAAGGTACTTAAAAATATAATGTAGACATTTTAAAATGGGCGGACTTACGATGTAGTCTATATATGTAGTATAATATTCGAGCAAGAATTTCTTTGTCTTTTTTAAGGCACAATTAATCTTTTCACTTCTTCGATTTGATACGATATTATTTGTACTGTCCTACAAACTGTTATATATAGTAAATAGTTTTGATAAACAAAAGCCAACTCTGAGACACATTGGAAAATAGAGATAATTAAAAAAAACGCGTACCCCCTGCGAAATGCCGGCTCCTTGTAAAAGGACGTGCCTGCAGCCGGCAACAGCACAATTGGTAATGAAAATGGAGGAGTTGCCCAAAACGCAGCGGTCGTCACTGCCCACCGGCGGCGTCCTGTTGCTGTTGTTGTTGTTGTTGTTGTTGCCCCTGATACTGACTATGAAAAATGTGTGAAAATATTTTGTGTGTGTCCAAGTCGCAAGTCTAGCTACCTATGGCCAATTTTTTAATGAAAAAATGAAGCGCTGGTAATGTTTTTTGCGTTTTTTTGCGTGTGTTGTTGTTGCCCTGGCAGGAGACCAAGTGGCTGATAAACTGGTTTCGGGGCGACGCATAGAAAAAGTTCTCAGGGTATATAGATAATAAAAATTCAAGCGCATATGATAATCAAGGCGCTGAATGAAAAAAGCAAGATGCAAAAAAAAAAACAACAAAAAACGGCGGCATATTTAATTTAGGCAAAAAAGCAGCCAATGGACCAGCCGACGATTTAATATAGGAAAAACACGACGGCAGGCGTTTTTTCTTCTTTTCTTTTTTTTTAGCGCTGACCAGGCAGGCACAAACAACCCTCTCTCTTTATAGAGGATGGGTGTTGGGTACGAGGCCTAACTGGGTTTTGATGTTAACAGGTTTGCAGCGAGCACACACACACACACATACATGCCTATACAGCTGTGCAACTTCACGGACATTAGCAAAGGACGACGACGACGACGACGCTTCCGTAATCTGAGCACAGTAGGCGCGGCTGTTTGCGCTTTTCTGTTGCTGCTGCTGCTGCTGCTGCTCTTTGATAGAAATGACAAATAACCAGATTCATTGTAATAGATTATGTCTACAACTTAATCGCCTTGCAGATAAATGATGACAATGTTCAAAGGCGCATCTACAGTATATATATATATATATATATATATATGGAATTCATGGAGAATACGGACAACTTCTTCTTCTTGATAAATTTTTTTTTTGTTAGCAGCATTACGTTTTGTTTTGGGTGTCAATTTTGTGTCTTTGAGCTGCTTTTGCTTTGTCAGTTTTTTTTCTTTCTTTTTTTTTTTTTGTTAATGTGAGATTCGTATGGACGGAAATTGATGTTAGCATTATTTGGCTTAACTAAATCTATAGAGCAGCGTGAGGGTCAGGCCAAAAAGTGAAATGACCAAACCCAGCGCCGATTGCAAACCCGACGCGCCCGCCAAACGACACTTGAACATATCGTAACGTGTCTCCTTGTCGGCGACAATATTCTGATATTCGGCCTCGACCAGCTGGCCATCATAGTAGGTGATCAGATCCTCAAAGGGATACTCGTAGCCCTGCAAGCATTCGCACTTGTAGCCGCCCGTCTCATAGCCACGTCCCATAATAGGCACACACTAAACAATAAAATGAGAAAATCATATAACGTAAATGAATTAAGCAATTATCAGATATTTCATAAAGAGTCTCACGTAAGATGTTTTCTCATCACACTTGTTCGTATTTTTATAGGCATTTGGTTCATAGTACCAGTCCGGGCACTGATTAATGTCCATCTGCAGCATGTCCATGGAGACGGCGACGACACCCCTGCGTGTGAACAAATAGAGAGACAGCAAATTAGTTTAATTGCTTGCACAATTTGCATGATAATATGCAGAGTGAAGTGAAGCAAGTCACAAGTCAGAAGTCAACACTTCAAAATTAGACAACCA
This sequence comes from Drosophila demipolita, assembly GCA_035042405.1. Taxonomy (NCBI): domain Eukaryota; kingdom Metazoa; phylum Arthropoda; class Insecta; order Diptera; family Drosophilidae; genus Drosophila; species Drosophila demipolita. The sequence continues at coordinate 9,947,605 of JAWNLI010000485.1, forward strand.
AACAAAACACAAAACATTTGCATCTGAATGCGAATTGGGAATTGGGACTGGCCCCTAAACAACAAACAAAAACATAAAAGGGGTGAGCAACGGGCCCGCTTAAGGCGCGGCACGCAGCCCGCCCTATTCCTATTCGGATTACTATTTACTATTCCCTATCTCTATCCCTATCCCAATCCCAAAATATTTATTATTCCCCCTTGTGCTCTACTCACTTGAATTCCAGTTTGACTTTGAGGCTGTCCCAGCCAAAGAAGGGCACCGCATAGGTCACCAGCCACTTCTTCACATAGCCATCACAGTCGAATGTCGGCTGCGTCCAGTAGCCGTGCTTAATGTTTGCCGCACGATACGAATTGGGGTAATGCTCGTAGTTTTGCTGGTATTCACCTGTCTCATTGTGTCGTATCCTGATTTTCATGTGGAACGTTTCGAGATCATCAAAATTTGTATTCCAACGCTGTTTGAGAAACTTGAAGTACTTCTTTTCCGTGTACAATTCGTGCGTTTTATTCAAACGCGCCAGATCCTCCACCTTGAACTTGCGCGTGTTCAGTTCCGTTTTGTAGGCATAGGGTGCAAAATAGGTACGATTTGTGAACTTATTGCGCTCCCATAACGTTGACGCCGACCAGACCTTGCTGTCGCCTAGAACAATGGCCAGGGTCTCGCCAATCATTTGATCCTCGGTCAGCGGCTTGTCCGCAACACGTTTTCCCGAATACACCTCATTGGGATCCGATACCTGAATAATAAAGAAATGGGTATTTAGTGGGGATACTGAGCAATTTATATATATATTCCCCAAGCGTTTCTTGATTTCTATGCTAACAACTTGTGCAAATACGTGTGCAGACAGAGGTAGGAGTAGGGTTCGAAAAGAGAGGAGTCCAGTTTTTTTTTTTTTACTCTGTTGCTCTGTGGCATTTAATGAAGACGACGTATTTGGTAGCGAACCCGTTTTTCGTGTCCTTCTGCGTTCAAACTAATGAATTTAGCATTTGGTAATGGTTTGACACTGAATATTTAATTCGCAACTGGCAAGCAAGCTGGCAAAAATATATATAAATAAAAAAAAAAACAATGTGAAACTGGCATTGCAGGAAATTCGAGGAAGTTGAATTACGCGTGGAAAATTATAATTTACACTTGAGAAGTTTTCAAGAGGCGACATCGAAGGCGCTTAATATAGGTGTCGGGTTTATCAATTATTGCTCTTCATTTAGCGTGAAGACGATGGGAATCGAGGCGAAACAGCTGAATTCCAGCTTCAAGCTTACCTGTAAAAATGCGCTAATAAAATTGGCCAGACGCACAGCCATTTTGGCTTCGTTCTCAAACTGCTCCTTGGCGCCATAGCTAACATCGCTGCGCAATATTAGATCTTGTGGATGGAAGCTATATGCAAGTGAAAAAAAAGGAATATGCATTAATATAATAATTATAAAATGTAAATATAGAATGGAATTTTAAATTGGTTTATTCTATAAGTTGCCACTCACTTTTTGCATGTGCGGTAATTGACACCATGAATAAATTTCAAAACCTGATCAATATTCATATGTTCGGCGTGCAATGAACGAGCGGCAGTCGAAAAATTCCGATACTCCGGATGCATATCCAAATACTTTTCGCGTACATAGTACGGTGCCTTCTCCCAATGAATGGGCAGCTTTTGAATCCCTTAAAGAGAGAGGTATACATTTTAAACATACTAAATACTATATGGGTAGATGGGATAACAACGTACAGCCAATTTTGAGGCAATTGTATTCATTGTAATATTGTTCGGCTGAGGCGCGCTCAACAATTTCACCCAGATATGGACGCCGCACTGTGTTGGGGAGGCGATAGCTTGGTTTGCAGCGACATTGATAGCCGCCACGTCGAAAGCCCCAGCCGTGTAAGGGTTCGCATTCGGTTGTCTCTTTTTTACAGCGCGCCGTGTCCGCAAAATGATTTGGACCCTTATTGCCCTCGCCAAGCGGACACTGATTGATGTCAATGCGCTCAAAATCCATTTCCAGTACAGAGACAGCGGTGTATCTAACGAGGATTATCCATAGAGTATTAGCCAATGCATGAATAAAATAAAATTTTTACTTACTTGGGATACTCGATGTGCCGAAATTGGGTGTGCCTCGGATAAATATCGGCAATTGGAACAACAGCGGCTACCAGCCACTTGTTGGAGCGACCACAATCGAAATAGGGACGTGTAAACTTAATGGGGCCTGGTATCTCTTCGGAGCCCGGAGGGCCGTGGAATGTGAATGTTTCATTTGTATTATTCGCATAGCGTATTTCCACCTGATACGTGATCTTTGTGTCATGTCTGCGCTCAACATCGTCCGGCAGCCAGGCGCGATACCAATCATTGATCTTGTACAGATCATGTGTATAATCCTTCGATATAGAGTCGGGATGATGCGCGCCCAAATCTTGAACGTCAAACGTATTCCACGTGGAAATCTTTTGCAAATGAATAGGATCATTGAAATCATCCAGGCGAAAGGTGCGCGGTCCAAATCGCGGGAAGGTCTTATTGAAGAAACCGCGATACGACGACGAATACGAGCTATTTGGTGAAAAGTAAATGGCCGATGCATTGATGCTGGGATTGGCGGAAACATCTGCAACTGTGGACAGGAAATAATACATCATGCCCGGATCGTAGGTGTCATTAATAGCTGGACGTATGAAGCGTGATTGCAATATATAACTCCAGAAGAAGCTGCGACTTAACGCCATATTCTGTAGATGCAGCAAAGCTGTACGATTTGGGAACACTGGATTCACATTGACCTCCTTGATGTCCGGTTTGTGGGAGACTGCATCCATAGGCATAAACAAATCCGCATGATGCTGTATCGGACAGTTATCCGCATTCACCTTATCGAACTTTATCTTGATCTCATCGAACGTATCTCGAGCCTGCCACTCGTGTTGAGCGAACACCACACCCACAATTAGAACAAGCCCAAAAAACAAATAGCTGCGCCCCAAAATTGTTGCAGGCAGGAACAAAGCCATGTTTTCGTTGGACTATCTCTGTCGGTGTGTATATGTGTGTTGGCGAGTTTGCTGCCTGCCTGGGGAATTTTTATTTAAATAGACGAAACAAAATTAAAAACAAAAACTACACTGCACGCATCACAAACAGACACGGAACGCAGATTAGTAATACAAATGAATGCTGTGCACTTGTTGGAACTACGCCCTCAAAACAGTGTTGCATATCGCGTTTAGAATTCGTTGCGATGTATATCGATACTTTAATATCAGTAAAACAGACGGCAATTTTCAATTAATATAAATTAATGTTCTACAGGTGTTATTGTTCATATAATAACAATAGTTTATTGCTGATTATATTGTAATCAATTTCTATTTATTCTTGAGCAAATCATATCATTTCGTTGTATCGATATCTAAATACAGTCGTCAGCAGTGGTGCAAAATGACATAATCTAGGTAGCTACGCACTCTGCCATTTATCGATTGTAGACATGCGGGTGGAATTTATATATTCGATAAGAAGTCATCATCATTGTGAACTACTTTCCTTTTCGAATATGACGCGCTAATCTTTTGTAAAATTAAAACTTTTATTTTTGATAGGGTCAATCACTTGTCAGCTTACTTTTAGCGCCAACGCCCACAACTATTTATATTTATGCAGCAGTTGACACTCAATTTATTATAGCGCCGCATGCAACACAAACATTTTTGGGCGACTGCCAATGGAAAATGCAAAAAATTAAATGCTCTGTAGGCTGTCATTGATAGCCATTTGCATTATTCACGTAAAATAAAAAGGCACAACGAGGTCAGCACTGATATTTTTGGCGGAGTCGGAAACCGCAGCCATTTCCTGGTAGTCTTCTACTCCTTCTCCATTTCCATCTCCCTCTTCTTGTCCTATCAGTGTCAATCTGCTGCTCTTTTCCCCTTTTTTTAGTTTTGTCTCCACCTGCGCTAAATGACACGAATTAGCGGACGACTCGCCGCATTTACCGTTTCTCCCACATTTTTCCCTTTTGCACTACTTTTTTTTTGACTGCATTACATTGCATGGCGCATCCTTTTTTGCTCCTCTTCTTCCTCATTCACATTCTGACCAGTGCGCTTGGCTTATTTATTACACCTGTCGCCTTTTGCTTGTTTTTTTTTTCGGTCAGTCTTGGTTTTTTTTTTGCCTTGTTGGATTACAACACCAATTCTGCGCGATGCTGACCAAAAAAGAAGAGTAGCACAACTTAAATTTGGCACAAACATAATTTTCAGTTTGTCGACTGACATTTCCCGTTTACACTCAGGAAAAGTATAAACTCTTATTGAGTGTTTTTTTATATAACACCAAATATGGAAATTCCCCTAAAATTTTGGACTCGACTTTTTTCGCAATCTCGAAATTTCTGATTTATTCATTTTATAAGTATTAATTTATTAAGATATATGCGGTTCATTAATATAGATTAATATAATTATTTCAAGTAATAAAATACATAATTCAATTCGATTGAAAGAGTAATAAGATAAATGCAGATTAGTCTTAAATCATAGCGATTATTTCTTGAATTGGTTCAGATAATGAATTAAAAAATGTCATAATACATTTTAAAAAAACAACGTTTACAAATCTTTTGCTCTTCTAATTGAATTTAGAATCGACTATTTCTCTGCGTGTATGTGTGCATGTGTGTGTGAGTGTATGTACTGTTTATCCTGGGCACTGCAGTTTGTAATGCAGATAAATCTACGTGCGGCTTTGTGTACATTGTTTTATTTTGCACGTGGGAATCGACACAAAACTGAACTGGTCAAAAAAAAAAAAGCAACAATTAAAAAGTTGTTGCAGTTATTTCGGCAGTTCGCTCTGTTTTTGCTTTTCTGTTTTGTTTTGGTTTTGCATTCGCTTTGTTGCCCCTGCAACTCCTGCATTGATTGTTCTTGTTGTTTCTTGTTGTTCTTATTATTGTTGTTGTTATTTTCGTGTCCTAAATGGCAATGCCAATTTTACATTGCGACAGAAGTTTATTTGGAGGCATTACATTTTGGCAAAACGGTAGATGGCGCTTTTGGCCTATGCTGGGTGTCCCGTTAGAAACAAGAGCCGTTAAGCTCGACGAGATTAAAGTTTAATTTGAAAAAGCACCAAAGCATTGAATAGTTTGTTTTTTTTGTTGTTTTTTTTTTATCTGCATGTGCCGGAAAATGAAATTGGCAAAGTTCCCATTCATGAACAACATGCAAAGCTATGCATAATCTATCTCCGAACTATTACAGAAAAAATCATTTGTTTTATTGCATAAAACATCAACCAAAAAGCAAATTAACAACGAATTAAAATTTATGTTCTTTACCTCATTTTCAACATGCTCGCATTTTTCAATACTAATGATTTTACTTAGCAACTATATTTATTGGTTTTTTTTTGTATTTGATGATTTATTGCTCTCCCAATTAATTTAGCTAAAATTTAATTAAACGCTAATCGTTTGATTTATGTGCAAACTAAGTACAAATTTTGATAACTTTTATCAGGCGTTTTACAAATTCCAAGCAGAAAATATAAAGCAATACAAAAAAAAACCAAAAAAAAACATAAACATCAAATAAAGCAAATTGCGCATTCAGTGAAATCTTGAGCGCAAGTTCAAAAAACCACAGGCCATAAAATCAAAATCTAAAAAAGAAACACAAAAAAAAAGAAAGAAAAACAAACAAAAGCATTTTGTGCATGCTAATAAAAAGACAAAAACAAAAAAAAAATGAAAAAAGAGTCAACATTTTGAGCAAGAGAGGAGGGCTAGACATGGATATGTGGGATATATGAGATATATAGCTGGCTATATACATAGCCATATGAAAACCAAGAGACTGGTGACATGTCTGCGATCTCTTTGGATTGCATTTCGGCAAAAGAAGCTCCCCAAATTTGGGATGCCTGTACGTGCTCTGGGCGTCAGCATCAACAATCTCAACAACAACAACAGCAGCAACAACAACAACAACACCAATGATTGTACAACAATAATGCCAAGCACTTCCATGCCAGACACACACACACACACACACACAACACGGCCTAACACAGCGCAAAAAACATTTTTGTTTTTTTCATTTTTATTATTTTTTTTTTTTGTCAAGGGTGAATGACCCAGAATCAAAATCCACAAACGTTGTCGCTGCTGCTGCTGCCTGGCTGGCTGGCGGGTTGGCTGGCGGGTTGGCTGGTTGGCTTGCTGGCTGGTCGGTCGGTCGGTCGGTTGGCTGCCTCTGTTCCTGTCCTCGTCTTTTTCTTTTCCGTGTACCCCCTCTCGGCCAACATTTAACAATATATGTGTGTGTGGCTCTCGCATTCGGTTTTCGTTTTCGGTTTCGGCTCCTCGGGCTGTTATGATTGCCGTTGCCAGACGATAACCCAAACCAACAACAGCAACATTAGTTGAACAGTGCACGAATAGCAGATACCAAGCAATGCAGCTCAAAAATACATATCGTATTTCATAAAAGAAATATGTAACGACTAGTTAATACCCTATACAGATCCACAGTGCACAAGCTCTGCATTTTCTTCTTGATGGGCACAATCAAAATAAACAACAAAATTCAATTATATATATATATATATCACATTTATTATAATATATAATTTTTTTTTATAATTTATATAAGTACGTGTTGATGTGCACAATAACAAAAAATACAAAATTCAATTATATATATCACATTTATATATTATATATTATTTACATGAATTACTTGTTGTTGGGTACAATTAAAAAATATTACAAAATTTGATTATATATTATCACCAATTTTAACTCCTGTTCTTAATCGAAAATATGTATTTTTAATCATTTAGGTTATATCAACTGTTGCTCTCTCTCTCTGTCACTCCCACTGCTTCTGTATCCCTTTGCTTCTGATTTTTGTGCCTTTGTCTCTCTCTCTCTCTCAGCCTCTCTTTATCTCTCTTTTTCTTTAACCCTATCCTTCAGCTCCTGGCTCTGTTTCTGTCACTATGACAGTCTCTGTCCATATCTGTCTATATCTCTGTGCCTATCTGTATATGTCTCTCTCTATTCATCTCTCCGTCCTTATCTGTATATATCTCGTCTATTCATCTCTCTGTCTTTATATGTTTATCAATAAGTCTGTCTCTGTCTCTTCCGCCATTCCTCTAGCTCCATCTATCCCACTTTCTCCACTTTCCCCAATTATCCTTCTCTCTCTCTCTCTCTCTCCATCTCTCGCTCATTCTCACCCACAATGACATAGCTTTGCACAATTTCATGATACCCGCTTTAGCAGCCAATTTACTGGGTATAGAAAGTGAAAAAGAAATTGCAAATTTAAACATTTTGCAGCATTGCACACGCGACTCTCACGCGCACAGCCACAGTCAAAAGAGAGATGCGAAAAATAGAGGCGAGAGATACGCGGCACACACACACACACACATACACATACACACACACACCCAGAGGCCCCCAGACTTATAGCTACAAATGGTAGCTGAAACTGCTGCTTTTTGACTTTTGTATGGCGAATTGTTATCGTTTGGCAGCCCGTGCAGCGTTAATTGCATTGGCAGGCCCTTCTCTAAGCGCCACACACAACGCCCCCTCCTCCTCCCTTCGCCCTTTCCAACACTTTGTTCTACTTTACTTAAGGGCTCGCTCTATTGCATCCGTTAGATACCTTTTGCCAGAGGCTTCATTTTGACTTCCCTTTTGGCATAGCTATGGCCAAATCAATCTTCATTGCACAGAGAAATGGAGAGAGAGAGAGAAAGAGAGGGATAGAGAGTGAGAGAGAGAGGGAGAGTTTTATGATTATGCCCCTGGACAGAAGAGCAGAGCGAAAGCGACAACGACAACAAATACAGCCTAAAGTAATTTGAGCAGCAGCGAGCAGAAAGCTTGGACAGGCCAACAACTCCAACTCAATGGAGCAATTAAAGTTGACCCAAGATGTCTGTCGCACTGTGGTGTAAATTCTGCAAATACTGATGTTTATTAATAAACTGAAACTTTGCCAATTTTCTTGGCAAAATATACGCTGAAAAATAAGTTAGAAAAAATTGCAAAATTTACTTTCTTATATTTTGAGCCACGCAAATTGGCAACTGGTTCCACTGTGCACTGCATAGTTGTCGTCTCGAAACCGCAAAAGGTAAACCAGAACGTGGCCGAGAAGTGTCTCGCTCGCCGTCTACCATCTACCATCTACCATCTACCATCTACCGTCTACCGTCTGTGCCTGTCACCTAATTTCCGTTTTAGAGAACACGTCCTTTGGCCAGCCAGCCAGAGGAGCCACTTGAGTCGGTTGCCCTCCCCACACCACCATTCGTTTGCTGACATGTGTCCTGCTCCTAGTTTCAAGTCATTGCTAACATTTATTTGCCTCGCATCGACAAATTTTGTAATTCAATTGTTGCCTCTGTCACATACGGCTTTTTGTTCTTGTTGCCGTTGCTGTTGCAGTTGTTGCAGTTGTTGCAGTTGCCTCTGACCAAAGTGAAGGCAACATGCTCGGCACACAGGACCCTGCCAGGCAAATGACGTTGTGCCTCGGTGCGCACGAGACTTGTGGACGAGAGAGAGAGAGAGTCCCTTCAAGGACCTACGACAATAGCCAAAGTAAAGTCTTTTGCTGCAAGGCATCATCATGACCCCCGACAATGCGGCACACTCAGCCAGGAGTCCGCTTCCTGCTGCATATTTCAACAGCACACAACTTGCCGCTACTTTTAACTCGCCTGTCGCCTTTTCAGGTTTGAAATTACTTTTGTATCCCAAGTGGACAAACTGTGCTCAATTCGCTCTAGATTAATTTTTTTTTTTTGCAATTCAAGAATTTTATTCCGATTTTTTTTTTTTTTTTTGGTTGAGTGAAAACAATTTTAAGTACTTATAAATTTCAATAAACTGTTTAAATTTCTAAAAGTTATTAGGATTGCTGAGAAAAAAATGCACTTTTTGAGTATGCCACAAACCCATAGCAAATGCTTAAAAAGGCCTAGGATTAAGTTCTGCAAGGGATGCATCTGCAACCTAATAGTGTATATATTTTCCTGGTCATGTCAAGAGCCGATACAAAATGAATCGATTCTCGAAATAAATATACAATCATAATATTTATTCGATATATGTTTTATCAATTCCAACAATGGATGCATTTTTAACATGCACTGCATTATTTTTCAATTGCATTTCGAGGCACTTAATCCGTTCCCATGGCCAGTTGGCCAGTTGGCCAGTTGACCAGTTGACCAGTTTGGTCTTTTTGTTGATTTGCCGCCAAGATCAACTGGCATGTAATTTATGCGTATTCATTTCATAGCCTGGCCTATCCCGCTTCCTGTTCGCTGTTCTTCTTCGGTTTTTTGTTTTCTTTTTTGTTTTTGCCTGGTTACCATGCGGCATCAGATAGCACAATGGAGGGCTGGGGGGCTGACTGGATTCAAATCCGTTCGCTTCGCAATGCATTTAATAAGCACAAAAGATATCAGAAAAGGATTCTCGCGCATATCGCGCACAAAAGGAATGCAAGCGGCTCGAATCCTTGCATTGCATTTGCTGCTTGCGCCATTATTCTTATATATATATATATATATATATATATATATTTTAATGCCATTTTGATATGTAAATAAACAAGAAAAGCAACAACAAACGTATGAAAGGAGAGGAGCCTGGACGCGTTCTAATAGCCGCGAAGGACCTGCCTGGACCTTCTTTGCCTGCCTTCACGTTTGTGGCCTGGCCTGGCCTGGTCTGGTATGGCCTGGCATCCTGCTAAGCTGGACATGCAACTGCAATGCAATTTCGTATTGTTTTCCCATTTAGGGGTTGAGTTTCAAGTTCTGTTCTCTGCTTCGGGGTTATCGCACGATTACAAAAGAGTTCCTTTGGTCAGCCAAACAAAAACAATATGCAAAAATTAAAAAAAAAAAAAAAATAAATGAAAAAACACCAAACAAAAACAAAAATAAATCATAATGCAAAATCCAAGAAACTTGCAGCGGAAGTTGCGCAGTAACCAGGAGCAGACAGCGACTGAATGCCAGCTGGATGCAATTTTTGCTAGTAGTGCACATTTAAATTGTATCTATGAGATACTTTAGTTAACAACAGCTGTCAGCTGCTACTGGTGTCGACTCCTCAAAGATATGCATCAAGGAAAGCTGCACACACAGACAGACACACACTGAGAGAAAGTTGAGCAAACAATTTCGTTAGAATACCCAAAATAAATATACAAAAAGGAAAGAAAAATGTTTAAAAAAAATAAAACAAAACAGCAATATTTTTTAAAAATTTTAAATTAGCATACTATTAAAAAAAACTACTAAGAAATATGTATAAAACAGTAATCGAAATCAACCGTGTAAAATTCAGTTACAAACTTTTGGCTCAACCCGAAATAATTTAAAGAAATTTATTTTTATATATTTTACATGCAATTCCCTCGACTAGATACTTTATTACCATTAATATTATTAGATATTATGTGCAGACGCGTTCCTCACAGTGTAGAGCGCTCCTTCAGCGAAATCGAAGTCACATATATCAGCGATATCCTGCATGCCAGCAAGGATAACAGCGCTTAAGAGCATCCCTCCTAGTTGCTCATGTGCATGTTCGACCTTCTGCGCTGTCATTGAACTCGGCTAGGGCAACTCAATGCAGTTTGTGGCGAGAGGGGTTAGCCAAGGGGTGAGATGTTTGGGGTGTGGGTAAGGAGGGGGATTGGGTAGGGGGGACAACCATTGCACTTAACATTATTATGTACTCATTATGTGCTCATTATATGTACATTATATATTTGCTGTACAAGTCCTCAAGTACCAAAGCTCTTATAAATTTCAAACACACACATTCACACACACACACACACACACACATGCACACACAAACTGAGTCGCACACACACACCCTCACCCTGTAGACCGTACTGACCTATTCCTCTGGAAAATGTTGTATGAGTTGGCTGGCAAAACGGCAAAAAGTAAATAGCACAAAGCGATTCTTGAGACCAACTCATGTGTAAACATATTTAAAGTTTATGTTTATGCCCCTTACACCCCTCCCCCCTCCTATAAAGCCAACGGTTGCGGGGTAACAGGCAGCTGCTTTGTAATTAAGTACTTTTAGTTTGTAGATTTAGAATTTCATACAACTGGATGAAAAATGAGAGCTTAGCTGTAATTCATAGTTTTTACCAAAAAGTTAATTTATATATGGAAAATTTTGTTTTCAAGTAAAATAATAAAACGTGAGAAAATAACAAAAATAACAACAATTAATTTAACAATGTTTAAAACAATAGTTTAAATCGAAAGACAGATTTAAAAAAAATGCATCGATGATTTTCTTGTAGCATCTCTCAGATTAAGATTAACACCTTAAATGGTGTTTATATATGCTTCTTCTTGGCCTGCCAGTTTGACTGTACCTTACTCAATATTATTTTTACAGTTGTGCCAGTTGAAAGATCAAACTGTGCTTGAAGCAAAGGTTTCCATTTACAGTTTCAGTTAACCAAAAATGCATTCTGGCGATGCAATCGTTAAGTGCAGCACATAATGAGGCAAATATGATCCCTTGATACGAGATTGGAGATTTGAGATCCAAGATTATTGGCAATTGACTGCACTTAACCACATCGTGTCTTCCTCCCCCCCCCCACAATACACACACACCCCATTCCCCTCGAGCTGTGTCACCTTTACAAATCGTTTTAACACCTTGTCGAAAAAAAAAACAAAATGAAAATCGATATTCGCAGGGAAGGTTAAGCAGTGGCAGACATGGGGGGGGGGTGATGAGAGGGGCTTGAATGTAATTAAAAAGGAGTTAAATTACACGTGTGTTTTTTGTTTTTTTTTTCTTTTTTTTTTGTTGAGCTGGCAACCAGGCAACCAACTAACTTACCAGCCAGTCGCACTAAGGTAGGCAGTCAGGAGAGGAGTTGGCGGCACAAAGGAGTTGGCTTTGCAGAAAATAAAAACAAAACGTCGACAAAAACAACAGCCAAGACAAGGAGCAGCAGAGGCTGAAGAAGGAGCATTTGGTGCAGAGAGAGAAATGTCTTTAAACTTTATTAATTACAAGCTATTCACTTGAAATGACCAGAGCTCAAAATATCTTAAAAATAATTACTAAATGACAGGAAATACAAAAAGTAAATACAATTTCAAAAGGATTTGAATATTAAATAAAAAAATTAATTTTTGAATGACTGGAAATACAAAAAATAAATAAAATTTCAAAAAGATTTGAATATTAAATAAAAGGAAGGGAGAGCACAAAAGGAAAATAAAATTGAAAAAATATTTAAGATCAGGGCGAAATCAAAGATGTTTTTTTTTTCTATTTTATTTATTTTGTTGAAAGATGTCAAAAAAGAAGAATCTGAATTTCAAAATTATTTGAAAACTATTTCACATTAATTGAAAGAATATTCGAAAATCATTTGTGGAAAGGGTGTCAAATAGGAAGCCGAACCGCAACTTTATGGAAATTCAGAAGCTAAATTTCAACATTATTTCAAAACTAGTTGATATTAATAAATAGATATATGATTCGTTTTCAAATCCTGATCTCCATTTACTCTTGCTGGATTAGTCAAATCTTAAATTTTGTGCCTTAATTCGTTTCTCTCTGTGTGGCAATAGCTTCAGCTTTAGCATAAGCTGGCTTGAACGGAGTTCTCCTTTCTTTCACTTAACACACAAGTGAAGGGAAGCAAACCAAGAGTCGAGCAGCGACTCCTCTCCCTCTCTCCCTCTCTCTTTCTCTCCCTCTCTCACTCTCTCGGCGTCGACGTCTCCGCAACGCAATCGTCCTCTTAAAATGCACTTTAAATGGCAGTTTCCGGTCACACACACGCACGCACACACACACTCTCACACACACACATATACATGCAAAACTTGAGGCATGCATAGAAATGTATAAGCATAACAAAAAAATACAATGCGAAAACGTTAAGTAAAAGCTAAAAGGAGTCGCGCTGTGCCAGGAGCAGCAATGCACCGCTTGGTACATACTGTACCCACACACACACACACACACACGCGCTGTCATGTTCGCCATTAACTTTGTCCTTCTTCGTGAGCAAAGTTGCAGCAAGCACTTTTTTTTCATAGGCCTACCCTTTTACATGCGTGTCTGCCCGTGTGTGTGTGTGTGTGTGTGTGTGTGCGTGTGTGTGTGTGCTTGTGTATTTAAGTGTGTTGCATAAATTTTGTTGCTTGCAACCGCGTCTCCAGGCACCTAGAACTCAAAATGTAAAATGCAGATCAGATAGTAGAACTTGTTAGACTTCGTTGCGAAAATCTTTTTGTAATTTATTTATTTATTTAAAATCAGTCGACACAGAAAAATATTTAAATTTAAAAAAAAAAACCCATGGGAAATATTTAGTTGATTTCTGATAAAATATGGTCCAACATTTGTTGCATGGATTGCGGCGCCAGATTTGATTTGGATTGATTATTGACTATTGCCTTAAAAAAAATATAGACCCATCGCAAGACAAGCGATATTATCATTATATATCACATCTTATTTTATTATTATCATATTTCACTTTAATTTTCATACATTTGACTTATGTTTTTTATTCACATTTATTATCACATTTTCAAAATTCTTTTTCTTTGCAGTTGCTCGCAACATTTCAGGGGAGTCGTTTCGGGGCTACAATTCGGAAATGTATTTGACTTCTCGGAATAACAACAACAACAACAACAACAACACCTCGGTTCAACGTGGCGGTGAGTGAAACAAAAATGTAATTATGTCATGGGGAAGGGGGGGTGTGGTATAGTAGGATAAGGTGTATGTCGGAGGTGTTGAAAAGATGGCTTGGTAAATTGCTGTTTTTCCGCACACTTAAAATGATGCTGCTAAACTGCGGAAATGTTTTTATTAGCCTACCCTCCTGGCCCATCCCCCACCCCCTCTACAACCCGCCACTCTACCTTGCAACGCCGACACATACTTATTGGCCTGGAGCATTTTTGAGGTTAGGATTTGTGCCTGGCGGCCGTTGAAGGAATTTACTTATGCTTATGCCACATCTGACGCGACGCCGCATCGTCATACCTATGCAACCCCCCCACACCACCCCCAAATATGTGGCAACAGCTTCTGTTTGCTTCTGCTGCGTCTTCATTGTGGCAGTTGTTCTTCATCATTTGCCGCCTCGTCAGTTCTTTGCTGCCGCCTGCTTTTTCTTCTTCTTCATCTGATGCACATTAATATTGTTGCACACATGTTGGTGTAGGTCCAGCCTGTTATATGATATATATATATACATATAAGCCACATGCCCACTTTCTGCGTTTACATAATGCATATACAAACACATGCACATACCAAATATGGGCATGCATACACTCAAAAAAAAAGAATTAATTTAAGCATTGGTTCAGGCGAAAAAAAAAACATTTTTTGTAAGAAACAAGAAATTTTCAGGAAGTACAAATGCAAAATAAAACGAGTATAAAAATATTAAAATTAGCAAATTGTATAAATAATTAATATGTAAAATGAACATTGAAATGTATAATAATTTTTATATATATTTTCTCATATCGTATATCGTATATACGTTATTTTGTTTCAGTGTACACGGTGCTTCGCGCCTTTTTGGCACATGCAACACGCTTCGTTCGCCCCTATAAATGTGCATACGAACAGCTCCGTTTCGCTTACCTCATCGTCTCCCCCCCCACCCCTTGCTACACTCAACAACAGTGTTTGCTTGCAACCAAACTCGATGTCAGCACCTTTAGCTGCCTCCAGAATGTTAACCTCACATTTTTTTGGGCTGCTGCTGCCTGCTGCCTGCTGCCACTGCAGAATTAATGGGTTAAGTAAATAGCTGTGTAATGTGCTGTTGTTAAGTGGAGTGACGGTGGAGGGGGGGGGGGTGTGTGTTGTGTGTGTGTGTGTGGGGTGGGGAAGGGGGTCGGGGTGGTTAGGCTAAAGAAGCAGTACAAGCAAAGAAGTGGCTCTCAATGCGGCGCTTCACTTGCAACGCTTGGCTGCCAATGCCGGTCTTGCCTCAATGCAAGGGAGACCCCTCTAAATGGTTTTGTCCGCAACTTGATAATGTCAATACACGTGTGTGTGTGTGTGCGTGTGTACTAATAAATGCAAGATCTTTATTTTAATTAAAATAGGCTTGCAAGATTTTCAAAAAAAATTAAATAAGCTGTTTTACCAATAAAAACCTTTTTCAACTTTAGAATCGGATTGCAGACACTGAAATCATGGGGCCTGTCTATCTGCATCAGGGTAGAGCCTTGATAGTTGATACCCCCCCCCCCAAAACGGTCAAGTTATCGATAAAATTCGTATAAAATACAAAAACTTTTATTCCGAATTTGAAGTCTTTAGCACATTTTTGATGCAGCTCAAGAGTATATTTATGGGCAGTGTACATCAATTTATTCCAAATCATCGCAACATAATTGTCAATCAAATATTTTAATAAATCTTTATATTTATTTAGAAATTGTTCGATCGCCTCCAGCGAATATCAAAAGTGCACTGAATCAATAATCAGTTGTAATTGTCACAATTTACAGACTTTCTAATCGTATTTCTTTTCGCATGGGATAAGATAAGATACACTTAAGGACTCCAGTTATCAGCTTACTATATGCTATATTTTGTTATACTAGTTTTATTGTACAATTTACTAGCTGTAATTACGGATTTTGATGAAAACTGAGCAGTATTAAATAGTATATCAATGTTTATTATACACCAATTAGAGGGCACTCTTTTTAAATCGGAAAAGTTAACGAGGAAAGAAAAAAAAAATATAAATTCTGCTTTTCGTTCGGCTTAAGAATAACCAATATTTATGGACGAACATGGACTAGATAAGACTCATCCACATTATATAAAAAGTACCCATTTTAATGAGATTAGGGTAAAGAAAAAAAATATATATTCTAAACAAACATGTAGGCTAAAAAAAGGGGTCAGAGTTCAACACTGTGCCATAAATTTCTAAGTGGAGCTTTTCAGATGTGTGAAGTGTTTGCAGCTGCAACCTGCAATGTTGCAACAAATGTAGGTGATACATTTTCGCATTGAAAGTGCGCATTCAATTTTAACTATGCACAAAAAATGCTAAAAAAGAGGAAAAAAAAACACAAAAATTCCACTTTTCCTGTGCGAAACGCCATGTGCTGCGCAGATTGCATCCCTGCCCCTTACAAGAACCCCGCCGCCCTAGTTATGTGCCCCTTGCGTGTGCCTGCTGTGGCAGTGGCAAGCTGCATTCGCTGCAACTAGCATCAACAACAACAACAACAACGAATGTTGCATGAACTGCATTAAGGGTTCGCTTTTAGCTTTAGTTGCTTGTACGCAAGATGAAGAGGAAGAGTATTGAAAAGTAGGCCAAGTTAAAATTGATTTAATGCGTTGATTGCGCCTGCTGTTGCAGCTGCAACAACTCCAGATTTATATGTGTGTCGAACGCAGATGTTTTCTTATTTTTTTATTCTTTCTTTTTTCGTTTGGCATCTTTAAAAATATTGCGTGAGAGATTTCTGTGTGTTGTGACCCACTGTGGTGGTCTCTGCATCGGTGGCGTATGCGCAATATGCTTTCCAACAGCAACAGCACATTGACCCAGGACACACACACACACACACACAGACAGACGGACAGACAGATACCAATACTCTAACACACACACACACACACACACACTGTTGTGCACACACTTAAGCCTAGGAAAAGTTCGTTAAAAATAATTGCCAACCCTTTTGAAGTCGTCAGTCGTCAAGTCAGTCAGTCAGTCAGTCAGTCAGTTTGTGGCGTGTGAAAAGCGACTGGCAATTTTACAGCTGCTTTTGACATCGCTAAACTTTAGTTTTTCCATTTTTATTATTTTTTTAATATACCCTGCCTTCAATTAATGCGATCAGGTGTATTCTGAAAGTATCCTAATTCACGTTGCATCGCATTGCGAAACTGATCAAGCAAAGTTTTGACAGATCCCAAAAAGACGAAAACCGGAGACGAAAACCGTTAGTGAAATTAGTAAGAAATTAGTAGAAAAATTACAACAATTTTAACGGAAACTTTACGCTGAATCCGGAAACAAAATTCGCTTGGCCTTGACATGCTGAAAATTATGTTTTCCAAACACAAAACAAGTTTGAATTTGTTTTCGAAAGATGCCCAATTTGTTCCTCTCTCTTTTCTTTTTATCTCTCTCTCTCTCGCTCTCTTTTTTTATAATTAAAATATATATAATAGATATAATTTATATAATATATAGAAAATAAAAATGCTCAATAAATAATCCCAATGGAGTTTAAATTGTCTTAAAATTGTTAATTATGTGGATAATAATTTTTACATTAACTAAATGTTAAATATATTTATTTAGTTAATTTATTCGAGCCCTGAATTTAATTAACGCCCTGGTGCCAGGGCTGGCTACACAATATCTGTTGGCCTGGTAAACTTGACTATTTTTGGTTTTCTGTATTTTGCTTGTTAGATTTTGGCGCTTGGCACCAGCGTCTCCAACGTCTCCGGCTGGGACTGGGGCTAAGACTGGGACTGGGGCTGGGACTGGAGCTGTCAAGTGGGTGGGGGGAGGTGCAATGCTTTTGACAGCTAATTGGCTAAAAATGTTTACTTTCTCGCTTTGGGAGCAAAGAGTTTATACATGCCACAGCGTCGTGATGTGGCTGTGGCAATCAAACAATACTATCAGCTGGCAACACACACACACACAACAACAACAACAACAATAAACGGCGTCTATTGTATTTTAACACCTTCATCCAATTTCAGTTATTGTTGTTGTTGTTATACATATTCAACGCTGATCCTTTGGCTTCGTTTGCTGTCAGTTTTGCCCTGGCTTAATTTATGGACTCTTTGGGCCACATTTACTTGCGCATCATTTTTTTTTTTGCTTATTTTTTGTTTTTACTTTTTGCGCAAAAACGTGACGACAAAACATTCCACAATATGACAAAAACAACACAAAAACCAAAAAAAAAAAATAGAATGTGAAATCCTTTAAGAAAAAAAGAAGAGAAAAAACGCCATCAACAATTTAGATAAATTTTCCCACCAGCGATGTGTGGCAATAAAAACAAAAGGCCAGCTCACCACCAAGCCATCCAAAATGGCGAGGGGTGCTGCTCGCAACGCATCCTTCTTGGACACGGTGTCTCTCTGGGTGTGCGCTGCTGCTGCTGCTGCTGCTGCTGCTGCTGCTCCGTGTGGCACATCCGTTCTTTCTCGATATCAAATGATATCAACTGCAGCTTGCTCTTCCCTACACCACCACCACCACCCCACACCCAGTGTGTGTGTGTGTGTGTGTGTACACAACGGCTAAGCATTGACGGCGGCGCATCCTTCAGGTACAACTTACTCATATATCACAAAAGGATATTCTTCGCGCACACTCGCCTCCCAGTGTGTATGTGTGTGTGTGTGTGTACTTTTCTGCTTAGCTTTTTCTTTAGTTTTTTTTGTTGTCTGGTCAGCGGAGAGGTCCTTCGGCTCCTCGAAGGTGACACCGTGGCGCAACACACAATAGCCTTGTTGTTACCCAACCAAAAAAAAAAACCAAATCACTAAAAAACTGAAATTATAAAAAAAAAGTAAAATTAGAACCAGTATATAGAAAAAATCAAGCGAACGCAAATCAAAATCAACTCGTAAAAAACAAACGCAGTTTTTTTTTTGGTCTGCATTAAAAATGCAAATGTCGCATTGAGAGGACTCATTCCTACTCCTCTCGTCGAACTTCCTGTGTTCCTGCTGCTGCTCCTTAAGATTTTGGGCAAACAATAATTTTGCGAGCGGCCAGCGAACCTGAATATGAACTTTACCTCAGCTCCGCACTAATAATAACCTCTACATGGGTCTTTGATCAGAAAGTTTATCTTATAAATATTTTTAATTTGTTTAATTTACTTTAATCAATTTTTTTAAATACAAAAATAAATAAATTCGCCGATTGCTTTCATTCAACTCGATATAAATCAATTCTTATTCGAGTGAATATTAATTTTGGGCGAGGTATTCAAATGAATTATTTTTTTGTATTGTATTTTTTTGTAATTCGGTTTTTTTTTATAGTTTGAAATTCGTTACAATTTAAAACTCGAACTGAAGTCTTGAGAAATATAATCGTGTTTCCATTAATACACTTTTTGCTATCTTCTAAATTTCACTATAATACAAAATAAAACCAACCGATTTTAATGATCTTTTATGGCATTAACTTATCAGGATTCGAGGCATGACACCAGTTGTCATATAATATATATGTCGCTCTCCTTGCCATATTGTTGAACAGCAGAGAAAAAACATTTAATTAAATCAAAAATTAAATTTTTCAAAAACGAAATCTATACATTTTTAGCGGAGCATCTTTTGAACTACAACCCCTATTATAAGACCTGCTCCTATTATTTTTGCAAAGTAGTCGGTTTAAATGTTCACGAGACTTTATTTTTTTCCAACTCTCTAAATCCTTGCCAGGAGCAGCAGCAACAACAATAACCACCGCAACAACAACGAGCTAAAATTATCATCAGTGCTCAATAAGATTTGGTCACTGGACAATGTCCATCCTTTTGTGGCCAACATCGTGTCGCTTTGCTCTTCGAAAGAGATAGAGAGAGAGAGGTTCAGGTACATTTTGAGTACCTCTACCCCTACCTCTACTTCTGCCTCTGCCGCTGCCTCTGCCCCTAACCCCAGCGCTACCTCTGCCTCGGGCTCGACCTCTACCTACATTTTGCATTATATTTGAATGGAGACAAGTCCCTGCGTCCTTTTCTCTCGAGCGCTCGCGACGATCTTCAGGCCAAGTCCTTTGTGTGGCCAAGTGCGTCTTGCCTTGCCCCTACCCCTCTGCTCTTGCTGCCTTGCTGCCTTGCTGCCAGCCCCTGCCTTTTCTGTTATCGGGGGGAATGAAACTAAAAGCATTTTATTATGCCAACGAGCGCAAAAAAGCGATTTTTATATGAAAAATATGTGGAACAGGCATTTTATACACTCAAAAAAAATATAACCCACAAAAATAGTCAAAGAAAATTATAAAATATAAATTTAGATGAATTTAAATGTATAAAAACATAATGAATTAAATATGTAGAAAACAATTTTTTAAAATTTTTTTTTCAATATAACATTTATTAAATTTGATATGCTTTATTATATTATTTTTTAATTTAAAAATTCTATTTATTTACTAAATAAATAATATAAATAACAATAAATATATACGTTTTCTGCCTTGTTTCTTAGCTGATATTGCATAAATTATCACAGGTGAATAATATTATGGTTAGATATATATACAAAGCCGATTAGATAGTTATAGATGCTAATCTTTATACAGACGAACATTACAAAAATGACTAGATTTTTTTAATAATATATAATAATATATATATATATATATATATATATAATATGAGTGTAATCGAATTTTGAATATTTTCTATTTATTTATGAGTGCGAGATGAACTTCTACATATAATTTGTAATTATCAGTTAGCCAACAAAAGTTAATAGTTTTTTTTTTGTGTGTAAGAAATGGCAGAGACATAGGTAGAGCGAGATGGAGATGGAGAGACAGAGGCAGAGATACAAAGCGCTTGAGGCATCATCGGCACAGGCTCATCAGCGCATCGGCATCGACATCGGCACAGGCACAACGTGGCACCAGGCATAATATGGGGTAAGGTTAGGGTATAAAATTGTTGGACTTGGACTTGGACTTCGCTTGTAGCCTGCGTCTCTGCCTGTGCCTCTGCCTGAAGAAGTGTTGGATGTCATCTTATTATTTTGAGACCAAGCAGCGGCAGCCGCATTGATGATGACCATGCGCCGCTGCTACTGAGGGGTACTTCTCTCACTTGGTCAGCGGCTCAGCTAAATCGTCCCCCGGTCAGTTATAGTTGTTGTAAAAAAGCCTCCGGTACAAAACTGTGGGAATCAAAACAGGATTCTCAATGTTTGCTGCTAAAAAACTAAAAAAATAAAAAAAAAACTGCGTTATCGCCGCCGCATTTATTGTTGCTTCTGCTGTTTGATGATGCCACCTATTTTTTGATGATGCTCTGCTGGTCAACATCATCAACATCGTCGTCGTCGTCGTCCGCGTCACAGGCTGCGTTATCCTTGCGCGCATGTCCTCGCTTCGTCTGTTGCCTTATTTGGCTCCTCCTTTTCTTACTTTTTTTTGCAAGATTTATCTTCTATTTTTACTGTTGCTTTGCTCTCTCTTTCGCTGACCCGATACCAAAAAAAAAATCCCCAGGAAACCGAAAGCGTTTTTAAGTCAAAAATTAAGCTGTGGGCGTAAAAAGCTCTTTTTATTAAAGTAAACTTCAGTTCGTAATCTAATTGATATTTCAAGTGCAAGACGAGCCCAAAAAAATTTTGTATTATTAAATAAGTCATTAAACACTTTTCAATCCGGACGGAAATGAGTCAAAGCAAATGCGTTTTTATTAACGCCTGCTTATCGTTTATGAGCCAATTGTTATCGTAAACTGTTTGAATGCTGATAAGAATGTAAATAAATGAAATACTCACACACACACATACACACAAGAAGTTCACTTAAAAGTATAATCCCATCAAGGATCTGTAGTTTACAGTTAATTGGATTGATCTCTCAATGTGCTTTTAAGCTTTTAAGCTGCTGCCCTATCGGTCAACGCACCTGCACACAAATTGAGTTAACAAGAAGCAGGCAAAATGCAAAAATACAGAAATCTAAAAAAAATGAAATAAAAATAAGCAGTGACAGATCTTATCGGTCGCATTGCTAGAATCTAGATACGTTTGTCAGTCAGTTAATTAAACTTGGACGCCGAGCGAGAGCAGCGCCGAGAGAATGGATCATAAAAACGGATTGAAAGAATTGCAGTTAATTGAAATGTTCTTCAACGCGCGCATAGCGACAAAAACGCAGCAACGACAAACTTGCGAGAAAGAGAGGGGTCAAAAAAATGTATATGTAAATAAATATAGGTGTGTGTGTTTGTGCATAGGCATGTTGGCATAAAAAAATGCCAATAGTCTATTGCAAAAAATAAAGAACCCAAACAGCTAGAGATGCCCACACACACACACACACACACACACACACAGAATGAGAGAGCGTGAGAGAGTGATTTGAATGCAGAGCAACAAAACGAGCGAAGGCATCTCTGGGTGGTTGCTAGCTGCCTGCTGCCTGACAACGTGTGCAAAAACTACAAAAAGCCCACTGTACAGCTGCATGTGTGTGTGTGCGGGAGAGAGAGTGAGAGCGTCACAGACTGCAGTCAGCACACCAATACAAATGCAGTCGACGCTGCTGCGAATGCCAAAACAAAACAAAAAGGAAACGCACGCTGCGCTTGTGTGTGTGTGAGTAACTTTGCCGGCTCAGCTACGTCGAGTCTTGCGTGTGTGTGTGTTTGCGTGTGTCTCGTTTGTCGCTGCAAGCTCATTTTTTTGCTTGTGTGTTTTTGTTGCTGCTTTTTTTTTTGGTTTTCTTGTCGCTGTAGCCCAGCGCAGAGACGTCGCCGTCGAGACAGACTGACTGCTAACTGCAGAACGAGCAGCAGTTGGGTATCTGTATCTGTATCGCATCGCCACTCCACTCGCAAGTATCGCGGACGCGCAAAAAGACCATGCGAAAAAATCGCTATTACAAATCTGGAACATTTCACACAAAAAACGTCTTCAAATATTCAACATATTAGTATACAAAAAAAAACACCAAGTTATTTCGAAAAAAAAACCACAATAAATTTCAACGTCTTCAACAAAATAAATTTCACAAATTTTCGATGCAATAAAATGTATTAAATAAAAGATCAGCAATAAAAACAACAACAAAGTCCGCGCATACGTCTCACAATATATTTATTGGATAACAATCGTAAAAACAAAACAACAATAACAACTAAACCAAACAATAGCAACAACAAAAAAAACCATTCATCACATATAAAATATAGCCCAAAAAAACAAATCTAAAGTTCAATATTCCATTTTCTTAGTGTTATTTTAGTGCAACTTAAATTTGCCAGTTTTTGTTTAAGTTTTTCTTTATTTGCAACGATATTTAAATTATTATATTCAAAGTGTTACGCTTCTATTATAATATTAATATTATAAATATTATAATAACATAAATAATAATAACTATAATAAAGAGTTACGCAGTCTAAAAAATTAAAGAGAAAATTTTAAGAACGCATCCGACGGATAAACAAAATAAAAGGCTAAAACGGTCTTCTATGGCATAAAAATGCAGCGTCATGTTTGGAAATGCATTAAAATTAAATATAAAATGTGTAAATTGCTAACTAGTGAAACAAACACAACCTGAAACACAAAAACACAAATAGTGAAAAACAACAAACAAACAAAAATTGAATTTGAATTTAAAAAGTGTTTTTCTGTGCGAAATATGATCATCAAGTGAAAAAGCAACTAAAAACAGTTACTCAAATTTAGTTAATACGACTGCGTTTCAATTTGAAATTTAACTTGGATTTTAATTGGATATTTCGTCACTCACAACACTCACACACACTCACAACACACGCATATACAAGAAAACGCAGTCAACAAAAGGAAATTTCAAATCAAAATTACAAATTGCAAGTGCCGAAAGAAAGCTTTTAATCAAAGCTCACAACGCAAGCATTTACATAACTTGAGATAATTGATGCAATTACACACATTAAGGAAAGTGCAGCAAGAGGAAGCTTTAAAGCCGAGAGAGCCACGATCGTAAAGCTCCAAAAACGGTACACGCCCAAAAGCAAAAAGAGAGAGAGAGAAAAAGACAGAGAGGAAGAGCGTGATAAACTGCACACAACTGCAGCAGTCAGGCAGGCATCGTTAACGAGCAAAGAGATTTGCGCTCGTAACTAGTTCGGCTCTTCCCTCTTCGTACCGCGACGCACTTCGTGCACTTCCTGCGCGCAACAAGCAGCCGCCGCAGCAGCAGCAACGTTAACGACAACGAGATCAGTTTGCTGGCGAATGCAACGCTGATTGCAACGCTGCATTCTTCGCCAAAAAGTGAAAGAGACACACACATAGCATAGCAACAGTGAGAAAGAGACAGAAAAAGAGAGATCATCATTCATACGCTCTACTGTACGCCGGGAAATAAATACAAATAAAAAAAAAGTAATAAAGCGAAATAGAAAACAAGCATTTTAAATGACGTGAAGTTTTTGTGATTCAAGTGCAAAAATATATAAAAAAAAAAGAAAAATTCACATACATTACACACACCCACACATACACACACTCATAAGGGGAACGAGTTCGGATTAAATATCTACACACAGCACCTGCAGCAGCAAACAATTGGATACCCCACACACATTGGATACATCAACAACAACAATTCGCTTGAGTAAGTCGATATCGAAATCGAATTAGACATCGATTCTAAACATTTTTGAGAACCTGAACGTGGCATCGGCATCAGCTCTCGTTGATTATCAGCAGCATTATGGCATAATAATAACTAAATTCATATAAATGGCACGTGATTCAGATTGAGATACACTTCTCACACATAAATAGATTGCACTTCTAAAAATAATTCAAATGCGCTCAAGCCAAGTAATCATATATATATATATATATATATACATATAATTTGAAAAGCGATAGATTGGTTGCGAATTTGATCTGATTTCAAACTCGAAACAAGCTATAAGCTTGGCTTCTCGACTAGAGTCGTCTTTATACGATTACTACAATTATTATGGAAAAAAAAAGATCAGTTTAATTCTCGAAAATATAGATGGGTTTTGATAGTATGAAATATATTTTATCCTTATATCAGTAACCATTTATAATGGTTTTGGGTAAAAACTATTTATATATTATTACGTCATTTCTTTTAAAAAAAAACTGAAAATGGTTTTATTTTTGATGAAAACTTTTATAATTGAACATGTTTTCAGTATTTTAACTCTCTTTACAAATTGATTCTTTTTCTTTTTAATACAGACTTTCCTTTAATAGATTAGATTGAATGAATTAATTTTTATTAATTTTATAATACCAAAAAGAAATTCTCATTTATTCTTAATCAAGAGTGTTGTCAAAATTTCCTTTTGATTCTTAGAATATCGAATAAGCCAAAGCATCTAAGGTTACTCCAAACTACTTTTACTGTTAGGGGCAGCACTCTTTTTGGAATTCAAGCACAGCAGCAGGCGGCTTCCATGGTTTCAAATTCCCAAAAACTACGATTTGCGAGCGTAACTTGAGACCACTTTTTTAACTTAAACTTAAAGAGCAAATAAATACAACTGCATTTGGAATTTTTTAGATTAAAGCTCCTCTACCAAATGTGCTGCAATGTTTGCTGCCCAGAAATACAAAAAAAAAGCATTCGCAGTTGCAATCTGTATTTAAAATGCACAGTGCGATTGCGTTGGGCTGGGGGAAGGAGAGGTTGTGGGTAAAAGATTTCCCTAATCACAATCGCTTTTGATTATTCTGAAATATTGAATACAAATGAAACTTTCTTCAAATTCTAAATTCAAGTATAAAATAATTTAATTTTGTATTTTTAAATTTGATAGACGAGATTAGCTTTCAGTTCTTTTTTGTAAATAGAAGCACTATACAAATAAAATGAAATTATCAAAAATGCTAAAAAAAATATAAATAACAGAAATTCTTATATATATAACATTTTTTACTTATTTGCAGATATATTTATATATATATATATATATTACTGCATATTATATTTTAAAAAATTGATATATGTTTTTTCTTAGTGTATGATACGCAAGCCAAAACTGACCCGTCATTGGTGCTTGGGAAATAATGGTTTGTCGGGTGGACTGGGGTTAGGGGCGAATGAAACGCAATGCTCAGTAAAAAAAAAACAACAAGTTCATGACCAAAATGCCGCATGGGCAGCAAAAACAGCAACAACATAACAGATAAGCGTGGGTGCAAAGGGAGAGGGAGAGAGATATGGAGGGGTCTATGAGTGTGTGTGTGTATTTGTAGATGCAACAGTGTGTGTGCTTTGCATTTGATTTGAACATTGCAATTTGGCTTCGTTTCAGTTGCGTTACGAAAAATTAACAGAATTTGCCTATTGTTTATGTTGTTGTTGTTGCGCTCATTTAACCCCTTCGAAGGAATGTTTTGTGTGTACTTTTTTTGTATAGACGCGCGAATAATGTGTTCTCTGTGTGTGGATTCCATGTGGAACGTCGACGCTGTATCGTTTAGTTTTTTTTGGAGGGGCAGAAGCAATCCTTATTTTTTGTATGTTTGCTTTGGCCGTTTTCGCTTTTATTTATTTGAAGTTTGAAGTTGCGTTGCTTTTCACTTTTTTTATTTCGTATTTTAAGAGAGCACTGCGTTCCACACACGCACACACACAAATATGCAGACTTGCGTTCCACACGCGACAAAGCTTTGCCCGCCGACAGTCTTAAATTTTTTTTTTTTTGCTTGTACACGTTTTTGCATTTTACACAAAAACACACAAGCAAAACGATCTTCTGTGCAGCGAGAGTGAGAGAGCGCGTCTCATATCTGTGTATGTGTGTGTGCTCATGTTTTTTCGCCTTACGCTTTGTTGTGCAAATTCTGCCGCCACTCGTGCTGCTTATTCTCTGCGCAAAATTACGCTCTCTCAGACGTTCTCTCGTTCGTTCTCTTTTTTTTGCACGCTTTGCAAAACTTTTCTGCCTGCCTCTCTGTCGTCGAGCATTATTATATGTGTGTGTGTGTATGTGCATGCGTCGCCGTCTGTAGCCCAACGCATTTGACTGTGTGCATTTTTGTAGCCGTCGCCGTTGTCGCCGTCGCAGTCGTCGCCGCCGTCGTCAGTGCAGCTTTCGTTACGACTTGCGGCGGCTGCGACTCCCCAGAGTTGTTTGTGGGTTTTGTTGTGCGACGCAAGTGACGACGTAAAGACGTGTGTGCGAAGTACCGTACGAAGAACCGGTGACGTAGACGCTGCGTCCGCCATTCAATTACAACGCGGCTGCCCAACAACAAAAATAATAATAATACTAATAATAAATATTAATAATATATAAATGAAAATACAAAATCGGAATAAAGCAATAAAAATTATAATCAACATAGTGCAAATCAAAATATATAGAACAAAGCGTTCAATATAAATACACATCCACATACAAATAGAAATTCAAATGTATCTGTGTATTTGATGCTCGGTTGTTGGAGAATTCGCAAACACACACACACACAAACACCTACACATCCATGCATAGATGTACACATGTATTTGTAGCTGCAGAGAGAAGAGAGAGCGCGCGCGGAACGAAGGAACTGTGATCTCATAAATAAAACAAAATAAAAATAAATAAATAAAATATTAATATATATATAATTAAATATATATAAAATGCAAATGAGCTAGCAATTAATTATATCAATACATAAAATACACAAAAAATTACAAAACAACGAAGTCGAGTGTTTGGTGAATATCCGTTTAGTGCAAGCAAATTGAAAAAGGTAAATTTCTAAAAAAAAAAGTGCAATAAAATTAAGCATGAGAAAAATGTTAATAGACTGCTATTTTCGCAGCACACACACACAGACACACATACACATAGAAGACTATCAGACAACAACAACAGCTAGTCGTATTCATATCAAGTGCCAATGCATGTGTGTGTTTGCGTACGTGTGAGTAAGCGACGACATTTCTTGTGTGAGAGAGAGTTCCCCAAATGTGCGTGTGTGTTTGTGTTTCAATTGTATGCAAACATTAAACAGCATTAATGTTATGTAGATATATATTAAAAGCTAAACAGCTGACATGTGTGTAGCGAATGCAAAATAAATAATATTGTATTTTGCTTGCAACGCGTTCATGTGTTAAAGGCAGCCGCAGCAGGCGACAAAATTTAGAAACACAACACTCTACGCCCCACTGTGTCTACGTTGTACAACACTGCAACAAAAACACACACACACATGCACACGCACACAGACGAGCGTCATAACAAAAGTGGCCCCAAGCACACGCATACTTGCAGCTTTTTTTTTTAGTCTGCGACGGTTGGTTTGCTTGCGTCTGTGTGTGTGTGTGTGGGCAATGCATTTAACATTGCTCACAATCGCATTAAAAGCCGCTGCTGCTGTCGCCGTCGCTGCTGCTGCTGGTCGTCCACCATTTTGATTTTTTACCCGCCGCCGCAAATCATTAAAAGTGAACTTAAAACAAGGAAAAGTCCAAAGTTGTTTCGCATCTCTTGTTGTTGTTGCTGTTCCTCTTGCAGAAACCGGTTAGTGTCGCGTCGCCTTTTGCTTAGCTTTCTTTATATTTTATTTTAGTTCTGCAAGAACTAAAATTTTTGTTTTAGTTGTGTGAGGCCAGCAATTTGGCAGCTTACATTTTTTTCTAATTTTGTTTTCGCCTTGCACATTTGCACATATTTTGTTGCCTGAGCTCCACGTCAGCCACGTGTCAACCAAATGGCGTCCACAAACACACACACATAGGCACACATGTGCACATGTATGTATGTGTAAAGTAAGCGAAAACCGGCCGGCTCAACTCGTCGCTGCATGCAATGAGGGAGCGAGTGAAAGAGAGCGCCAAAAAGCTTTTGCTGCATTGTCGAAAGCTTTGCGAGTGCAATGCGCGCGCTCTCAACCGCATCGAGGGAGAACGAGAATGCATGTGTGACCGAGATAGGGAGAGAGGTACAGCTGAAATTATTTGCAGTTCTTGTATCTTGTTTCCGTTTCTTTTGCCTGCTGCTTCTTAGCCTCCACATCTCCTCTCTCACCTCCACTCCATTCTGCTCCGTGAGGATAATTTGGCGCTTCGCCATGTTTTCTGCAGCCGCAGGGAGTTCAACGTGCAGTCTCTCTCTCTCTCTCTCTCTCTCTTTTCAGTTGGGTGTTGCATGATATAACGTTTGGGTTTGAGGGGGTTTATTGGAGCCGGCGGCGGGCAAGTTGAGTTCGTTGCCGGCAAACACGTTTTCATGCCGCATTTTGTCGGCGCTTTTGCCCCTTTTCGCATTCCGACTTTTCATTTTTGCGCTTGCAATGTTGCATTGTTGCCGCTTCCTCGTCTTCCATTTTTTCTTTACTTTTTGTTGCACGTTTGACAGGCCAAAAGACAATAATGAGAAGTCAGATAGGAAAACTTTCAAGGATATTATTTGCCGTGACAAAATGTGAGTCAGAGTATAAATTCAAATAATCTGACTTGACTTGTTTATAAATAAAGTAATAAATCGAACGGTATATTTATTTTTTGTCTTATGATCAGCTGTAAAAAATTATCCAAGTTCATCCGCCTTTACTGCACTAAATATATTCATCGGAAACATACAGAACTCCTGTTAAAGATATTTATTATATTAAATATTAAAAATATTTGGGCAAAATATCTGAATTCGACAGCAGACTATATATTTATCCAAAACAAGGAGTAGATTAGTGCTGCAGATGTGGCGAAATACTCTGCCATCTTTTGAACTGCTATAAATAATTTAATTGCCACTAATCAAGAACAAATGCAACTTTAATTATATGTATAACTAGATATATATGTATAAGCAATCGCATTTGCTTTGCCACTACTGAAAGCTTTTTTTTGATGCAACTCTATGGGGCTCTATGGGGCACAACAGCAGCGAATTATGTGTGTGTGTGTGTGAGTCTTGTTTGTGTGGTGCCTGACACCACTGTCTGCCACAATTGCAAGGCGCAGCACCTCCTGACAGCAGGCAGGCGCGGGCGTGGTTAAGGCCGAAGCAAAAAATTCAGCCTAATTTTGCAAATAAAATATGCTAAACAAGGAAGCGAGTCACGTTGCATCCAGAAGCGCGCGCGACGCCCAGCAGAGAATTGTGAGGCGCCTGCAGCTGGCACTGTTTTCTAATTCGCCATGAAAGCCAAAACTAAATATATAATACAGCAGTTGTTAAAACCACAAGAAAACTTGGCCCGATGGGGAGGTGGTGACGAGCTGAGTTGGCGACAAAAACCCATTTTCGCTCGCAGCGGGCTGTTGCCGAATGGAAACCAATGTGTATATGTTGCAAGTTGCAATTCATAAACTAAGAAAAAGTGATAAAAAAAATATTAATAACAAATGTGGCTTTTGTTGATTTGAAAATGAAATCAATTTTGGTCTTAGCTGAGAAAATTGGGCACATCAAAGAAGCACAATAATACAGATATAATTGAATCCTCACATTCAATAAGAAAATCATAATAATAATTAGAAATCAGTCAGACTTTTATACGTGGCCTCTAAAATAAACTGTCTGCGAAGGTATTTCAAAATTTCAGTCCAAGTCTTACATGTCTCACATCTGTAGAAACCCTTAATAATATAACACATCTAGTGTGCCACTTCTGCAACAAAAATATGAATATATTCCAAGTTGCATTGAGGTAACATAAAAACAAATTTATTTTCCCTCACAACAAAGGAAGGGCTTAAAAAGTGGACGACCACATTCCACATTCTTGTGCATTTCCAAGTTTTTAGCCTCGATCTTTATACAGAAATCCATATATAAAAATGAATTATTTTTTAACTTTGATTTTTTGTGTGTGAAAGAGGCGAGCGCCCTCTGGCGACGCCTTTATGTACTGCTCATAGGAGAGCTCGTTGTCCTTTTCTTTTTTAAATTTTACATTTTTTTTTATTTTTTTTGCATACTACACAAATACAAATAGAACATTCCACGGACATGGCAGACACAATGTTCGGTTGCATGCAACTGTTGTACATCCATACCCCACATGCCCGCCCGTTGTTCCCCTCCAGCCATGGGATCCTTTGGTTCCTGGCCTTCGCCGCATTGCAGTCAATTTTTTAGTGCCTGGCCAGTTACATGTGACTGGCAACATCCCTTTCGCCCCACCCCACCCTTGCCTCATGGCTGCTTTTTCATTTGGTTGATGTCCGTTGAGCATCGTGAAGCGTGTCCTGCGCTTTTTGGCCACAGAATTGTGTGTTTGTGTGCATCAAATATTGAAAGTTTTACGGCTGCCAAAAGTCCATGGCGGAAATATTGTTGTGCAGCAAAAGAGGCTGCAAGGATTCTCATCTGATTGGTTTCTTGGCAACCCAAGTGCAGAAGGACTCGTGTTTTACAGTGGCCAACATATGTCAGTTCGAACTATAAGATTAAGTGGATTATGGTTTATTTTCCTGCGGGAAAATATTTATCATTATGATAAATGCATTTTTTACCTGCTTCTTGAGAGGGGATGGGTTCCAAATAAAATACTTATTTGCAACATTTAATGGCAATTGGAAAAAAGTCAAAAGAAATATTCTTCATGAAATAGGTATATGAAATCTGTATTCAATATTATCGATAAAAACCGATCTACGATATATATCGTCGCGCAATTTGATTTTCTGCTTACTACATTTTCTATATATGAAACCCGTCATATTTGATTTATGTTCAATGCATTTCTACGATTTCCGGCTATGCATTTAATATTCATCCGTGCTGTGTCCTGGCTTCCGTCTGCGCGATTCGCATATTTACCAAATGGGGGAAGGGAATACATTTTTGGGTGCGTTATTTACCATAAATTACGAGGAATTTCCTATTCTTTTTTCTTCTGCTTGTTCTGCATGTATGCCCCTTTCTAATTTACCTCTTGTGTGTGCCACAATTGCTTCGTTGTCGCAATGTGTGGCATTAATTTCTGCAACTTATGCGGCCACATCGAGCCCCTTTCCTATTTCCCCTTAACCCCCCGCTCCACCCGTATCTTGCCGGCCATAAATTACAGCAAACATTTGCCACACTTCCGCTTGCGGCGTTCTGGCCACGTTCCCGTTTCGAGTGGCATGTCTGCAGTTGTGTTGCAAGCAACTACTACAACTTGCTGCAGCTATTTTCGTGCCTTAAGTCGGCTTATGACACTGTCGGCTCTCTCCCCTCGGGTGGCTTATCTGCCTGCCTGCGCCTGCCTGCATGCCCCAAAAGGGTTGCACACTCCCCTCCCCCAACCCCCCTTTAAATTGCTTTAGTGAAGTTTGTCAAGAAAATCAATATCCAAGTTTTGCTCCGCATTCTCTTTTCCTTACTCTGCTTCCTTTTGTTATCGTCATCGTCGTCGTCGTCCATGGCAATAATATTTAAAATGGCCACGTTGTGTCCACCAAGTCTCCTTCTCCTGCCTTCTCCACTCCTTGCCACGCCGCACCACGCCCACTCTCCATAGCTATGCCCTTGTGCAGCTTCTTGAAATTTCAAATTCAAGCAGAACTTTAAAGGCTTGTCGAGTTAAGCTTCAGTGACATTAGCTAAACAAAGTATTGAGAACAAAAAAAAATATATTTTTATTTTCGCAAAAATATAATTTCAAAGAAATGTAGATTTTGATTTTGTAACATAAAGTAGTATTAAAAAGTATGTTTTTGTCTAGAATGAAAATAATAATCGAAAGCTTTTTTTTTATTTATTTAAATTTTTTAAAATGTGAAAATAATAATCGCTTAGAATATTAATTTCTTTAATTTTTAGCGAAAGCTTTTATTTTTTATTTATATAATTTTTCAAATACAAGAACTCTTTGTATTATTATTATTATTATAATTATTATATTAAATATAAACTTTGCCAGTTTTTTTGTCTCAACTCTTCTTGTTCACTTTAATTTAATGTCCTTTGAAAGTTCTGTTGTCAAACGAAAGCACATTTGACGATTAAATTAGTTGACAATTTTTACTCGTAAGCTTTTATTGCTTAATAATTCTTTCGCTTGTTTAGCTGGTGTCATTGTGGATTTTGGTGCTTTAACAACTGCCATTTGATGGCGAGCAACCCCCACAAGCAGCAATAGCAATAGCAATAGCAACAGCAAACAGACCAGACTCCTCTTCTCTTCTTGCTCCCAAGCCCCCCTTCCGCACACCACCGTCTGGCCATTTGAACTGCATTGTAATTCCAGTTGCAGACACCAACGTCGTCTATCGCCCGTCCCCCATGCAGACATAAAGTCTGGCAGGCTGCAGTCGGCTCATTCTGTGGCGACTCCGCCCCCAAATATGGGCGAAAACGATTTATTTCGCTTTATCAGCAATTTTGATTTTCTTTTGTGTGTCCTTCTGTTATTGAAAGCTGCATTGAATTGGCCGCGCCAGGCATTTGTCATATTGCTGATTTACTAACCTTACCTAACCAAATAATACAACTTGGCCCAAAACCAGAAAAGTATAAGATTAATAAAATATACAAATCGATTACCGATAGCACATCTATAATTGTAGAGGCGGCAGAGCCGAGGGTATTTCACAGATTTATTTATTTGCTCTCGTTAAACGAATATCGATACAAATCGATTAACGATAGCACATGTAAGCATTTACAGGGGTATCTCTGAGTCGTGGCTGTCTGTACCTTTATAAATCTAGCTTATATGGTATCTCCAAGTCGATTTCTGTCTCATTCACTGTGACATTTTTCTCTGTCTGTGAAAAGTCAGCCAACGTTAAACACACCCCTCGCCGCCCACCCTTCGCAGTGCCTCTCCCCAGTAGCTGTGTAGTTAAGGGTGCAAACAAACAAACCATACAAAAAAAGGCGCATAGAATAGTAACTAACGGGAACGGCACACACAGAGCAGCACAAGTGCCGGGCTATGTATTTGCGGCTTGTTTGGGACTCCGTCGTTGTTGTTGTTTACATATTCCGGGCGTCAACATAAAATTTATTGAGGTAGTTACGAGGCAAATAAAAAAACACATGCAAATTTCTGCATTCTCTCGGTTTTTTTATGCAACCAAGGGCGGAACTTGAAATGGAACTCTGCCGGCTGCAACAACAAACATGCATTCAAAATGATGTTCACAGACAGGATAAAAAAAAAGAATAAATAAAAAAAGCTTAAATTTGAATGTGAGTGGTGCAGGTCAGAGAGTGTGGTGTGTGTGTGTGTGTGTATGTGTTTAGGGGTGAGAATTGGACATAAATACGGTTATGAGAATGCCTCCACACATGTAATAAGAGAAGCCCAATGCAAACGGGCCTGGGGTTTTTGAAACACAATATTCAAAACGAGACCTGCTTGCGGATATCTCTGCACAGGCCCAGAATTTCACAAAACAAAAAAAAAGGCTTAAAATATGCATTACTAGTTATGTGAATGAGTTACGTTATTTTTGATTACTGCTCATCAGTTGAATGAAATAATTATTGGAATAAACCATTAAAATCTTTAGGAATTTTTGTCAAAGAATTCCTTTGGCCTTATCTGATTGTGAGTGGCTTTATTTTCAAGAGTTAAAAGATTAACCGAAACCATTTTTTTTACAGTTGCAAATATCAAAACTGAACTTTTGACTGCTTAGTTTGTGATCGAAAATCGATAGCACGCTTAATAAAGTAGTCCATGGTATTTAAGATACCCTTCCACAGCATAGCATACAGCTGAATGGGGGCACTTGCGACGACGCGCTGCTCCCTGTTGTGTTTGCTGCAAACAATGTGCCACATGCGGTTGCTGACGCTGTCAACAGCACTTTTCACTTACAGCTCGCTGCATTTTCACGCCCAGACAATTTTTTAAAAACCCCCTCCTTGAGGGGGTCCCCCCGCCTGTT
Organism: Drosophila demipolita; assembly: GCA_035042405.1. Taxonomy (NCBI): domain Eukaryota; kingdom Metazoa; phylum Arthropoda; class Insecta; order Diptera; family Drosophilidae; genus Drosophila; species Drosophila demipolita. The sequence goes on from JAWNLI010000485.1 coordinate 9,982,279, forward strand.
GACTCGCCATTTTGGTCATATTGTTTTGGGTCACATTGCACTTGCACCATAAAATTTCATCTTTTGTTTGTTTGCAATTTTAAATAGAGAGTAGGAAGGGTTGCATGGTTGTCAATTTCAAATTTATCGATATGTGGGCACAGCAATAGCATAATTGAAAACCAAGTCGGCTTTTGTTGCCTTTGTTTTGTGACATTACTCAAAACTGATTTCTTGCCAGTTGTTAAAAATTAGCTGCACAATTCGGGAGTGTTTGTCTAACAACAATTAACAAAAAAAAAAAAAAAAGGAAAAATCTCAAAAGCCAAATTTAATTCCGAATACAATTTTCAAAACGGAAAACTCGAATTTCTCTCTGGAATTTAATTGTTTTCTCCTCTTCGCGCTGTTTAATAACGTTTCGCAAAAACAGCAGCAGGAGCAGCGCATCAACGCTGCAGCCCTAGACCCAGCGATAGCGGCAAGAACAACGCTGCCAGCTGCCGCCGCAACAGGGGCGCAAGTGAGTAATGACAAAAACAAAAACAAGAACAAAAACAACATCAACAAATTCGACATAAAAAAGTATTTCAATGTCATGCAAAAGAATGATAGCACAAAAAGCAAGCAAAAATTAGAAAAAAAAAATAGAAATAGCAAGAGTCAAAGCGCAGAATGAGTGCAGAGAGAGAGAGAGAGCCGTACAGAGAGCAACAAACAAAAAGCAGCATTGAAAATTCTACATATTGTTTGCAATGCAAAACAGAATTATGATCAGTGAACGCCTGCCCCCATCCTCTCTCCACTCATTCGGTTGTCACAGCTGCTGCCCACGCGTGCTCGCTCTCTGCCTCTCTCGCTTGGTCATTCACTAAGCGCTCTTGCGCTCTCGCACACATTGCGATTTTTGATAGCTTTTTTGTTTTGGCCCAGTGTAGTTACGCAATAATCGCGTTTGTGTAGTTCTTTTCTCTATATTTTTTTTTGTGTTTGCTTTTGTTTGAACAATCGGCGCATACCTCACACCCAAATATTAATAATATGTGTTTATTGCTTGCTGATAATAGATTGGCTTCTGAGTCTGTGTGTTTTTTCTATTTCTACTTAGCAACACTTTGTTCAAATTGTAATTTGCATTATGACAGTTGCTTTTGCTCAGCCAGTGCACCTGGGCACAGTGACACGAAGCACGACGAAATTTAATGCGTTGATTTATATTTCTTTTATTGAAAAATTCTTAAGCACAAAACAAGCTTTTTTCAATACAGTAGCTCGCAACCAGTTTTGCCTCGCGTCCTAATGACACAGAACACACACACAAACACATACCCAAACAAATAAAAATGTCAAAACGTCACAGTATAGTTTGTATGACTGCGTTTCGCACGCGTGCCGTAGGCTCGGGTCAGTCGTCGTGTGCGTTCTTGGTGTGTCCGGCATTCGGACAGACGCACGCACATTTCGCGAACGCGCCTCTTTTCTATTGTTTACCTTTTGCTTTTGTTGTCAAGTTCTCCTCTCTCCACTGCTGCTGCTGGCTGCTGATTATCTCTGTCACGCACGCACTAATTTGTGCGTGCTGCGTCGCCTCTCTCTGTGCTCTTTTGGCGCACTCTATGGATGATCATACGCAACGCACAATTTGTTTGAAGTCAATGAACCTATTTGTAAACTTCTGTCTCGCATTTACTCCCCTTCTCCCTCTCCCACGCTCACTCGCTCTCTCTCTTTTTTTTTTATCTACATTTGTCGCTCTTCATGCGTGCGTTGCGAATTTTGTTCGCAAATACTCGCGACCCATTTCCAACAATTTTATTTCGTGTGTGTTCATTGAACTCTTAACGTACATTTTTTCGACTTTGGGGAATATAATTTCTAATCAATTATATGTAATTGCAATTGCAGAAATGGCGGAAGGCAATGGCGAACTATTAGATGACATTAACCAGAAAGCCGATGACCGTGGCGATGGCGAACGTACAGAGGATTATCCCAAGCTGCTGGAATACGGTCTGGACAAGAAGGTATTTATATATATATATATAGGTGTGTGAGTTTATTCAAAATTTTATTTTTCATATGTGAAGGTCGCCGGAAAACTGGATGAAATCTACAAAACCGGTAAACTGGCTCACGCCGAGCTGGATGAGCGTGCGCTAGACGCGCTCAAGGAGTTTCCCGTCGATGGTGCCTTGAATGTGCTTAGTCAGTTCCTGGAGTCAAATCTGGAGCATGTGTCAAATAAGTCTGCCTACCTGTGCGGGGTCATGAAGACCTATCGCCAGAAGAGTCGCGCCAGCCAGCAGGGTGTGCCAGCGACCGCCAGCACCATACAGGTGAAGGGCCCCGACGAAGACAAGATCAAAAAGATACTCGAGCGCACCGGCTACACATTGGATGTGACTACAGGTAAGTAAACATTTTAACTACTCATTCGAATTGAGAATTAATCAAATTATATAGGACAACGCAAATATGGCGGGCCGCCACCAAATTGGGAGGGTAATGTGCCTGGCAACGGTTGCGAGGTTTTCTGTGGCAAAATACCCAAGGATATGTTCGAGGATGAGCTAATACCGCTATTCGAGGACTGTGGCGTCATTTGGGACCTACGGCTCATGATGGACCCAATGACGGGCACAAATCGTGGTTACGCATTTGTCACATTCACAAACCGCGATGCGGCCATCAATGCTGTGCGACAGGTATTTATGCCAAAACCCCTTTTGACTATCCCAACACCCAACCCATCACCCAGCCACCCCTAACTATTTACGCCCCCAAAAAAATAAATAAAAATCTGAACACTGCAAAAAAAAACACCGTCCGTCCATATAAAGCGCTTTATATTATATTATTACTATTACTATTGTATGACTTATACTATATAAATATACAACATACATATATCCAAAAAAATTCTATCTGTATAGTAGGTAAAGTTCGTTACATACGTTTTTGGCCCTCAACACAGCTGCGCTTGCAACCAAAATTCGTACGAATTGAGAATCCAACACCAAAGAACAACTAAACAAAAATTACCCGATTTGGCGCTTTAAAGAAGATTAATGTTCTGCCTTGTACTCTTAACTCTCTAACTCTCTTGTGCTCTGCCTATACTATATATATATATACATGTATATATATATATGTATATCTGTAATTTGTTATGTATGCATGTCCTTTTTCTTATATACATAGATGATAAATCGAAAGTACTACCTACTACTAGAAGCGAGTCAAACGAAATTTGCATAATTTGAAAAGAGTTCTCTCTGCGATACATATTCTATTTATACTGCAAATCTGTACAATCCCCTCTCTCTATCTCTCTATCTATATATTATTTCACTTTATCTTTTTGAATTCATTTTCCTAGTCTTAAGTCAATTTGTAGCTATATAGAGCATCATCATATCAAAATCGTAGCCTATCAACTTTGTAGATATATAATCTATATAATATTAGGGGTACGTTTCCAATTGTCTGGTTTTATGAAAAGATGAATATAAAAATAACACATCTCGAGCATGTCCTCTAAAAACAATTAACTAACTAACAATCCAGGAGAGCGTTAAATTATCATCTAACTATAATTAACAAGAATCTCTGTCTCAACTAACTTATTCTTTTACATTAATTTTTCAAAATGCGGCTCACAACGATAAAAAGAAAAATAAAAAAATGTTCTGCAAAACTTTTCGAACTTGGTAATGCAAAATTATTCTAAATTTGTTTTCCTGATATTATTTTCTTAATTTGATTTATTGTAAAAACTTCCACAACAACCCCAAAACCAACGACCTTTATGAACCAACCTCAACCCAATTTTTAGTTGTTTTTTTTTTAATTTTTATAAATTATTATTTTTTATTATGATTTATTATTGATTAACAATTGAATTGGTATTAAAAACAACATTTTACCTTCCCCTAGCTCGATAATCACGAAATAAAACCCGGCAAGTGTCTGAAAATAAATATAAGCGTACCGAATCTGCGCCTTTTCGTAGGCAATATACCCAAGTCAAAAGGCAAAGATGAAATTTTAGAGGAATTTGGTAAACTTACAGGTAAATTGAAACACAAAACACACAAAATTAACAACGTATTTAAAATTTTCCAACTATGGAGAGCTATACGTGAAAGGTGGCGCTTCTTCTTCCATCTCTCTCTCTCTCTCTCTCCACGCCTTTCACTTGTCTCCAAAAATCGGCTTTAATTCAAAACAAAAATCCAATTGGCTTACAACAAGAATTGATAATTGGCTAATTGGGCAGGCAGTCAGTGTCTTAGTTTAGGGTTATTTTTTAACATTAAGTTTTTTTTTTTTTTTTGGTTAATGTTTAAGTTCTTTTATTTTTACTCATTTACTTTATTGCTTTCATCACCATCCAACATGAAAACATCCAAACATCCAATCCATCCATGCAGTCAAAAATCATAACGATATCAAAGGAAAATCCTTTCTCATTTTTTCTCATACTCGAGACTCTTTTCAAATGCGAAAAAAACACAAGAATGCACTTAAAATCAGAGTGTCAAACCGAAATCGGAACCGCAACTTGAATCGAATCGTCATCGTATGTGAAATAAAAATATAAGTTCAATCATATTTTTTAACGGATTCGGTATCGGAATACGATTAGGTTTAACACTCTGTTTAAAACAATTATTGTCTACAAATTGTATTTAGGTTGCGCACACAAACGTACACATACACCCCACACACACACACACACACAGAGAGACACCCAGTCATACACATACACCGGCCATACACATATTTCAGCCCATAGTTAGACGCCATTTGTCATACGCTTTAAATAACGGTACAAAAGCATTTCTTTACTATTTACTATTGTTTCATAAATATATATATATAATCTCTCCAGTCATTAACTTTGCGTGAAAAAAATAATACCAAAATGGAAAATTCAAATTATACCAAAATTTTTTATGCATTACATATCAATTTTTTTTTTTTGTTCTTTTATTACATGCGAAATATGGCAGGCAAATTAATTTTTTTAACCGCTATAAGGTCATCTGAAATATTGGTGTATAAAATGTATAATTATAAGCGTATTACTGTAAAAAGGTAAGGTTGTGATTCCACAAAAAATAACATAAATGCATTAGATGACTTTATAGCAGGGTGTCAAAGCGAAATCGTTGAATCTCAGCATTATTTTATTTTTTTCAATCATTTTTAATGTACGAAATCGAATACCGTAAAGAGAAAAACGTAAATTAAAAAAAAACCCGTACCATTTTGGTTTGACACCCGCCTTTTTAGCTGTAATAAAAAATCTAAACCATAAATCATAATTTTTGATTACTTCTCTCGGTAGTGTGAACAGCAAATATTAAATAAAAACCACATTATACAATTCACTAAAATAATATTAGTTGAAATGAAAACTTATAAATTTTAGCTAAAATCCAAACCTAATTTTGATATTTCGATAAATTCCTTTTTATTTGGCACGAATAATAACAAACTAAGAAACTTAATCTTACAACAACAAAAATTATTAAGGCTAAGTCTAGATCTTACAAATTTATTTAAAAAAAAAATCAACACACGCACAAAAACCCTCACATACTACACACACAACACACACCACTATCAGATACAACCATAATTTTTTCACCCACAAAACCAAACAATCCAAAATAGAGAAATAAAAAAAAAAACAGCCGCAGAACCCCAAATGGATACAAATTTTTCATAGCAAATCAAAATTTTCTTTTGTTTTGTGTGAACTTTTCGAACAATTGCAGCTAAATGATTTTGAAATTCGGAAAGGCAAAAAGATTGGTGTTACGATATCATTTAACAATCACCGGCTATTTGTCGGCAATATACCTAAAAATAGAGATCGTGACGAATTAATTGAGGAATTTTCTAAACATGCACGTAAGTGATCCAAAACAAAACAACCAACCAAAAATAAAAACAAACCCAATAAGAAAACAACTATACCAAACCATCCCCCTCCAAAGAACCCCTCAGAGAATTGGTAAAAATAAAATAATTGGTTTAAAAAAAATACAATAAAAATGTAAGGCGATATTTGCAGATAATTGAAAAGACTGCAGCAGCAATTAAAAGTATTAATTGGATTTTTGTTTTGCAATTTTCGCTATTAAAAGGCTTCCAAATTTGAAACAAAACAAAAACTGCCCAGATGCAAAATTTCTACACGTTCCAAAACTCGACTTACAAACCGAAAACTTGAATCAATCAAAATAAAATACTGTAGAACTTTTGCCTGGGTGTACCCCTAACAACTCACTCTATCCCTCTCTCTATCTCTCTCTCTCTCTCTTTCTCTATCTCTCTCGCTCTATAGTAATACTTTTCTGCTAGTAAATACAACAAAAAATTAATTGTTACACTTTGCTTATGATTTGTATATTAATAAAATGTGCCCAATTTGTTGACATTGAAAACCTGTAGCTAAACAATTTGCCAAAATTTTAAAAAACAAAAAGAACCAAAAACATTTTTGAATATTTTTGAAATAAACTGAACATTTTTGTTTTAGAGTGCAGTTAAATATGTTATAAACAAGGTCCATCAATTTGTTTAGGAATACAACCACAATTCGTATAACTGAAGTCTAGAAATCTATATTAGATTCTGTTCTGGCCAATCATATATATAACTATGGTAATGACTGGAGAAAAAACACTACTTGCTATAAAACCCACCACCCCCCCAACAACCCCAAAAGAAAAAAAAAACAAAACTCATTTTTACTCTCTTTCTCTCTGTCTCTTTGAGCAAAATTCAAAAACCAAATTGAAATCATATATATATATATATATTTATATATATCTATGTGTGCGTCTCTTTCAGTGTATACTATCCTATTATTTTTGTTTAATAATTCAACTCAAAACAAATAAGTACTCTCAATATATATATATATACATATATATATATACATAATATTTTTATTTACTTGTACAAAACAATAAAAACCAAAAAATTCATTTAAAAAAACCAAAGAAATACAGTTTTCTACAGGGTCTCAAACCGAAAACGGAACCGCAACTTTACCGATTGAAATTTATAACCGGTTTGATGCCCTGGTTTATTTTAGTTTTCCTTCTAAGTGTGTCTTTCTTTCTCTCTCTCGCTCTCTCTCTCTTTATGTATACGTATATCTCTATGTGATACTCTATCTCTCTCTCTCTCTCTTTATATATATATATATAAAAACACACACAAAAAAAAGTTTAGCTTAGCGCATTTATTTATTCAAAAATATTTGAAAAAGCAAGGAATTTGTTGGCATTGGTTTTCAAAATCACCTTAACGATAAACGATAAATTGCAAGAGAATATCGATAACACAGAAATTTTCACAAAAATTGCCCGCTTTTAAATTTTGTGCATATTTCTGTCGTCGATATTATTCAAGAGTTCGGCGATTATTTGATGCCGTTATCATCACACACTTACACACACACACACACCCACCCAGTTTACAAATACATACAGAGCCACCCCCTTACATACACACATACACACACACAACACACTTAAAATGCTGTCAATACAAATACTTTTTTGTTGTATTTCTCTATATATGTGTGTGTGAAAAAGAAAAAAAAAAGATTCAACTAATCATAACTATTTAGTAGAGCTGCATTAACACTAATTATATGAATTAATTATGAAATGTTGAAAATACTCATTTAACATTCGTTCTCTTTGTATTTGTAAAATGCAATAAACAAAAATCGAAAATGTGTATATAGCTGGCCTTTACGAGGTAATCATCTATAGTTCTCCCGATGACAAGAAGAAGAATCGCGGCTTCTGCTTTCTCGAATACGATTCACATAAGGCGGCTTCTTTGGCCAAACGGAGACTTGGCACTGGTAGAATTAAGGCAAGTATATATTAAATATTATATTTCTGAGCAACTCATAAATGTTATCAATGACTTGTTATTAGCAGGTTTGGGGATGTGATATTATAGTCGACTGGGCCGATCCACAGGAAGAGCCGGATGAACAAACAATGTCCAAGGTTAAAGTGCTTTATGTGCGAAATCTAACGCAAGACGTTACAGAGGATAAACTGAAGGTTCGTTTTGTAAATAACGAATATTTATCTCAAAGAAATGCTAAACCAATAATATCATTTCAGGAACAATTTGAGCAATATGGCAAAGTGGAACGTGTTAAGAAGATTAAAGACTATGCCTTTATACACTTTGAGGATCGTGATAGCGCCGTCGAAGCTATGCGTGGCCTTAATGGCAAGGAGGTCGGCGCCTCAAATATTGAGGTAGGTATTATTATATATATTAGAAATTCAACATTTTTTAAGATGCCTTTAACGCAACTGATATTATTATCTTGGTAAAAACAATTTAAAATAATAAATGCTAAAGTTTCAGCATATCATGTATCTAATTTTAATCGATTTTTTTTGTATAGGTCTCACTTGCCAAACCGCCATCGGACAAAAAGAAAAAGGAGGAAATTCTGCGCGCACGCGAACGACGCATGATGCAAATGATGCAAGGGCGTCCAGGAATTGGGTAAGTGTTTAAGTACTATCCCTACTAAAAAACAAAAAAAAAACCATGTTGATAAAGCCTTGTAGGAATGAGACTGTAAGAACGAACAATAGACTGTAAATTCTAGTTTACGAATACTTCGTATCGGATCAAGTTTATTTCTTTATATAACTGATATTAATATGAATCGATATATATATGATATGATTTAATATTGATCAGCTGTAAAAATTTAGTTAATATTGCAAAAAAAAACATTCATACAAGGCTTTAATACTCACACACATACAACACACCAACAAACGATCCTTGTCTAGCACAACACAAATACACAAAAACTATATTGGCGGGAAAAATTCCAAAATACAAAAATTTAAATGCAATGCAAAACTGATTGATTTGCATTGAATTGGGCTATAACGATTTCGATTAAAATTAAAAGTGTTTATAAATATGTTTGCTTTTCAAGTTACTCGAATCCAAAATTGTGATTCTCCTTTACTTTAATTCAATTCAATCAATTAATTTGTATAATTTTTATATTTTCTTTCTTTTTATTGCCAATTGTCAATTGCCACGTCGTGTTCCAAACCCAAATATGTGGGTGTTAAACGATCTGCTACCACCAACCAATTCACACATTTAAAACCTAAAAAAAAATCAAACATTACTCAACACTTCTCCCAACAAAAAAAAAAACACTCTTTGGTTGTTAAGATTTGAAACATTGTCTCCATACAGAAACCTGTCGCCGACACATCCCAGCATGATGTCCATAACGCCCATGCGACTCCAGGGGGCGCGTATGCCGCTGCGCACGCCGATGCCCCGCGAATACGGTAAGTTAGGCAAATACGCCAATAAATAAAACCACACCACAAAACTAAAGAAAAAAAAAAAAAACAAAAAAAAAATACGATAATCTCTCATCGCAAAAAAAGATTATATGTACGACTCAGTTTCTCTCGACTCTCTTGTATTTCTCTCTCAAAGAGAATAATATTGCAGGAAATAATATTTGATTTAGTTTCTTGTAGTTGACAAAAACAACAAATAATGTTAGGTTATTGCTTAGTTCAAATTGTAGTTAAATGTAACGCCGAAAACTAATCCTAAAATTAACAAAAGAAAAAAAAATCAAAAAAACTAAACAACTAAATTGGTCTTGCAGCTTACCACTTTAAGTTAGATCATCAAAAAAAATCCAATGCCAATATTTTGGTTTTTTTTTCATCCACCTTTATCGTTTATGTATCATGTATCCGTCTCTCTCTCTCTCTCTCATTTTAGTTAGTTATGTATATTTAAGGTTAGAAAGCGCGCTGCCCACTAACTTGTACGCTCGAGCCCATTGCCCTTAAACCAAATAATCACACACACACACACACTCAAAATCACACACAAACACACACACCTGTTCACCAAAATGCCTTAGCACCTATAATCCATATGCAACAAAAAAAAAAAAGACGAAATAAATGTATATCCAGCTAGATTGAGAACTAACCAACTGAAGATTTAACCAATTTTACGCACACACACAAAACACACTCACACATAACCAAACTTTTTACTTGAACATAACCTCACTCTATGTTTTCGTGTATTTTTGCAAGTTCTTCGTCTTCAATATTATGTCAATGCGCTCTTTCTATTTTTATCTCTCTCTTCTTTTGTTTCTAATTGTTGGCATGGCTGTTTTTTTCTTTTTTTTGTTAGATTATATTCGTTGTTGTCTTTTTATTCTTATCCTTTTTCGTTTCTTCTCCCACTTTACATCGGCAAGATGCTGATGTCCCTCTCGATCTCTCTCTCTCTCTCTATATATCTCTCTCTCTCTTTGTCTCTCTCTGTCTCTCTTTGACCATGACAACAATAACATATAATTAAAATAGTTAGAATTTAATCTATAAACGTTGTTCATAGCTGTGTTTTTTTATATGTCATAATTAAACGTTGCCAATTGTGTGTTTTCTGTGTAGCGAATGTTAAGCACCCTGTATACTGTTTGATGTTTTATCACCGGTAAGTAACACCCAAAAAATGTCATCATCAATCTACCTACTACTACTACTACTACTACTACTACTACTATAAATCAATGAATGTGTGCCACGCCCACCATACTCCACGCCCTTCTCCTTCTCCACTCCCATTCAGCGATTAGTACGCGCCCAATTGGAGCTTTCGACAATTGGACTTAAAAGCAGCTTACGAGAAATAATATAGGGATAACCCTTCTCACACACACACACACTCATGCACACACCACACACACGAATCAATGAAGCATTAATATATATATATATACCCTACATAATCTTCCTTCCTATTTCCACATCCTTATGTCAAAAAAAAAAATTGTAGAATATGATTTTGATTATTTTGGCTATACGGATTTTCACGGCTCTGGCGCAAATTTTGGTGCCGAAACCTATTACGAAGACCTCTATCGCGCCTATGAGGGCGATTACGGTTACTATGATTTTGCAAGCAATCCGGTCCCGCCAAACGGAAGCAACAACAGCAATTCCGCTTCACCGGTTGCCGTCGGCAGTGGAGGCGGCGGTCTGTCAAGAACTCAAGCAACTTACAATAATGCCACAATGGCAATGGTGCGTGATTCAATCCCATAACTTTCACTACAATTGTTGCGTGTTGTGTTAAATCGTGTCCAGAAATGCTTTCTTTCCCTCCATATTTGATGAAATCACAGTTACAGCAACAGTTACACACGCCACACAGAAACACATGAAACGAATTTGTAGCTTCTAAACGAATTTATTATAGCTTCTCTTTGTAAGTAGTTAAAAAAAAATCGGATCACAATCGGAATCGAATACTAATCCACTTATTAATATTAATTTTGTAATTTTGTTCACTAGCTGAAATTATTTATTATAAATCAAAGAGCTTTTGAAGTTGTTATGCAAATGAATTAATTGAATTACATTTAAAAGCTTATAAAATTTGTTGTTCATTGTGAAAGATATAATTAAATATTTTTGTGAGTACAAATATTCATTCATTGTTATCAATGATAATTTCAGCTAGTGCCATTGTTGTTTATTTACATATAATTTCGATACACATTTGATTTCAGCTTTTTTTTTCTTTTGATTTAAAGCTGATATTTTTTAAACCCCAACATATTAATTATATACGCTTTTTATACGCTTTTTATTTCGCTTACAACCAAATCAAAATTTGCACGTCAACCAACAACAACAACAACAACAAAGCAGCACATCAAACCTCGCCCACACAGATACAACTCACACACACACTCACACGCACAACCAAACGCACACCTGCTCGCAATCGGATACTGCTTTTTTCATTTTGCTTCGCTTTGCTTTTTGCCATGGAAACTAACAAAAAAAAATCGTGCTTTATTATGCTTTAGTTTTTAATTTGGCTTTAATGCATCAAATGCTTTTTTATTGCAATGCTTTTTTATTAAAATTAAGCGTTATTTATTAATTATACATTAATTCATTGTTTTTTTTTACATATTGTTTAATTTATTTAGTTTAATGCGCTTTTAGTAACAGAACGAAATTATTTATAGCATACTTTTAAGCATCGCCCACTCCGCTTTGTATGGTTTTTTATTTTGATATTAAAAAAAACATTTTTTACAAATCGCAAGACAGTAGAAAAGATTAAAAAAAAAATGGAGCTGAAGCTCGGTTTTTGTTAATAGATAAATGTACTTTGAATTCTTGCGCGCTGTGATTTGTTGTTTATTAAGTACTATGACTAATTAGAGGCAGTAAAAATTGGAAAATTTGGAAAATAAACACAAAAAAGACAAAAAAAAAAAACAAACAAATACACAGACAAATTTTATCAAAAATATATTAGCATTTGTTTTATCTCGTATCAGACGTAATCTTTCATACAATTATAAATATATATATATATTTATATGTATATATTTACCACATATTAAAAGACATTGCATATAAACTTAATATATATATATATATATATATATACATACTACATACTTACATATAAATTTATTGTATGTAAATACAAGAATCTAACGCGTTTATTTCGATTTTTCTTTTCTTTCTTTTCTTTTTTATATGTGTTCTTGTTTATATACTCTTATATATATATACAAACAAATCATTTGTTTTTCGGTAACAACAAAAATTTTTTACAAAAACTTTGCAAACACAAAAAAAAATTATATATATGTTCGTCAAAACCAAAAAACCAAAATTCCTAACAAAAATTCTATCTCTGCCAAAACCAAAAAAAAAAAATACCTAAAATTACAAACCAACCAACCAAAAAATCACCAACGACCAATCATAACCAAAAATAAATCTTTCAACAAATCTTTTCGATTCAAAAACCAAAAAAAACCCTCCAAACCTGTTTAAAATATTTATCTCCAAATTCGCAACTGCATTTTGACTTTTAAAATTCCACAAAATTCAAACCAAAAATGTATTTATATTCGCAATTCTTTTTACAACGATTTGAAATGACCAACAAATTTGACAATTATCTTGGCGATCCATATATATTATATATATATATATACACACTATATTTTATAAAAAAATATAATACTGCAAAAATTATTCGAAAACTCGACCAAAAAACAATAACAAAAAATCGACGCTCGAAAAACTGGAATAACCTGAAAACCTGAATATGGAAACTCTGATATGGAAACACCCACGCTCTCTGGATTATATATGTATAACATTGAACTACACCCACACACACATACACACACACAACACATACACCACACACATGCATGCATGCCATTGATGATGATGATGATGAATGATGATTAGGGGGCTGGTCGTGGGCATGGAATCACAGTCCCGCGTGGCCGAGCCGTTGGCCGGCGTGGCAGCATCAGTCGTCTGGTGGCCCAACCAGCGCCACAGGCGGCAACAGCGGTGGTGGTGGCGGCGGCGGCGGGACAGGCGGCGGCGGCGGCTCATCGGGGGGCGGCCACCGTTCAGGGGGCGCAAGCAGCAACCGGGGGGGTGGTCCGTGGGGTGGCACCAATGCGTCTCAGCGCTCCTGGCACCCAGCACGTCAAGCCGCTACAAAATTTACCAGGTGAGCTCAACCAACAACAAAAAACCACCAAACAAAATAAACTACAGCAACAGCAAAACAAAAACAAAAACAAATGAAAAAATTCTAAATCCAATATCCAAATCAAAAAGAACAACAACAACGTGTTCTCAAATGCAACAACAACAACAACAAGAACTGCAGCTGCAACAAATACAACAAACAAGCAACACAAAAACAACTATAATAATAAAAGAAATGTCCCATATAACAAAAAAAGAAACTCATATAAATCAATAAGTAAAGCCAAGTTAAAACCTCCCAACACACACACACCACACACACACACCACACACTCACCACACACTCACCACACACTCACACAAGCACACACAAACACCTACGAGGTATGAATTGGTGTTCACCTATTTATGTCGTGTGTATTTTTTTTTAGTTTACAATTTTTTTTTTTGCATTTTGTAATCGTGTGTTCTTTTAATGTTGTAACGAAAGATCAATTCATTAATTTTGTTCTCCTCTATATACATATGTGTTTTTATGAAATCTTTATAATATATATATACATTTTCTTACTGTAGTTTTTTTTTATTCTTCTTGCTGCTTTTGGATTTTGTGTGGTCGAGCGGAATATTAATAATTCAAATACATTTACCTCATAATTTTCATCAATTAAAAATAAATTCAAAATACAGCGCTAAAATGTATGCTACAATTATTTTGCATGAATCTTAGTCCCACGACCAAAGCAAAAGCAGTAAGCAGCACACACAATACACACACACACACCAAACACACATACACACACACTCACTCACCACATCATATGTATATGGAAAGCCACTATAACAAATTATATAGAGCATATATATATATATATATATGTGGATATATATATATGTTTTCTACTTGTCCTCAGAGCTGTGTAAAAACGTTTTATGAATCGATTAGTATTTACAAAACAAACAAAAAAAAAACATCCAAAAAATCTCGAATATTGTCGCCTTAACATTCGCCCCGCCCTAACCACACCCCACCACCATCAACACCCAGTCAAAGAGTAGTGGAGAGTTAAAGATTATATATATATATATATATATATATATATATCTCAATGTATATATACATATATATATATTTATATAGAATACCCGCCCGCCCCGATTTATAAATAACTTACCAAAATTTTTGACGTTCGTGTATATAATTTTTTTTTTCATTTTTAAATTTTTTTGGTTGCACATCTATATATAATTAATACATATATATATATGTGTATTTATATATATATATGTATATATATCGATGCGATTGTACAGCAATTTATTTTTTCTAAATTTTTTCATTTGTTGTTTCTCGAAGTATATAAAATAAAATAATATATATGTATGCTTGTCATAAATAAATATATATATAAGTTCATGCTTTGCTAATCCAACTTATTTAGCAAGATATAAACATTCTAAATATATATGTATATACCAAACCAAATATATATAACATAACACACCTATACATAAATGTGTACTTACATATCTACATATATATATGTATATATATTTATATACATATGTGGGTATGTTACTTAATTTACTTTTTACATATATATATATATATAAATATATATATATATATTTTAAACACCAAATACTAATCGATTCTGTGTTTTATTACACACACTCGCACACCAAACATATAATCCATACAAACGTATATATATCTACATATATATATATATATGTATATATATATAAATATATATAATTTGTTACCAATAAACATTATGGCTGGCTATATAGAAACATATACACTATCAAAAAAAAAAAAAACATATCAAATTTTAGTTACTTTTTTTCAGTGTGACACGCTTAACTTTTGTAAACACCCCAAACATTTTCTGTATTGTTCACATTTTTGTAAGCTTATGTATTTTTTCACTTAGCGTCGCGGCTTAATTCATTCATATAAATATATATTTATATAGATATATAATTATATATATTTAAACACATAAATTAAATTCGTAGCCAGCTGCTTTTTTTCCAAAAAAAAAAAGCACAAAAAAAAATAGAAAATTAGAAAACCAAAACCTAATCTGTTTCTAGCTGGATCTGCACTCAAGACTCACATGGAGGGCAACTAATAAGCGTAGCTACGAGCGAAGCGACGAATGTTGCTCGCCGACCAAGAAACTGAAGCATCAGAGCTCCTCGCCCTCCTCCCCGACCATAACTCAAAAAAAGCCACACAAGTCCATGAAGCATTCACGCAAGTCCAAGAAAGAAAAGAAGAGGAGCTCTAGCTGAAGAAATACGATAACCAAAAAACAAAAAAACCAAAAACAGAAAAACACTTCTACAAACACCAATTAGTCTGATTTTTCGAAATCCTTACTTGGAAACTCAAAAATATCCCTCAACACAGAGATCAGTTCAAACTTTAGGAACACTCAGCGGAAACCCCATTCGAAAGGCATCTTCAAGAAAATACTTTGCCTTTCATCATCAGGCTAATTTTGCACACTCCACACAAATATTCCTCTGCTCAAATTATAGTACTACAAGCAACCCACATATATTATATGATATAATATGATATATTGTATTGGGCACAAAAATTGGAAGTACTTATTCAAAAAAACATACTTGTTGAAGGAGCAGTGGACAAAGACGATATCCTTATTTGAAAATCGCAAAGAGATACTTTTTCAGATCAGTTCAAACACACATTTTCAATCAAGCCCCGAACTCATATATTAATGATAGGAAAGCCAGGCAAAAAAGAATTTCTGACAAGATTCTTCAACCCCCAAAAAAGGTAATATAATTTGTCTGATTTCTCAAAATCCTTCTCCTCACATTTGTTCAAAACACACAGATCAACTCAAGTTCAAATTCGATGTTATAATGATGGTCCCGAAAAATCCTTAGGAATCAAGACACCTTTCAAGGATACAGCGCTCCATTAAAAAATTCAAAAAACAAAAAATTTGCTTTCCCAGCAACACACTCCCCACAACAAAACACACACACACACAACACAATTTCACATTCGAATTATGTGTTAATATTGTTGACTTGTGAGCGATAATATCATGTACAATGTTTTAGCTACACCTGCACACACACATACACATACATACCAGCACACACACAAACACACACACACACTAATCTGTGTCCCCCTTCATCAAGTCCCTGATGGCGTTCAATGTCCAATGAACCATACTTTCTGCATTTTGTTGTATATTAATTATATGCAAAAGAAAAATTAAAAACAAAAAAAAATAAATTACAGTGTGTCTTTCTAACTGCATATTACATTATTATATATGAAACACCTTATAAAAAAAATAACCATAAAATATAAACAAACAAAATTTCCCATATCGAAAATAGCTCAAATAAAATTGAAAGAAGAAAAAAAAAATAATAGCTCTGTTCCATTTTGTAGTATTAACAACAATTTTAACTCTCTCTTTTTTCTCTTTTTAAATCCGCTCCACACCAACAACCAACAATCCACACACACACACGCATACACACACAACAACAACAAATACACAAAAACTACAACAACAACCACTGCTGCTTTTGGGCAACTTTAGTAGTCGGTAAACGTAAGTTCGATGGAGGTCACCAAAATCCGGCAGATGTTAAGCGACGTTACCAGAGCGGTTTAATAGGAAATGGCGGCAGTTGGGGCAGTTTACCGCTACCACAGCAACCCTTAGGCACAAATGGTGATCAGTGGTATATGGATACGTTTTCGGCATGGAGTTAAAAAAAAAAACAAAACAAAAAACATAAAACAAAATAAAAACAAAAACAAAAGCAAAACAACCACAACAAAATCTACACACACTTGGAATTTAGAAAGCACGCCAAACAAACAAGCGACAACCAACAACCAACAACAACAGCCAATCAACAACACACTTCGTATCTTTTGAAATCTTAAAGCAATACAAATCCCATATTATAAAATCCAAACAACAAAAATTGAGCCTTAAGCCGTGAAAAAGTTTTCGTTGTTTCATTTTTCAACTGCTTTGCACAACTTTCTCTCTCTCTCTCTCTCTATAAACAAATAATAAATAATAATAACAATTATATAGCGTATATATAATAAACTTGCCGCAGCATTTTAGCAAAACAAAAAAATTAAATTATATATGTATTTTTTCAGTTTCAATTCACGCATATAAAAGAAAACTATAAAATAATGATTAGAGCATTTTAAAATTGTAAAAGAAAAAGTCCCCTTTTAAAATTCGAGAACTACGTACGTGTTTTTAACTTGAAATCTAAAACAATAATTGAGCATAAATAGCAGGAAAAAAGAGTAAAAAAAAAAAAAATAATAATACTACATATATATAACTCAATTTATATATATGGTGGCAGTTAGGCTCAGATATATATTTATATATATAAATTGATTTTAAAACTTAAGCAACTTTTTTATAACCAAAATCGATAAGCAAAAATAATTAAATAACATTTTACTACTATTTGTATAAAAATGGAGAAATTCTAAAAAGAACAAACACCAAAACAAAAACACATTAAAACAATATTTCCTTCAATTGTAAATATATATGGGGGAAAAATAAATTTAAAACGCAAAAAAAATTAATCAAATTGATAAAAAAAAAAGTAATTCAGAAGCAAAGCTTAAAAAAGAAACATTGACTGAAATATTAAAAAAAAAACAACAAAATATAAAATATAGCAACAAAAACAAATTATTAAATAGAGTTTTGAGATTGAGAAGAGTTAGGAAAACTAAAAATTATTGAGCAACAGGCCTGTTGGCATTATTATATAATGTCTGGCGCTGTACAAGTTGGCAAAGACTTTCCGATTAAATAAGGTAAACTTGAAATCAATTAAAAAGAAAAACACCAACAAAAATGTAGAGCTAAGAAATGCACAAAAAAAAATAATAAAAAAAACCATGCAGTTAATGAGAAGCCTAAAGCAAAAGCAAAAGATACAAAAATCGAGAAGCAACGAATTAGTAAGACACAAATCAACAACAACAAAACACACACATCACAAGCAGCAGTCTAAAAAATACAATAAAATAAGAAACTATAAATTTTACAAGCGATAATATTATAGGGAATTTAATAACTAAAAGAAAAACAAAAAAAAATTATAAACAACTAATATTTATACGAAAATCTAAACAAATTGCAAAAAATCAATTAGCCAACGCCCTTAAAAAAAACATTTAACTAACTATTAAAAACGAATAACAATAACTACCATAATTAAACAAATTTTCAAAAAAAATTTATCAAAATACAAAACACAACTTTTCTTCCTACCCCTACTTAGTTTTTTCTACTTAGAGTGCTGAGAAAAACAAACAGCTTCATAGCAAATCGAAACTATAAACTCTATAATACATATATAAGCATTATTTAACTGTAACTCCATGCCTATACAACAACAACAACAACAACAACAACAAGAACAACAAAAAACACACACATAGAAAAAGAATCATGGCTAACTTTTGTTAATGAAATTTCCAAAATTATTTCCTGTTTTTGCTAGATCTCAAGTAAAGCAAAAAGTTAAGTTCTAACAAAGAAAAAAAAGAAGAGAAATGTATAAACAATGAAATTAGTTCTAATCTAACCACAAAGAAAACTTCCAATTTTTTAACTCAAGAAGATAAATGAAGATATTGAAAATAAGACGTGTGGTTTTTTAAAGCGTATCTATAAACATTGTTCAGCAAGCGCCTATAAAACAATAACGGAATATATGATATTTTAAAATTAGAACACACAACAACAATATACACACAAACACACACACATACACAGACACCATGCAGTTGCCTAAAGAAAAGAGCAAATTAAAAAAAAAAAGTACTTTTAAAACTTGCGCAAAACATAAATGAAAATTTGCAACACCAGCAAAGAACTTTAATACATAATAAATAATAATAAACATTAGCAAACAACAATAAGAACATTTACTACAAATTCTAAATGACCATAGTTAAGCTTAAATTTAGTAAAAAATAAAAAAAAAACACTCACACACAGACACCAACTCACACAACAAACACACACAGTTAAACATATACCCTAATATTAAAAAAAAACAACTTACAACAAATGAAAACGAGTAAACTGCAGCAGCAGCCATTTTCTAACTACATAAAACTAAACCAGTAAAAAAAAAACAAAAAAAAAACAAATAATTAATCAATTTTTGTACTAAGTTTTCGTTGTGCATTTTTTTCTATTTTCAATTGTTGCCTACAAAAAATTATTTTTATTTTATTAATCTCTTTTTTTATTACATTTTATTTTGGTTAAACACACACAAACCTAACTAATAAAATTAAAATTAACCGCGTCTATTTTTTTTTATATTGAAAATTGTTTTTTTTTTAAATTTCTTGGTGACTTTGAAACTTGAACCGAATTCAAATTGCAAATATAATGTATACATATGCCTAATGATAAAGATTTGTTTAATTTGATAAATGTACTGATTTTATATTGTTTTAAATTTGTAATTGTATTTATGTAAGTCTTTATTGTTAATGTGTTTTTATTGTAAACTACAAAGCAAATTGGCAAAAAAAAATCCCTGTTACCACAATCCGTTAAAGTTTTCAATTTGGTAAACAAAAAATTATACAATACAAATCTTATTTGAATTATGTACCTTTGCTGCCTTCGCGGTCGCAACTGTTTTTGCAAAAACCACCTTTCTTTAGAAGTCTCAAAATTTGTATACACTTACGTAAAAAAAAAACCTGTCCTGCCCTTGATATTTGTGTTAAATATTGTATTGTAATTTGTAATTTTGTTTAATTTTTTTCGGGAAAGCAAAAACGTTTGGCAAATTTAGTTTTTAATTTGAATATTTAGTTTTGTTTTGTGCGCTTAAGTTTTCAATATTATGTTATATAAATAAATATATAAATATATAATACACTATATGAATATTAATTTGTAGCAAAATATTTTTACGATTTAAACTTAAAGAGAGCCCTAATGTTAAAAATATTTACCGAACTTATTTGTTTAGCTGTTTAATTGGTTTATTTTTGATTATTTTGAAACCCTTTTTGTGTATTGTAAAGAAGCGCAGGCAAATTTTTGATAATTTTGACCCGACATTTAATCTATATTTACATATATAAAACACCCCAACAATAATTAACTGTAAACTTGTGTAAATGAATTTCAAGCAAATAAATCGTACATCAACAAAAAAGAAAAATATTAAAAATTACAAAACGGCGCATGGAAACTGAGCAAAACAAGAAAACAAAATTTCAAAAACAAATATTAAAAATTAAACTTTACATGAATTGTGATGATGCAAAGGCAAGATTTAATCATAATTACTATATCTATATATATATATATATATATATATACAAATATATATAAATATATACATATATACTAAAAATATATCTTTCTCTATAAAATATATATATGAGTATATAGTGTATATGTAGGCGTTAGGCGTGTATAATCTAACTTTACTTTTAAACAGACTGCGTACGTATTAAAAATTTTTAAAATTAATTTGTGTAAAATGTTTTAAGTTTTTGAAAAATTGGCAAATAAAGAAAACAATAAAAATTAATAAATCAAAAAAAAAAACAAACGCATTGAAAATTCTGATATACAATGAGAGCACTTCTGAGAGAAGTGCTAAAACTTTTCCAAATTTATGCTTTTCTAAACCCTTTTCAGCGAAACTTTCGAAATAATAAATGTATAAAACAGCGCGCAGCTGTTTAAAAAGGATAAAATGTCATAGGATATACGGTTTAGTTGCAGGATATAGTGTTTTTTTCGAATTGGATTATTAGAGATTGTCAGTTTCCAGTGTCAGTTGTTTATAATAATAAAAACCAGGACCATATATGTAGGGTATTTTGAGTATGTACAACAACACAAATCAAAAAACTTTTACTTATGTATACTTATAGTTTGTGTGTGTTTCCATATTTTGTTTTTAAAAAATTAGTTGTAATTGTTCTCATACGCAACTCTTTATTTTTTTTATAAATACTAATCCTTAAAAACAAACATCACAACACATTTGAGGGATTTATATATATATATATAGACCGTGAACGTAACGTCGCCAATTATTTAACAACAAGAAAACGAAAACAAAAAACAACTAAAGTTTCAACGAACATTCAGAAATGTTGGAAATAGGAGGAGCAGCAGCAAAAGGAAGCAACAGTAACTTTTACGTCTTACAAACAAAAAACAAACAAAATAAATTATTGTTAAAGAAGAAAATAAAAGTGTGAGAAGAAAGAAGCATATTGTACTAAAAATATTTGATATACATACATTTGTTATTATTTGTAATACAAAAATTAAATAAAATTGCATCCAGATAATAAATAAAAAATAAAAAAATTAAATAAACAATGCAAAACTCGACTTGTGCTCAATTCAATGAAAAACTTTAAGCAAATACAAATTTAAAAAAAAAAAACAAACCATAGTTCATATTTAGACCGATTGCTCTTATAGAACCTATATGATATAGAAGTCCGATCCGGTCAATTTCGAAATTGACTGCTGTAAAAAGTGGGTCACTGCCCAAGTTGCCTTAAGATAACAAATTACTGGCAATTTATCGGCTTACCTATTGATGCTGATTAAGAACATATATAGTTTATGATTAAAATATACAACACTTTTATTGGGTACAACATAATAAACTTGTAAATAGTACTGATATTTGTCATGTTTTCAATGGTAATAATTAAAAGCATTTGCTGCGTGAAGATGATTTGCTGCGACTGGTGGTGCTGCTGCGTCGCATGGAGCTATCCACACTTGTGCCAGCCACATCCTCATCGAGGACAGTCTCATCAACGCTGGCATCGTCGTCAGGTATCTCCTCATCGCTGTTTGTCTCGTTGTTCATTAGGGATCCTCTTGGCGTCACAATTGCATCGCCATGCAGATCCTGGTTGTCCAAAATGCTGATGTGGAAGGCAGCGTGACATTTATTTGCAGCCAGCAGGGCTTTCATGCGAAACAGCAGAGTCTCAAGAACTTCGCGCAGACTTGGAATATAGCTAATAATGCCAGTGTTCTTTATCGACTTTGAATGGCAGCACAGATTGTGCAAGAACTTTGTCACATTCTTTAGGTCGTGCAGGAACTGAGTTAGCCGATCGGGACTATCGCGCACAATGAGCTCGAGTGCTGGCAGACCGTGTTGGAGCAGCAGCTTTAGGTACAGCTGTGCGTGCTTCAGAAACAATGCAAAATTACGCGGCTGCTCTACATTTTGAACGATTTCCAATAGGCCGTTCAGCAAGGATATGGTCAACTCCCACAGCTTGAAGCGATCCCCCTCCTTGACGCCGCTACACTGAGCGCTTAGGGTGCTTATAACAATCTCACACAAGCCACGGAAGAGCAGAGGGAAATTTGCTCTGCAGAATACAATGTTGAAAGTCAGTTGTAATACGATCGTTAAATGCAATTAACTTACTTTTTGATATTGGGCACGGATTGAAGGGATTTATCTTTTGTTTTCAGTAGTTGACATTCCTCCTTTATTCCACTTAAAATCTCGCTTTGACGCTCCAGACTAGAGTCCTTGAGAAAGCCTTTGACCAGCTCGTCCAGATGAATGTTGCATTGTGCGCCCTTCTCCATTGTCCCCGTGTAGTGATACCACTTGCGACTCAGCATCTCCGTACAGAACTGGCCTGCAACAATAAGATGCATGTTGAATGATCGTAATTGAAAGCACAAATTAACTAACCAAAACTTACGTATATTTTCGGCTTGTGGCACGATGCGCTGTGAGGCATTCTCACCAGTGGCGCTTAACTTACGTAAGCTGCCCAAAAGACGATGCAACTGAACTGATGTGCTTAAGACCAGCACCGATTTCCTATATTTGTAAAAGTAATCAAAGACCTGAGCGGCAATGCGTGCTGGCGATGTCCTCTTGGTAATTTTTCGCTGACTAGCGGGTGGCAACAGAGCGACCAGTGATGCTAAAATCAAAAGAATAAATCTTATTAAAGGAACACGTTTTTTGGGACTTGTAATTGACTTGCATTGGAGAAGTTCTGCCTGTGACTTATCGCTCCACCCGCTCCAGGAGAAGTACAAAGCAAATAAATGGATGCACAGACCAAAGCAGGCTTTTACAAAATTGAAGCGTTCCTTGAACAGATCCAAATTACTGTGCAAATGATTAACTTTTTCCAGTTCCTGATCGATGTGCGTGGACAGTGTCAGCAAACGTGCATTGATCTCGCCCAGGCATTTGTTTAAATCACTCATAAAATGGTCTGGCTTGGCCACATGCGGCCTCAAGGAGTCGGCTTCGGTTACATTCTGATGACCATTGACAACGGTTTCCAGCTTATGTATTAAATCTGTCAATATAAAACGCAACTCCAGCAAACCCAAATGTGTGCCTACTTCCTCCTCTGCCATGGGATAATTTAACGTAAAGTCTTCCTCTTTCAGCAAGATTAAGATGCCCACATCGAGCTGTCGAAAAATCTCTAGCGGGCCATACAAATGCTCAAAGTCGATTTTGCATTTGACGGACTTGCAGGCACCCAATTTAATGGTTAAATTAGTCTGCTCCTCTGTAAGAGATTCGTTTTGAATGATCTTTGTCTTGTTTGCGGCAGGCTGCTTCTCCCGTACAGTTTGTTGTATCGTCTGCTTGGGATTGTTTAAGAACTGACATGGAGGTGGAGTAAATCCGACTGGGGCATGTGACAAAAGTGGCTTTAACTTTTGCTCAATGCATATCAAATCCGCAAGGCGCCTGAGCACCCTTGACCGTGTGGCAGTATCCTTTTGCGAGGTAAAGGCACAAATCGTAACGCGCATCCAGTTGAGAGTATGAAAATAAATGTGTAAAATGTGCTTCTGCAGGTCATCCTCATAGTTGTCAAAGATGGCCAAATAGTTGGCATCGTCAAAGAACGTGGGCAACACTAAAGCACAACCAAGCAGCGCATTTATCACCTCCAGACTGTGATGGAAGCTCTGATTGTGCAGCACGCTGATCAAATGGAAAAACGGCGCAAGCACAGTAACCGAATCGCAGGCGCTAAGAAGGCAAAAAATGGATAACTTTAGTACAATGTTGTTCCGATGAAAGACAATATCCGGGGTTTCTTACTCACCCGCCACTTGGCGTCAACACCAATTCCGAAATATTAATACCAATTTTGAGTACCTCTGATTCGGTATTTACATTCGTTTCATCGAGTTCATTAATATTCTTCTGGTACTCGAGCTGGATGCCACTGAAATGAGTTTTAATTTGAGTAACCCTCATAATTTTAATAAAGTGTTGAATATACTCACCTAACCACATTCGGCTCATGTTCGTTCACAAAACTCTGCTGGAAGCGAAAGGTCATCAGCTCACAGAGCCAAATCAGAAATGAGTTGTCCAGCATGTAAATGGATTCAGTATTGTAAAAGCGAACAGTCAAAACGCTTGCCAATTCATCGTAAAACAGGGCCAACAACTCGGCAGAGTTGCCAATAGCTGACTGGGTGAGCACTGAATGTTTGAAATGTGCATCAATTATTAAGATATTACTCCAAGTGGTGTCAAGCTTTGAATATTTGAGCTGTTTAGTGATAAGTCAAGACTTTCCAAAGATCAGATTTTCAAAAAACATGTAAACAGTCACTATTCACTTACTAATCAGGTTTGCTGCCTGCTTGCTGCGTCCATCCGGCAATGAGGTGATGCTGTCGATGCTGCTCTGCGAATCGTTATTCACTGGCGTACTTTGAATGCGAGCAACGGCATCGATCAGCTGCACACATCCAATAATGCCCTGTTTCTTGACATAGTCACTACGATTGATCTGCTGCTTCTTCACAATCATTTCGATTTGATCCTGTAGCGGTGCACATTCTGGCAGCGCGGGTTCTGGAAAAGCAACGTGACACAGTAAATCCATTGCAAGTCGCGTTTGGGGCAGCGTCAAATCGCTGAGACGATCGATCAGTGGCAGCAGCAACATTGCACAATTCTGCACATGTTTGGAATTCTTCCGCTGCAGTTCGCGGAGCAGAATCAATGCCATCGTCGTCACGTGCTGCGAGGACTTGTCAAAAGTCAGCTCCAGCAGCTTCTTAAGGATACTCTTCTGTATCGAGTTGCAGATTTTAAAGAGTATGCTGGCGAAGAAAAGGAATTTTATAATTATTATATATCAGTAAATTTAGTAGATAATTATAGATGAATTCAGTAATTGTTCCTGAATGAAATTTATAGAAATCATATTAACCTGTAAGAGGTTTTTGCGAAATCGGACACAATGCGATGCTTCTCGCGCATAAAATCGTGCAGTATGTGCATCAGTGTGCTAATGTGTTGCTCCAAAATGTGGGGAAATTGCGTTTTTATGTCCTCCAATATGTCCACTGTGATGTGCTCCAGTTTAATACGCCGGCGAAGCTAAACAAGAAAGTGGAGTTCGTTAAAGACTCGTAAATGATATAGAATTTCGCTTACAAGATTCTCGATGAAAAAGGTATTGTCCTCGTTTATGTGAATCAGCAGCAGCAGCATTATAAAATCAAAGGAACTGTATAGAGTAATTAATTTAAGCAAATCTCGGATTGGTAACTGATGAAAGTTTTACACACCTAAAGACACCAGCGGGCAAACCGCTAATAGTTCGCTGCCACATTTGGTAAAAGCGCTTGGAGCGTTTTAGGCCCTGTTGCAGAAAACCAAATAGCTCCAATTGAGATTTCTTATCATTGACATTGGTGGGCGCGGCAGCTTCAATGGAATTCCCACTCGGCGCTCTATGACGCCAATTAAAAATTTCGCGCAGTGTAGAGACCAGCTATATAAACAAATTGTTAATTAAATCAACTATTTATTTGGTTTTAATAGAATCTAACCTCACGCACGACATCATCTGTGTCCTGATTGAGACTATTTAGCAGAAGCCGAATCAGATGCGGCAGAATCTGTCAAAAATAAAATACATTTAATATATATAATATATATTCACGTAAATTGTAGCAGCTTTTTGCATACTGCATTTAAGCCGCTGCTGTCATCCTTGATGAATTCCAAAATTCGATCACGCAACCTTCCCTGTGTCCTTGCGCTGAGCGAAAAGGTGCTCAACATTTGCACAGTGCTCAAATGGAAAAGATCCTTGCTGCTCGAATAATTGATGCTAGAGAAGGGAGGGAGAACATATTGTTAAATGGGCACTTAAAGTGAATAATTTATTATTACGCACGCGAGCAGCTCGACAAATGCATCGTGTTTGCTTGCATCCAGCAAAAGCTCAGCACTATTTATAATATCCAACTTGGACGGTTCGGAGGCGTTGTTGAAAATGCGCTCGATATGATTATAAATCTGATCGCTGTGCGACAGCGTCAAATAGCGCAATTGAGCCAACATCAGCGGGAGCAGGGGTACACAGCCTGGCGTCGTTTGTACCCGATCCTGGCACTTTGCTATCTCCTCAATCTTGGTGAAGAGCACCTCCAGGCAGGGATCGCGCAAAAAGTCGATCATCAGAAAGTTGATAAACATGCTGTTTTGCGATTGATATATCTGCTCCTCGCCAGCAGTGTCAATGGTGCAGCCACTCAACAATTTCTGCACCAGCTTCGACTTGGGCGCCAGTGCAGCATTAAGGCCCGCTTTAAACGTTTCTATGTTCTCAGGATATTTAGGAGAGCGCGAGAGAATATCGCGCAGCTTGGCGACAATTGCAATATGATCACAGGAGAGCACAAATGTGTCCGCCTGATCCAGCTGGACGCCGGCATTGAGGAGCACCATTTCAAAGAAACTATTTGGTTGGCGGGAACAATTTGTGCGCGTCGAGGACTGCGTTCGTCCCAGCGTGGCAGCCAATGCGATGCTATGTTGGGAGAGGAAGCGCTGTGTTTGCTCCTGCGACGCTGGAATGTTCTCTTCACTTTCGCCAGCCAGGGGTGCCTCGATAGAGTCATCTGTTTTCTGCATAGACGCAACACGCTTCAAGGACAAATTAAATGAGCTCAAATTCTGTTTGGCATTTCTTTGATTATTCCTTACCGGTATTTTAATTGTTGCATTTTCATCAATTGGATTTAGGGCTTTGGTGCGCTTTTTCAATTTCCGATACATTACGTTTTGTATATGACGAGTATATATAAAATAATTAAATGAAATGTAATTTCAAAATAATATACACTATGCTGAAGCGCAATATGCCACATCGATAACTTAATATCGATCGGTATCTGTGCGTTATTTGGCTTTCGATACCGATCTTAATAAGTATGCTGTTAAACAACAGTAACAGAGTAAGTTAAGCAGAGGATGTCGATGCTATAATATGTCGATACTTTTTTGGCACGTTACAATTCGATTTTGATTGGAGCAGTTGGTAAAATCAATTGTTTAACTCAATTGGCCTAAGTAATTAAACATTACTAATAATAAGAGTCAAGAGTTAGTAACTCGGCATTTTTTATTGAATAAGTGATTATTAGCTATGAAGTTTGCTAAGTCTATTATTGTTTTTTTTTTTAGTATTATTCGTCTTTTTGTTTGATACAAAGCATCTAAATATGTATATGATCGTTGGATAGATTTACGTATAAATATAAATGTATATATTAGGTGCAAATATTGCAATTAACTACTCGTGAGTTTAATGGAAAAATTCCATGTATAATGCTATAAATAATTGATTACATAACGTGGTTGTAAATTTAAAGCCATTTCCTTTTTTTGAGTCAATTACTTAATTTTGCTTAACTTTTACTTTTCAACCTATATTTATGATGGATTACAATGGCATTATCTATCATTTTTAATCTTTAATTTCTAATTATAAAAAACGTGTAATAAACTCTACAATAATTATAAATATATATATGTATGTATGGTTTCTAAAAAGGAAGTACAAAACTTTTATGAAGTGATTATGTCAGAAATTGACGTATGTATGCAGAGCTGTTGACTCCTATATTCTTAAATTTATGGAAAATCACTAATTTGGCATTGGTTAATATTGCTGTAAACGGATGTATGCATAATATTTAAGGATTCTTTGATGTGATCACATCGATGCAGTCCATAATGGGTATAATAATATGCCTCTTAACAACTGATTTATATGTCGCTCTTTCTACTCCAACTTAAACTTTTCCATATTGTATATTTTAATTCGTTGTTTTTTTATGATTTGATAAATTAAATACAAAATTATTGTTTTTTCGCTCGACGTCTTTTATAGCCAGTCATTTGCTTTAATAACTGCGAGTTTTCATCATCGATATCCATATTGGGTTCCCAAAGACGAAGTCTTTTCGGTATATATATCAAGCCTAGTAGAGTTATGGCTGTGGATTTCGTTTTATATATTTTTATATGTTTTTTTTTTATGTTTAGATAATACTCACTGTTCAAGACACATGGGAAGATTACGTAAAAGTTCAAAGTGCTCGAACGAAAATAGAGTGCTTCAGTGGCATAGAAGATCATGGTTAAGGCCAAGGAACAACCACCCATGCTGACAACGCTAAAAAAAAAAACACACACAAGTTAATAATTTATTTTATATATATTATATTTACTTACGGTCTGTAGTGTATGTAGAGAGTACAGTGCACCAGAGCGATGGCCTTCAGCAGGCAGTACATTCCAATAATGCGGGATATGGTGTAATCACCTAAAGGAGCATTTATAATATATGGCAGAATTAGTTCACTTTATCTGTGCATTGCATCTGTAATACAAATAAAAAATAATTATTGTAATCTATATCAGAATTACCCTCAATGAACTGGGTATCGCTGTGGTCACCCAGAAAACTCCTTCGTTCGATATAGCTGCGAAAGGCTGTACCCAGATCCATAAAAGCCACAAATGCTATCCAACCACGGAAGGCATAGAGGAGACGTTCGCGGGGTCGACTGCTCGACTGTATTGCAGCCCTGTTTGAAAAGAAACACGGATGGAATTGAATGACAGCTTAATTGCATGAGGTACAAAAAAAAAGCCGGCCGGCTTATCTATAAATCGCGAGGCAACCAAGCCACCCACACTGGGTATACTTTTTGCTTGGGCAAAATCGATATCGCACCCCAGCTGACACACATTCATTATTTATGCAACAGCGGTGAGGGGCTCAATTATATTTAATGGCACGCAAACACGTGCAGTGGGCCACTCGGATCCGGGCCGGGCGCCACTCTGATACTATTTATTTTCGGTCAACAATGTCACCCAGAGCAACGGAATTTATGGCATGCAAATCGCGTCAAATCGTCAAATCTTATGCATTATTTTTATGCTGCCCTCGATGCTTATTAATAATTCTTACATTGCGAAAGATAATTAGATTGTTTTGGACACAGCACAAGCTCAATTTACGATTCACGTTTGCCTTAGTTTTTATTTATATTTTGGCATTTCATTCTTTTTATCAACACATTTTTTGCGTGCTTTCGCTCGTTGCTTGCTTTTGTGGTACTGTTCACTGCGACGCTTCGACGCCGATTAAAAGCCAGCCAACCAACGG
Source organism: Drosophila demipolita (assembly GCA_035042405.1). Lineage (NCBI taxonomy): Eukaryota > Metazoa > Arthropoda > Insecta > Diptera > Drosophilidae > Drosophila > Drosophila demipolita. Next base: position 10,012,453 of record JAWNLI010000485.1, read on the forward strand.
ATAAAAAAGCTTTATGCTGCAAGCTTTCACGCCAGTGAACGGCCTGCTGTTTTCGAAATGTACCGTAATAAGAGGTTGTTGACTGTGACAGGGTGTCATTGCATATACAAATATGTTTTATTTACACAAATCAAATTTTATTGTGAAAAATATTTTACAATATTCTATATTTACGAGTGTATAAAAATTATTGTTATAATTGATTAATTAACACTTAAAACCACAGGCGTTCCTTCATGTGCGTAAAATATAGAAACACAGCATACTTTGGAGCTGTATCGAATTCTTTATATTGCATACTTTTTCTTCATGCATAAGGACTCAAAAAATAGGAAACTAAAGACGAACTACAGGTTATGAGCATTCAAAATTGTAAAGCTGATCATTAAAATTTGTACCTCCAACAAGCTCATAAAAGCAGAAAAATAAGAAATTTAAAATTAAGAGGATTAAACAATTTTAGTAATTTTAAATATTTGTATTAACAGAAAAAGCCTAATGATTTTTTTAAGGACCTGCTTTATAATTTAAAAATATTTTATTTTAATATCAGAATGAATGGGCCTACATTAGAAAATACTTATTGCCATTTGTCCAAATGATAGCATCGACACTTTAAACTCGTCAATAAAAAAATTACAATATATTTGGCCTTCGTATTTAATTTTATTGTGAAAAAGTATAAAAATATATTATGTTTAACAGAAGTAAACAAACATAAAAGAAATATCTCATTAAGTTCAGTTCCAAGACGAATTATAACTGTCTCCTATATTGCAAGTCTAATTTTTACCGACATCCGCTTCGGTCTTCCGATATTCGGCATAATCCACAAAACCATCGTTATTTAAATCCATCGTTTTGAGTACATAGTCAATGGTCTCCTCCAGCGCTTTATCGGTATAAACAGTGCCTGTTTTATGTTCATCTTCCTCGGGATGCTCGGAAGTGCTTTCAGTTTCAGGTTTCGTTTTTGTATCTACTGCTAGAATTAGAAAATGAATTAGAGTTTTGAATATAAATTTAAAATATTTAACTATTATTTAATACCAAATTCCACCATTTCTATAGACTATTAATGAGGCTTTAGATTAGTTGTTTTTCTTACTGTGGTTTTTATTCGCTAAAACCACGTCACTTACAAAGAATTGCATGCGTCTATTTTAAAGTAGTTTTCAATTTCTAATAGTTCCAGATTTTTTTCAACTTTTTTTTTATTAATTTTTGTACAAAACAAACGGTAACACAATCAGTCTGTTTTTGTTTTTTTTTTTTGTTTAGTTTTCGCTGCTTTTAGTTGACGCTTAAATATAACTTCGTATCGAACAAATAACTAAAATTATGAGAAGAGGAGAAAACAATAAAGGAAAAAGACATTGCACATAATTAAATTTCTTTGTGCTATTCGAAATATGTGTGAATATTTTTCTAGAAGTTTTACAATTTGTTCAAATAGTTTTGGTCGTTTGGAATGCTTGCAGCATATGGAATTGGAAATACATAAGATATATATTACAATTTGAGCTGGAATTCGCTAGCGTCTTAATCAAAGATGTGTATGCGGCAGCGATTGAGAGATGCGTTTCAGGACAGAACTATGCTTGATTGATTGATGGAAAATATAAGCTAATGTGCTGGCTGCTGCTCCTGCTGCTGTTGGCCTTGTTGTTGAGATTGCTGCTGATGCTTCTCGGCAGCCTTCTGCTGCGCCTTTATGAACTCCGGATAGTCGATGAAGCCATCGCGCGATGTATCATCCATTTGGAGTATGGGATCGATGAGCGCAACGAGCTCCTCGTCCGAAAAGACCTTCTCCTCCACATGCGGCTTCTCGCCATTCGGCTGCTCTTTGCTGCCTTGCTCTGCATTTGTCGTTATCATTGTTGTCGTCGTATAAGAATTATTATAAGTCACATGCAAGATGGATTTTGATATGATGTTGAGCATATGACCACACCCACAACCGGAAGAAGTATCAGCAAGCAGTGTTTATTGGTTACGAGTATGCAAATAAAGGTAAAACAAAACAGACATGAGGTCAAATACAAAACAAAACCAATTTATCAAACATTGAATAAATGAAAGCAAAACTACAAACATAAAAAAACCAAAAAATAATAATCATTACGCTTACCGTGCCAATGGATAAGAGATTTGATCAGTTCACAGCCATCTAGCTTGTTGTTGTTATCCGAATCGTGCATTTTAAAATAATGGAACTGCAGCTCAGCCTCGGACATTTTGCTCGTATCGATGGGCACCTGCATGTGCTCCTGGATGTGACTGTAGGAAACGCACATGAAAATTGTAAATAGAAAAGTTGGGATTACAGCATGTAGAAGATCCTTGATGGAACATATTTATAAAATTGTATGTGAGACACATGAATAAGTTAACAACATTATTATTTAACTTTTAAGCCCACTTGACAACTGGGTAACACAGACCTATTTAACATCTGCACTTTTCTATAAGTAATTCTTGTGTAAACAACACACGCTTTAAACAATAATGCTGTATACATATTTGAGCTAAAGCCATGTTTCCATATAGTGTTCTAAAATTATACACTTTTCATTAGAAATTCCGTCACATTAAAATTATCACTATTTTTTGGGCAAAACTTTAGTAGAAGTTGACAATTTAATAAAACTTAAATCCAAAAAGTGTCTATAAATTATTATATGCCCAGAAGTGTCAATTTTTATATGTACATTATTGGCGCTCTTATCATTGGTTCATAAATAAATATGTGCAAAATAAGTGAGGCAGTTGTCAGTTATCATTTGATAAGATACAGCCTTAAGTCCTCATCGATTGATTGCGACGGGGAGTTTGAACAGATTTGATTTGTTTTGGATTGATAAGGAGTAAGTTACTTACGCACGCTCCTGCTGAATGTTGCCTGTGTTTAAAACCTGCTGCGGCTGTCCATGATGATGTCCGCCCGCCTGCTGATGATGCTGCTGCTGCTGTTGTTGTGGCATTTGTTGTTGCTGATGATGTTGCACGGGAGGCTGCTGGTGTTGCACAGGCACCTGCTGTTGATGAATTTGCTGCTGCTGTTGCTGTGGCTGGTGAATTTGTTGCTGTTGCTGTTGATGTTGCACAGGCACCTGCTGCTGATATTGCTGTTGCTGTGGCACCTGAGTTAGCAGAGTTTAATTTATTAGTTTATTATCCTTTTGTCTTCAGACGCCAACTTACATATTGTTGCGGTGGGACGCCGGGTGCAACATGCCCCTGTTGCTGATATTGCTGAGGCGGCGGCGGCTGCTGATGGTGTTGTGGCACTTGCTGTGGCACATGTTGCTATTTGGCAAATCGAAAAGAAGAGATTGAGTCGCAGCTGGTTGCACAATATTGCAAAAAATTTACTCACATAATGCTGAGGATTTACGCCGGGCACCACTCGCTGTGCGTTCGCATATCCAACTAGGGCAAACAGCAACAAGACAGCTGCTGCTTTATAGTCTGACAAATGCATTTCAAAACGGGGGAAGCTCTGATTTCTCGCGAGGATTTCGAAACTTTTGGTGGCGTGCACAATCACCACGTAGCTAGAGTAGCTCGAATCTATCCAAAACACACACGTACACAAATTGATGCTGCTTCTTACCTTTTTGCCAGTTACACTGATAATGTACAGCTGTTACACAGGTAAACGAATTATATTGAAACTTTCATCGCTATTTTTTCAACTAGGTGGCAACGCTCAGTGTACACAACTTGCTTCAGTTTTTCTCATTCATTTACTTTTGTTTATTATTACTACTGATTGTACTAATCAAGCACGAAAAGGCAACTTTGGCAAAAAAGGCAAAATGGTAAGAGTAAAGTAGTACATAATCACAAATCAATGAACTTGTTACCAGTTTTAATTAATTTGCTTTAAGCTACTTTCCACTTGAGTGCTTGTCCCCATTTCTAATTTAATGGTTTATACTAATTTCAACTTTCTATTTTTTTCATAGGCTCGCTACTTTAAAGAACAGGATATCGATGGTAATTAATTGCTAAAAGTAAAAAATGTTTTCAGCCTGATTATTCATTGTTTTTCTTATCTGTAGAATTCCGTGAGTGTTTTTATCTATTCGCCCGTTCGGGCCAAATTAACAATTTGGACGAACTAACGGTAAGCATTACTCATCAGAACAATAAATGAATGTAGCTAAAATGATTAAAATATTATAATAAAAAATAGGTTATTATGCGATCTTTGGGCTTGTCGCCAACAATTCAGGAGTTGGTATCATATCTCAAGCAAAAGAACGGAAAAATGAGTTTCGCCGATTTTCTCGATATTATGCATCAGCATTCCTCCGTCGAGAATCTGCCCGATGAAGTTATAGCCGCCTTTAAGGCAGCCGATCCACAAAATAAGGGAACCATATCGGCCAAACAGTTGCGCAACTTGCTGCAAAACTGGGGCGAGGGTCTGTCCGTCCGGGAGGTGGACAACATTTTCCGGGAGGCAAATGTGAACAATAATAGCACAGTTCGATATGCCGATTTTGTGAAAATAGCCTGTGCTCCTGTGCCCGACTATTACTAGGAGCTAGCAGAGAGAACAGTTATACACAAATATTTTATGTCCTTGCTGATGACAAACTATATTTAATATTTTTATACAAAAACCCGATCGTTGACGGATGACAAGCTTGATTGAAGTTGAAAGTTGTTCAAGCAAGAACTCTTCGCAATCTTGGCTGTATGGATAGCTAAGTTGTCATCAATTCTTGAAGCTGCAACTTTCCAGGATAAATCAAATACCCACTGCAAGGATTGTTAGGCAAAAACATAAACTGTGCTCTGCACATCAATAATTTACGCATTCCAGTACTTATTAAAAAATATATACGCAATAAAATGTTCACAACACACATATCATATCACATTTATGAAAAGTTTTCTGTTTTTATTAAAATGCGAAATTTGTCTGCATAGTGAGAGGAGATGATGTTCCTCAGCCGATGTTAGTTTAATTGGCAATGGTAACCTCAACCTCTACTCCGGGCTCAATGTTGATCGAGGTGATCTTCTTGACGATCTCCGATGGCGAATGCAAATCGATGATGCGCTTGTGGATTCTCATCTAAAAAATTAGGACATATAAAAAAAAACACGATTAGCAAGAATTCAATGTACAAAAATGCGGTTAATTTTGATCGCTTAAAGTTGTCGAATTCGGAGAGCCAAATTGTGTGGAATTTTCAGCAAAGTGGACTATGAGAATACGTTTAATCTGGGCAAACCCAAGATACTGTATAAAGGCAATTTTAAATACTTTTGCACGATATCTGATCTGCCCACTAAAAAATCTTAGTTTTTGTTTAATATATTTATATTTGAAACTCACCTGGAAACGATCCCAGGTCTTGGAACCCTCACCACAAGGTGTCTTACGGGTGGTGATGCGTAGGGTCTTGGTTGGCATACGCACAGGGCCCTGAAATTATAAACAGTAAATAAATGTAATAAATTTCAAATATTTACGCCTCGAGATGTTTATAAGCTGTACATTTGTTGCACGAATCATATAATATCTGCACACTGTTTTATTGGATTCAGTGTGCAAATAATGTCCAATTCAGGCATTTTAATTTGGCATTTAATAATGACTAGGCTAAGCGGCAAGCGGGCGCACGAAGCCTCCAGGTAAATGCGGCGGCAACCAATGAATGAAAATAATAATTTCCACGCGGCAAAAAATAAAACATATTTTTACCTTGACACGCAGGTTTTGGTTCTTGGCACCATTGATCAAGTCACGGCACACATTCTCCAAAGAGCGCACATTCCTGGAGGTCAGGGTGATGCGAATGCGGTGCACGGATGCAGAATCGCCGGCATGGGGCTTCTCAATGTCCTTGGGAGCAGCAGCCTAAGAAAATACAAATCTATTAATTTGAGGTTATGTTACATGTCCAACACGTGCATTTCTTTAGAGTGAAATATACTCGAAACACACAACACCCACGACTCGAGTGCTCTGCAAATAAATTTAATGTTGAATATTTACCATTATTTAGCAATTTATCTGGTCGAGATAGTCAAATCTTTGTATTTTGAGCAGCGCTGAACCAGTTAACTTGCTGGTCAAAAACGAAATGGGACGAGTGCCAGTCACAGCATAGCGAGCATCAACTTTACATAGCGTTGCCATATAAACGAAAAAAAAAATGGTAGCACGATTGTCATTCACTGCGAACGCGCACAAACCCGCTGCTTTTGAAAAGGAAAACAAGTAAAAATACATATACATCTTTGCGTATTATTTTATTTATTTCGCATTCACAACTGATTTTGCGACAAACAAATAAGACAGAACGACCAATTATTAAAAAGATTCCACACAGATTACACAATTCAAAATTATACAAGTCAAAGCACAATGTTGTATTTAAATATTAAATCAACGTTAATTAGTTATTGTACAATAGAAAATATTTGTTTCACTTTATGCAATAGTCTATAAAAATTTAAAAACTGCACTTGACGATCTTAAATACTAAGTACGTCTCAATAAACATATATATATGCCTGTGCAGTGATAAAAACAAAATCATAGTATGGTACAACTGTTGTATATAAACTGTTGTACAAATAAAACTTAAAGATGCAATAAGCTAAAAAAAAGTAATTAAATTTGTGTCAAAATTGTTGTAGTCCATACAAATATAGTCGGAATATTACTGTACGGGTAAGTTGTTTGTTGTTGTGGTTAGCATAGTTAAACGTTCAGAGTTCGTAGGCACAGTTGCAACTCTCGAATAATGGATCAAATGGAGCTTAAAGCATATTCATATAATTTGTGTGTGTGTGTGTGGATGTGTCTATTTGTGTATGGCTAACTAGTGTACATTAATTATAGATTCACGGCCTTTACCAACGCCCACCCAGCGCACAGGAACGCTGAGATGGCTCTCCAGGAAACGAACATAGCTTTGTGCATTCTCGGGTAGCTCCTTAAAGTTGCGTATATGCTCAGTGGAGGTTTGCCAGCCGGGCAGGGTAGCATACTCCACCTCAATGCCGCCGAGCTCGCTAATGGTGCCGGGGAAATGATCCAACTTATCGCCATTGCTTCGCTTATAACTGACACCCACTTTTATCTCGGCGAGTGTGTCCAGAATATCTAGTTTCGTAATGCAAATGCAAGTGTAGCCATTAACCAATGATGTATACTGCAGCAGCGGGATGTCCAACCAGCCACAGCGACGCTTTCGCTTTGTGGTCACACCCACCTCAAATCCACGCGTCTGCAGCAAGTCACCAATTTCCTGAAGACATTAAAATGCATTAAAAATAAATAAATATTGACGATGAGGAGGAGGAGTCGCTCACATTCAATTGCTCCGTGGGGAAGGGACCGTCACCCACCCGCGTCGTATACGCCTTGACAACGCCAATGACCTCACCAATCGTTTGCGGCGGCAGACCAAGTCCGGTGAGGACACCACCAATGCTGCAATTGCTGCTCGTCACATACGGATACGTGCCGAAATCAATGTCCAACATTGCGGCATTGGCACCCTCCACCAGTATGGTTTTGCCATTGCGCAACGCTGTGTGCAGAAAGCAGATGGTGTCCTTCACATAAGGACGAACCTTTTCCGCATAATCCTTGTAGCGCACCAGCTCTGCATCGACATCCACCTTGATCGATGGGAACAATCGCAAATGTGTGTTCACAATCGATTTGAATCTGAATAATGTAAGTAATTTATGTAGATATATATGAAAGTTAATTTCGATTCCACACTCACTTCTCGCTGAACAAATTAAAGTCGCCAAGCAGTTCACCGACACGAATGCCATTGCGTGTGGCTTTGCTGGAGTAGGCCGGACCGATGCCCTTCTTGGTGGTGCCCAACGATTTGCCGCCCTTCTCTGCCTCCTGCATGCCATCGACATGCTGATGGAAATCGAACACAAGATGCGCCCGGTCCGAGATAATCAAACGGTTCTCCAAATGTGTCAATCCTTTAGCCTCATTCTTCAGCACCTCCTCGAACAGCGAGGGTAAATGAATAACGACGCCATTACCTAAAAATAATTATTACAACAATCATAATTTATAAGTAATTCCTCTTTTGTGGCTAACTGATATTAATTATTGTAATATAGCTTATTATTAGTATATAAAGGACTTGAGTAATACAAATATTATAAATGACTTGAGTAATACAACTATTTAAGAGTTATTGAATTTCGTTTAAAATAAAAATGTTTAATAACCTCAAGAAAATCTACGAACAAATATTTTATTTTTTAATGAAGGTAAAATAAATCTAGCTCAACTGGAATGAGCAAATATTGTTCCTAAACTACAAGCTAGATGGTTTTATAACATCTAGATAAGATGAGTTTATTGTTTGGTAAGTTAAGTTCAAGTCGAGTCAGCTCAGCTAGGAAATACTTCGATCACAGCCTTCAAAATACTTGTCTTACTGATTTCATTTTTAAATATGAATTAATTAGAAAAAAGAATATTAATTAGAAAAATCTAATAATGAAATTATCTGAATTTTAATGGAATTTGTACAGTTTGTAAATATATATTGTATATCAATTCTACAACAAAATCTTTACTGTTTCAGCAATAGTTACAATCGAAAATCGTTTTATATTGCTATTTGGTGATAAAATGAAATAAACTTGGTCTGTATACAAAAACTTTTATTACTAATTTGTCTATAGCTCTTTTTATTTTTGAAACGCACTTGGTTTTTGTTCTATATAGATAAAATATACTGTAATCATATATAACAACAAATTAGGGTCGGAGCTGCTTTCCTTTGAAAAATAACTGTAATGAATTACCCGTTTGAAGACTAAGACATTAACATCTTAGTGACGGTATCTTATCTAATTTATTATTATTGTAGATACGAATATCGCGCTTAAAAAGCCGTTTTATAACAGGCCATAAAGACACGTGCATCTGCCGTTGGCACCTTATCTGATTTAATGTGGAATCGTACCATTTTGCCTGACAACTTTTTTTATCTACTATAATAATGATATTCAAAAATTATCTATATTCTATATGGATGGCTGAATAATAATTCAGTAGGATTTAGTTTGCCAAGACTTTTTTTATTGCAGAGTGAAGCACGCGAGTCGAGTTAAACTTGTTTTGTTATTTATTGTAGTTTAATTGACTGGCATATAATAAGTTAACTGCTTCATTACCATAAATCGACGTATGTATGTATATGTGTGTGTGTATATGTGAGCTTTGTTTATTTAACCCTGAGTGTCTTATATCTAAATTGCACCAATACACACTAATAAATTGTACTTTGCCGATGGTGATTATCTCATAAATTAGTCTTGTGACAACCGATGACAGGCAACAGTAATTTTTCTCTTTCTCTTCCTCCTGTCCTTTATCGTTTCGCTTTTTTATTATTTTTTTTTTTGACGTTGTTGTTGTTTTGAGAACCCCCAAGTAAGGGAACACATCGATTAAACTTAAAGCACATCCAAGCAAATAAAGAAAGTTGCAGAAGCGTGTGCTTGGAAATGACCTTGCCTCTTGCAACAACACATCCACAAAACATAGGAGAGCTCGACTTGGAGGTACCCTTTACTTATATATAATTCTTCGACATAATTCCAAGTTTGTCCCGATGTTGCTTTTATTGCTTATCGACATTTATCTATTTTAGGCAAACGGAAAAAGTTATCGATAAAATGAAATAAATTTTTAGTGCATTTGATTTTCATTATTTTTATCTATACAAGGTGTAATAATTATATTGGCATACCCTTACCCAAATAAAAGCAAATATTTCGGCTTAAACAAGAATTAATCTTTCGACCCAATTATGTCCAACCCATAATTTAGTCTAATCGGACCAATTTCAGCAAATTTACAAAGGGCAGCAAAAAGATGGATATATTTGAAGTTTCAACAGACAAAGTTAGGTAGATGTTCAATCTTACAATGTTAAGATAACCAAGGAGGATTCTTATCGCGAAGATATGTAAACACGAGAAAAGACACGTACGTGGCACCCATAGTGACCGTAATAAAACCGTCCGCGATAAGAGTTCTCCGAACTGATAGGATAATGAGTCTAGACGCATTTGCAGCAGTAAATATGTAACTAGATAATGTCCTAGGTAGGATAAGAATAATTGTATCTAGCTGTAAGATAATTTAGAAGTTTTCAATAAACCTGCCGAAGCAATTCGGCAGTATTCTGTGTTCGAACTTTAAACAACATCGTCGTCTTATTATGTTGCTCTTCGGATCACCTTTCAGTGAAAGTGATTATTATTCCACCGCTTGCCGTTTATATAAATTTCGTTATTAGCAAATTAATTAGTAGACATGGAATATATAAAATATGCAGCAGATGCCTCCTTCAAAATCAAGAAGCCTATATATATATATATATATATTTAGATTGACGTCAGACAGGAATTGAAAGTCACTAATTGATGGACTTTGACTTTGTTGTCTGACTGCAATGACCTAGATAAAAAAAAAACAAAAAAAAAAAACAAACAGAAAATAGAAAATGAACAGCCTTTTCTCGGGCAGATGTCAAAGCCAAATACTAAAATCAACTGACCGCAAAAGCCAATGTCAATGTTGCATTAAGTCTTTTGCCAACAAAATTCCTGTACATACGCTATGTACATATAATATATATATATATCTGTTTGTATATATATAACTTTTCGTTTCGTTTATATACGCTCAATTTCACTTTTGCACTAGAACAAAAAGCTAAAAACAATTTCACTTGATGTTTATACTTATTTCTATATTATATTGAAAAATATATGTATATACGTGATTCAAAAAAACAAAAAAAAAACAAACATAGATAACTAAATTGTTAGTGAATGGAAGGAAGGAAAGAAAATTATGCTAACTTTCATTGAAAAATATTCATTTTGATCATGCTGATTTGCTTTCTTGAATCTTGATTTATTAAGGGATCTCGGTGGTCGATTCCCGATCCTCTATTCACACTTACCGATGACCGAAACGCATTTCTCGTTAACGACACCGCTCGGCAATAGATGAAAATCGAATTCGGTGCCATTTGCAACGACCGTGTGTCCAGCGTTATTGCCACCCTAAACAAACGGAAGAGATTAGAAATATAATAATACAGAACAAATATATAGACAATCTATTATTTAGATAAATATAGCTTGTATCTATAGCTGTAATATTCAGCACTTAAATGCATAATTTTATATTATAGCAGTAAGTAATCCCTATTTTTGATCAACAAAAGTCTTCTCATACTTGAAAACAACAGATTATTATATTTTTCTAAGCAAAACAATGCTTATAAAAATGATCTATTATTTAAATTTAAAAATAATACAATATAGTTTAACATTTTAAGCTAACATAATCTTTCACACACGCCCAGAGACCATTTTTCTGTTTATATACAAAATTAGCATGTTTGTTTGTGTTTATTAAAAGTCGTGTGATAAATAAATAAATATTGTTGATCAGCAGGTATTAAATAACAAATAAATATCTGACTGGCAATCTGAGAGTGACACAAACTACATTTATATACGATTATATATACTTATATATATATATATATATATATATATATTCATGTATATACATAAATGAGAGAAAAACAAAATGTTTTTGTTTTGTATTGGTCGTGTGATAAAGAAAAATGAGAATGTTTTTTTCTCATTTGGCAACTGTACAAATTTCGATTCGTTTTGGCATTCAATAATGTCGTTTAATGTTTAAAATAAAAATGGTGAAATAAAACACCAACCACATTCTGGAACTATTTGTCAACAAGCTAATCATATAGAATATATATATATATACAAATGTATATGATGACTTTGCTAATTGTTGATAAGATTATAGCAAAAATTGTTGCAAAATAAACGTCCAGTTTCAAGATACTTTCGCTGCGCATTATGCGAAAAAGTAGAAAAACTGACGGAGGCATTTGCTGAATGAGTCAGCTAATAAAAAAAATCAGTGGCTGTCGGGAGAACTTACATAAGAATCCCTAACTGATAACCGAGAAAAAAGGGCTGATAATAAAAAATTTATATATTATTATGCATATAAAACACATACTCGTTCATTGAACTATTTTGACGACCCAAAACAAAAATCAACAAGTTGCTAGGACAGGGTCAACAAAATAACGGTACACGCAATTCATTTAACTACAGTTAATACCGTAAAATTTCAAAAACAAAAAAAACAAGCAAAAATAAATACATACATATACATAAATAAATTGTGAGTACAGTTTGTGAAGTGCTTAGATAACTACATACACACATACATACGTATACGGCTGTATATACACGCATACATACATAGATTGTTTTCATATATGTATATGTGACGTATTTTTGAATACTGCGCGGGACATTCACAATGCTTGGGAGAGATTATGTAAACGTAGCCGCTCAGAAAGCAAATGTGTACATATTACATGCATGTATGTGTGACCCGACCAAGTGTGTACATATACAGACCAACACACATGCATTGACTAGCCGTAGAAGAGCACCAAAGGAAAACATACAGAAAACAAACTAACACCAAGCGAGTGACGAATGTGCTGAGGCAGCAGCAGCAGACGTTGGCAGACTGACTGACTAACTGAGTGTGCACACAAACTCACATATATAAAAGAGACTATCTCATCTGCTCAGCAGTGCTGATATTTTGGCTTTTAATGGCTAAGCCATAAAATTCAGCGGCATTTTGGAAAATGCAATAGAAAATCTTGATTAATTATCAATAAATATTATTTATTTTTATATTTGCAATTTAATAAAAATCGGACTCTTTATTTAGCTATTTGTCAAATAAACTTAAACGGGGTTCTGCCTAATATTCTTTGTCGATTTAGTTGTTTTATTTACTTTCAATAATTTTGACAACACTTTTACACACACACACACGCACAGCGAAGGCGGCGCGCACATATATACACCCGCAACATGCACAACACAACTGCGCACACATAGAAATGAAAAAAAAACTAAGCATGCGGTCGGCCAGTTAAGGCGATAATAGCTAAATGTGAAAATAATGTATCTTTTGTGAAATTCACAGATGCAGTTGCAATGGTTTTTTTTTTATATTTCATTCTCGGCGTCATCAAACCTGGCGCCCAAATCGTGTCCTTGACACAAGGATAATTGACTTGTTTTACCATGCACGCTGTTATCAAATCTCTGTTTTCCTTCTTTGATTTTTTCAGTCAAATTTTTTTTTGTTTGTATTTGTGCTTACCTGACACCTGCAGACAATATCAACATCGGATGCGAGCATGTCGACCACTTTGCCTTTGCCCTCGTCTCCCCATTGGGCGCCTAGGACAACATCCACTTTCGACTTGTACATCTTGGTGCGTCCTTGATGCAATTGTTCATAGTGATTGCCGTTAACAGCGCTACTTGATGTTGTTGTTGATGACATTTCGTACCACTACCAGGGAATAACAGTCTCCGCACGACCACGATAAAACGAGCACACGACGTTGATCTCGCTTGAAAACGGAACACGTTCTGTTTTTATAATATCGTTTGATTTTCTACTGTCACAGTGCATGGCGTTGCCACTAGAATACACATAGAACATATGCAAGTATAGCCAGACTTTTAAGGCTTACACGATACTTGTAAACGATTAATCGTATAAATATTTATTTAACTTCGAGTTCACAAAATGTATATATTTTTTAAAACTGACAATTGTATGCATAAATCGATCGCAAAATAATTGCACTTAAATGGAAAATATATGAACATTATTAAATAAAAACAATGAAAATGTTTTACAAAATACACTGAGGTTGGTTTAGAAATTTTAGTTATTTAAAAATGTTCATAAGCTGGCAACGCTGAGCATATGATTGTTTTGCTAGTAATTTGGCGGATTTGCATTTCTAGCTTTGCTCAAAATGTCGGACACCGCAGAACATTGTCATTTGTTTGTATATAGAATATTGGTTATAGTCAAATTAATAACATTAACTCCGTTTGCAGCTGTAAAGTGGAACCATTCAAATACACGTGCCCCAAATGCAATGCAATTTATTGCAGCGTCGCCTGCTACAAATCAAAGGAGCATTTGCAATGCTCCGAACCATTCTTCAAATCTTGCATTCAGGACGAATTAGCCAGTGCAACAAGAACGACGCTCGAAAGTCAGCAGGATATGCGTAAAATCTATGACATACTGAAGCGTATGCGTGAATCTGACGCCGGCTTTAAACCCGAGGATTTCGATGCTGATGGATTGGATAATCCTTTGGATTCCGATGATGAGGCGCAAGGGCAACAAAGTGGGCAGGATGAGGAGGAGGGTGAGGATGGCGATGCTGATGAGCAACAATTTGCAGATGAGCCAACGGAAGTCATGGATATTGCAGCACGTCTCAAGGGCATCGATATAAATGATGCGGATGAAGTCTGGAGCAGATTGACGCCAGAGGAGCAATTGGAATTTCAGAAACTAAGTGACAGCGGCAACATTATGCATTTAGTGCCAGATTACAAGCCCTGGTGGGCGCGCAAAAAGTCTAAAATTGTTGTGCTAAGCGAGGCTAAGAAGGATGATATGCCAGAAATACACAAAAACATCCCCAAATTTAAGGATCTGTGCAAAAAAACGCCATCGTCCTGCGTGCACTACAATCTGTGGAACATGTTGGGCGCCTATGCATGTGTGGCACGCTACTTCAACGGTGAACAGCGCACGAATCCCAGCGAAGCAGTTGCTCAACTTGTCAATTTAAGTGCAACGCTGAAATACAACACAAATTACGAGGATGCTGAGGATGCAGTTATATCCGTGGAAATGGAGGCAAGCACCACGCATGGAAATACACCCGAAAATTTCTTGGTAGAGAGTCGAGAGTTGTTACTGGAGGATGTGCGTCAATTGATGGCCAGCAGGCAACATAAACTGGCCGCCTTGAGCGATATTCTTTATCTGCTACAGCTGTCCAAGAAGCGAACGCATCTCGATGAGGCGAAATTTCAAAAGTTATTCGCTTTGCGACATGGAAGCGTGGAATTAAATCGCCCCAAAGTAGGCCAACTCATCAAGAAATTGGAATTTATGCTCGCCTATGTGGAGAGGGAGGAGTAAATAATCCCTTGAATTTGTTGACAAATAAAATTAGTTTTAAATATTTTTGTTTGTTTCTGTTTTGCATATATTTTGTAACAAATTAAATATGAGGCTCTGGAAATTGCACAGGCTTGTAAGTAATTTGAATTAATTATAGAAGTTGCAAATTTAAATTGACAAATTTGCTTAAACTCATTTTAAATATAACAGAGCACTGAAGGCATAAGCACTTAAGGCATAAATTTGTTATATTCGCGTTGCGTCGATCCGGCAACGCTGTTCGTGATTCAACTAATTAAAACTGACAAATGGATAATTCAATTACTATATTATAGTGTAATCAAAACAGATTTAAGTATGGCAAGCTTAAGCGTGTCGCGTGTGATCCTCATATAAGTACAATATTTTTACCTAAATTATGAGTTGAGTAGATCCGGCAGCTCCGTTAGTGATTCTACTGATTTGTGGGACAACAAGCTATTAATGAAACATCAAATGAGAATTTTGAACTTACACATTTAATAGTTCTATAAATTACAAAAAATATGTTAGTATTTTGCCAGCCAATGCAATTGGCAGTCGACTGTTAATCATTGCATGTTTTAAACCTTCAAGCAGGTGTCATCAGGGCATACAACAGTTCACCGCGCAATGAACTAGTGGCAAACTGCAGCCCTTGTCCAGCTCACAGTCAAGTTGTTGCTTTGCCAGCCCTGCTAGTTTTTTAGTTGGCGATTTCAGACACACACGCAAGTTGTTGTAGTGCTTTTTACGGCTATTTTGTTTTTTTGGTATGTCTCGATTGAACCAATTCAAAGTCCTAATCCTCTGCCATTAATATGCAAAATATTACAAAAAAAAAAACAGCAAGAAAGCAAGAAGCAGTAAGAACATTTAACATAGAATTTGGTGAGAACGCGTTTCGTTTTCTCTGTGTTGACAGCGGGGTGCGGTGCTTGTGTAGCGGAATTTGAGTGTTTATTGCATATGTTTGTATGCGTGTAGGTCTAACTGTCTGTTATAGTGTAAGTGTGTGTGTGAAGTGTTCTTCTTCGCTGCGCGCTGAATTAGTGCAAAAAAAGGAAACAATTTAAGTGCGACTGTGTGTGTGTTTTTTAAACAAAACATTTAATTGCTTGGAAAAATGTGTGGGTTTTGCGAACTTATGTAAGCTTAACTAAGATACAGGTGCAAATATTTGTTTGAAATACGTAAAAATTTTCAATCTTTGAGGCCAGATAAACGAGTTTCAAGCCTTATCTTTTTCCTTAAGTGTGCATGTGTGCGCTTACTTTACCTGGCTGTGTGTGTTTGTTACTGGTGTTGTTACTTTTTGGCTTGCTTATCTATCTTTACAAATATGCGAACTATGCTTCAACCAGTTTTTTTTTAAACTTTGTGGTGAAAATTTGTACTGACCTGACCGCAACAACAATAGCAGCAATATGACTGCATTTCTTTAAATTGCCCATATTTATATCAATTCAACCATAAAAAAAATATCGTTGCCAGATCGCTTGATGATGACAACGTCGAAAGCAAAAGCTAAGCTTGATCCAGCCGCCCAAATTGGCATTCACACACACACACGGTTATGTTTGCCCATTGTATGGTTGGAGGGGCGCTGCTTGGCGAACGACAGCAAATGCCGGCAGTTAGTGACCGTCTGGCAGTCTGCATTCCGCAGCCATTGATAACAATTTGTTTTTATGTGGGTGTGTGTGTATGGACATGCAATACATGTGCATGAATTTGCATTGTTTACAAACAGCTGATAGGGGTTTTTGTTTTTTTTTTCTAGTATTGTTTTCACTAAAAATAATTCAAAAAATCAGTTTCGTTAAGATTAAATTTAATTATTAATGTATAAATGAAGTCACACAACTTAAACGTCATCGATATGCACTCAGTTATTAAAAAAAAGGTTAGACATCTAAAAGGGGCGCCAAATACAGTTAGACAATTGTCTAATTCGAATTCGAATTCAAATTCGATGTTCAATTGAATTTCTTGATTTGTTTGTGTCTTCAATGATTAATTGAGAAATTGCTGCTAAATTTGACTGTTAATGAAATTATTTTTCAGTTAGCTAAGGTGTTGTCGAATTTTATCGTGTAATCGTACAATATGATATCATATTATAAACAGGTGTAAAAAATGAGTAAAATAATAATATTTTGTTTTCTTATGTATAGCTTTCAATTTTCGGTCACCGTTAGTAAAGTAATCGACTCATTTCTGCCTGTTCTGTATGTGATGCATAAAAAACTTGTAAATGATTGCAGATAAATATAAATATAATTATAAATTAAATAAATAGCAAACCAAGATTCGATCGAGCTTGCGTCATTTGTATACCCTAACAGAGGATATTATAAATAATAAATGAAGTCACTGCAGCAAGGGTATTAATCATTCGAATAGCTATTTTTAAATGATTATTTTTATTTATTTTTTTTTAGCTTTTTTTTAATCGATGGGTTGCATTGTAATGAATGCTCTCATCCAGCAGATGAGTCTTAGCAGCCAAGTGTTGCATAACTGGTTCTTAGCTAGCTGGTTTCATCTGACTGCGATGATAATGAAAATTTTAAGCTACGTCATTTTGCATACACAAATCTTGAATCTGTTGTTCTGGTTGCTTCTTTCTGTGCCTTACAGCATTGTTGGTAGATAAAGGAGAATCTAAATATCTTATAATCTTGAAACAGGAAATGTCCCACCACAGCGATGATCAGCTTCTGCAGGCTGGAAGTGATTCCTTCTGGGAGCCTGGCAATTATAAACGAACCACCAAACGCATTGAAGATAGCTACAAGTGAGTAATGCACAATAGACTAATCTCAAATCAAAACACAACACTGGCCTGTCTACTTGGGTCATTGCCAGCAATAACAAAAAAAAAGTGTACAACTTAAATAACCGGTTATTGACTTGTCTCTTTTCTTTTTTTTTTTGTATTCTCGCTCTTTCTTCTCTGCTCTCCTCTCTATTTATGTTTGATGGCGCATCCACTCATCTGTCGGCACTCGGCACAGACTCTGCAATGACCTACAGCAACTGATACAGGAGCGCGCCGACATTGAGAAGGGATATGCAAAAAGTTTGCGCACCTGGTCAAAGAAATGGGGTGAACTCATTGAGAAAGGTAAGTGCGGCCAGCAGACACACTTCTTCCACCCAAGGCTAATTTAAATATTTATTTATTTGCCTAATAAAATGATAAAATAATAAGTGCGCTTAATGTAATAAATTTGAGTAACTGTAATAAAAGTATAACAGATAAGACTGTTCTAATTGAAAGTGACTGTATAACACTTAAAAGTGTTCTAATTGAAAGTGCACCGCTGGCATATGCTTTCTCTGATATTGATACTCACGACAATTCTTCATACAGATTTCCATGCATACATACGTATAGGTGCATGCGTTTTGGGGGTCGAAGATGCTGTTTTTTGTACAACTTCTTAGTTTTTTTTCTTCTCTTTTAACCACTTTTCTAATATATATATATATATATATATATATGTGTGTGTATGTAGTATATATGTTGACCGTATTATATGTTTACACATTCATTCACGCCTGCTTTGAAGGCCTATTGGAGCAGCAACAACAACAGCAGCCGCAGAAGCAGCGATGACCCGTTGCCAGCGCCAGCGTCAATTGACAAAATACTGCTATTCTTCTTGTCATATTCGTGTACATCATTCGTGTACTGCGCATTGTTGTTCTTTTTGTTGACGTTGTTCTTATTGTTGTTCTTGCGATAAGTGGCTTAAGCTATTAATGGGCTTTTTGTTGCGACTTTTTTTGCTCATTTTATTTTTGTTTTCTGTTTTTTACCTGTTGTCTTCATCTCCATTGTCGCACTGTGGTCCTAAATAACATAAAAAAAAACCTTTTACATTCCACAAGTTGTCAGGTGCTAAAACAAATAAAATATATGCAATGCAATTAAAGTATATAATCAAAAAATTCAGGAATTTTAGCCTATTCTAAATTGGCTTTGATTAATCAATCAATGACTGCTAATCAGTCTATATAAATATAAATAAATCCATTACAAATATTGCAAATATCTCAGTAATTTGACGAGTTTTCCAAATCGAGCTGTAAGCGGAGCTTTTCTTCTTCTGTTTTTTCTGCAATCGAATGGAATGCCAAATTGGCCTATTTAAAGCCAAAATGTCACTGCTCCGATTTCAGCCATTTTTGTCACAATTTGCGTGCCAGTGTGCGTTTTGTTGTTGTGTTCCTCTTGTGTGAAATGAAATCGAGTACAGAGTGTAATACTTTTTTTTATATTGTTTTTGTTGCTAACAATTTTTGCTTCTGTTGTTTTTGTTGCTATTCTTGCTGTAGTTGTTATGCCCATCGCCAACGCCTTTGCTTTCTGCTCTCAGTCCACTTTCACAGTAAGCATGACGAACGAACGGACAGACAGACGGACGAATAGCAATTGCGGACAGATATTTATACACTTAAAAAAAGCACATATCATATAAATAAATTTAAATTATTTAATTTAATTTAAATTACTCAAATACTCGACATAATTACTTTAATTTTTGTTTTACTAGGCATTTGCTAAAAAAATTGTTATTTGTGGAAAAAGGGGTTTAAATTGATTTCTCTGCGTGTTAAAAAGCGGCTTCTACGGAATTTGCCTAGTTGCGTCCAGTCAAAGTTATAAGCAGTCTTTGGCAGGGGGATGGGAAAAGGGGGCTGTGGCAGATCCCCGAAGACCCACTCAACCAGCCAATTGACGAGAGTAGCAGAAAAAAACAAAAACAAAACAAACCGGCACCAAAGCGTCGCGCAAAATGGTTTCAAAAATCAATGCGATGAGCGAGAAAAATAGAACGTGTTTATTTTTTTCTGTGCTAAGCGCTTCAATTTATCTGTGTGTGTGTGTGTGTGTGAGGTGGGCGCCAATTGAGAATAGTTGAGTATTTAGCGGCCCGTTAGTAAATCGAGAAATCAAGTTTCGTGCATTCCAAATTTTGCAAGTGGCCACCGTATACATTTTATTAGGGTTTTTCATTTATGTTTGTTAGCACACAATAAATAAGAAATGTATTCAGAAAATGTGCCTCACACACGCACACACCTAACACACACATAAACAATCACATTCTTGAGCTGATTAGATAGAACGGCCCGTCAAGAAGCGTTTAACGCTTCGATGACATCAGCAACGACGAGGGGACAACAACAATCGAAATGATTGAAAATGTGTTGAATAATGACACATAATAATAATGGCCTCTAAAAATGTGACCAGGCTGGTTAATAATTAATTACAATTGTTTGCACATAATCTAGCTATATTTACTACTAGCCAATTTTTCGATCTTTTTATACACTGAACCCATTAAAAATGGGTAAAAATGGTCTTGTGCAAATGCATGTAACCGGCAGCAGGAAATATCACCGACTTCATAAAGTATATATATTCTTGATCAAGATCAACAGCCGAGTCGATATAGCCACGTCCCTCTGTCCGTCTGTCTGTATAAACACGCTGATCTCTTCCAATATGTATAATATTGCTCAACTGACCAAACTTCATCAATATCAGATAAGAAACACCCAAGTCATGCTAAAAATTATATTCTCATATTGATTACATTTTTATCAGCAGCCGCAAGCATTTGCATAAATATGCGAGCAAGTGTGAGAAAGAGATGCCATGATAATCGGTGCGAGCGTAAATATGTTTTATGTGTTTTCTAAAGATCCCCGTTACGTACGTATGTATGGATATACACGTGTTGCTAGCCAGCCAATTAGGGATCAGTTCGGTCTTGTGAATAAAAACATATTCGGCATTCGTTTTTTTTCTCTTTATGGTTGCTATAAGAAATGACATAGCCTGCTCTTACCTGGGTGCAAAACATTTTCAAGGGGAATTTACCAATAAAATTAATATATTTTTACCAACTGGGTATCGTAGGCATATCTTAGTTGAGATTACTCGACTACAGATTTCTTACTTGTTTTGTCTGATTAAGTGATTTGTATTTGTTATGTTAGGAATATATTAAAACTTGTTTAATATTCTGTTGATTTACAGGACCCGAATACGGCACTTCAGAGGCGGCATGGAAGGGTGTATTGACTGAGTCGGAACGATTATCCGATGTACATATGAAGATCAAGGATAATCTGTGCAATGATGTCAACAGTCAGATAAAGACGTGGCAAAAGGATAACTATCATCACACGTTGATGCAGATCAAGGAGCGCAAGGATATGGAGGATCTGTTCAAGAAGGCACAGAAACCGTGGGCTAAACTATTGGCCAAAGTGGAGAAGGCCAAAGCTGATTATCATTCAGCATGCAAAACGGAGCGCAGCGCCACCAATCAAGAGCGCAACGCCAATGCGGACAGCTCACTGTCACCCGATCAGGTTGGCTATATATACTACTATATATCAATATGTATATATATCGATTGACAGACAGACGACAGTTGTATGGCTTTGTTGCATATATATTGACAAATGCATTTGTTGGTTTTATATTGCAGGTGAAAAAGATGCACGATCGTGTGCAAAAGACCAAAGATCAAGTGCAAAAGTGCCGCGAGAAATATGAGCAGGCCATTAGTGAAATAACCAAATATAATTCCGTTTACATTGAGGATATGACATCCGTATTTGAGAAGTGCCAAACCATGGAGAAGACACGACTGCAGTTCTTCAAGGAAGTGCTATTTAATGTGCACGCGTCTCTCGATCCGACCAAAGTGCAAAGGTTAGCGCTACAAAACTTGTTACATAGCTATATAAAAGTTGTTTTCTAACAGATAGATGATTATATATATGTATATATCAATTTTCCATTAATATGTCGAACTATATTGCAAAAGTCTATTCCCATAAATGTGTAAATTGTGGGGTTTGAGTCTTAAAATTAAGAATGTAGTTTCTCCTATATTACAATTAACAGCTTTGTTCATATTCAGATTTTCTAGTGCAAGTTTTAGAAACTAGTCGACATAAAGTGAACCTTCAATTAGTACTTCTAGCGTTACTCAAAAAAAGATATCAATATTTACTTTTCTTAAGTGTATCTTCTTTACTATAGAAATTTATTGTTAATATTAAAATTTTTATTTTAAACCTTTTTTTTAAACTAATTTTTGAAAACCTTTTTAACACATGAAAGGATTAAATTAATTTTATTTATATGTTTTAGGAATATATTAAAACTATTTCAATACTTTAGTTAACTTGGATTAGATAAAAGCGTATTTGTGTGGGTTAGAGAGAGACCCAAATCCCACTTGGCATTTTGGTATCTTGTTACTTAAGAAACTATCTTTCGAAGTGCTTATCAGAGAGATAAATATGAATCAGAATAGCTACTTTAATTCAAAGCTGAGTAATAGATACATTTTATTTTAAATTATAATTTAAATTGTTTATCTCTTTGATCACAGCCTGCCCCAGATCTATGAAGAATTCTATCATACAATTAACAATGCGGACCAACAAAAGGACTTAAAATGGTGGTCAAATAATCATGGCATTAACATGGCCATGAACTGGCCGGCATTTGTGGTGAGTGAGACAGGCTGAGTAAAAAGTCAGTTAAATGTGAATTTAATGTGATAAAACTTGATTTGCAGGAATACACGGAGGAGTTCCGTGACATAGCCAAGGGAAACAAATCAAAAGAGGCGTTGCCCGCCGCACCCATAACTCTCATCAATCAGCGCCCCGTCGCCGAAGATGTGCACGTAAGAATTGAAGAACATCAGAGAAATCGCTTAAAATTCTAATAATTATTTTATGTTGTGCCCACGAACAGGAATACCCCACAACAAATAGTCTAAAGAAGAACGCGAGCCTCAATAGTAAAGCGAGCGGACGAAGCAGCAGCCAGCAGGAACAACAAGTAACACAAACCTCTGCCACAACAGTCGAAACCAAATCAACGGTGTCGACAACTTCCGCAGCCGCTGCCGGTGCCGGTGCTGCGACAACAGCAGCGACGGCAGCAGCATCATCTAATCGCAACGCGAGCGTAACGTAAGTTTTTTGTGTGTGTGTACGAGTGTGTGTAGATATTGTTGTTTTAGATTACACCCGAGTGGTCAACTAACGCTCATTATGTCTGTTGTTCATTGCTCATTATACCCTGTAACATTTCAAATTGATTGCAGAGAGTGGGTAGAATCGCTATCATCAAAAGTTATGCAACATAACTTGAGAGTTATTTTATATTATTATTAATTATATGCAAGCCAAATTTTAAAAAAAAAAAATATATATATATATATACTCAGAAAATCGAGCAAAAAAGGAACAAAGAGCCAGCAATGCAAACTATAGATTCGGCCCTAGATTAATACTAAATTTAATTCATTTTAATATGTTATATGTATACATATATATTACCTTTTTATGTATATATTATTTGTTCAATAACTTTCGATTTCGAACACAGTTCGCCAGCATATATTAAATATGTACAATTTTCATATTTCTTAACAGGAAATAAAAATGTAATCTTTTGATTTGATTGGACAATGATTCGAATGTTAATTTAGACATTTTAATATCCGCACAATTTGTTAAAAAGAGGAAGAAGCAATGTTATTCAAAAGCTGATAATGACAGGGTATCTTTTGGTCGTTCAATCAGCGACTAGAGAGCACTTTTACTTGTTTTCATTGAACTAATTGATTTCAATTTACATGCAAAACAACGACACAACTACAAACAGCAATGGCAACGGCAAAGTAGACGCCAATCCATTCGACGAGGAGGAGGAATGGGATGAGGGCGACAATGTGCTGGTGGACAACGGGGAGCCGGGAGTTCCCGTGAAGGCCTTATATGACTATGACGGCGCTGAAAGCGACGAGCTCACGTTCAAGCAAGGTATATATATATAAATATATATATATATAGATATCTATTGATATCGTACGATCCATGATAAGTGTCTGTTACACAATAATAATCTTTTATTATTTGCTTACCCAGGTGAGGTCTTTGAGAAACTGGAGGATGAGGATGAGCAAGGCTGGTGCAAGGGACGCATGAATGGACGCGTCGGCCTTTATCCGGCGAATTATGTGGAAATATTTCACTCATAAAGTGGTCGGATTGAAAAAAGGGCACGAAATGCGATTAGTAGAAGTAGTAGTGGTTGATTGAACTAATGTCAGGTCACCCAGACATTTAAATGCATATATATATGAATATATATATATATATATATATATATATATATATATATATATATATATATATATATATATAAATATATATATATAAATATATATATATAAATATATATATATAAATATATATATATAAATATATATATATAAATGTATATATATATATATATATAAATATATATATATAAATATATATATATAAATATATATATATAAATATATATGTATATATATATATATATGTATATATATACATAGATATATAGAGAAAAGATTCAGAGATAGAATGTACTACAGTAAACGCAGTCGTTGGATGAGAACTATTATCGTATGTATTAGAATTTGTTATGAGCAATTTTTGCCAAGCACCATCATGATGTGTGTTTGGCATCAACTTATGTATTAGGCATTGAATTTGTATTTGTATTCATCAAAAAAAGAGCAACCCAACCTACCAACAAAAAAAAAAAAAACAAAAAAAATCAAAAGGAAAACGGAAAACCACTCACCCACAGTAGAACTGAAAGAAAATGGCGTAGAAGAAACCGGAAGAAGGAAACAATCAAGAAACCGAATACAGAATACAGATATAAAATAGATAAAAATGAAGCAAAAAGCAAAAAACAGAACAACATGTGTAAAACGTCAAATGTATGAAATAATATTACAAACATTATTACATATTGTATTATGCTATAGCCACAACCGAAATGAGAATGATATAATGTGCTTTTTTATAAGAGTGTGCGCGCATTTTTTACTGGTCTCATCTTGGCCTGTTGTTGTTCAACTTTTTGGTGACACAAGGCACAGTCAAGACCGGCCTGCGCACATTCTTTAAATTGCATATTGCAACAATAACAAAATATGTGCGTAGTATTTGTAATGCGTTTCATGAACATTTTTTATTATTTATGAAGTTTTATGTATACTTGTGTTATAAAAAGTATACGTATATTATTGTATATGTACATTTTTAAATGACTTAAATTATTGAAATAAAACAACAAAAATGCAAAAAACGAATAACAATCAAAATGAATTTTAATTCTGAATATAAAAACGTTTATTTGAAGTATTGATCGTTTGATCGTTTTAATTTAAGCGTTTTCGAAATTAAATCGATTGCCAAAAGCAATAACTTTTTAGTCATTGTTTTAAATAACATAAGATATTAAAAAAAATCAACCAAAATTCAACAAACGTGTAATAAAAATTATTTATTTTATAAATTATTTTAATTGATGGGAAGGGAAAATCCGCATTGCACCTTGAAACTATATATTTTTACCCATATTTAAATTAAAAACAATGAAAAACGATAACCAATTAAAGTTTATTTTAACTATATTCACATACATTTCAAATGTTTGTTTAGACTAATGGAAATCGAATATTCTGATTAAAGCTTTATCAAAGCTCAGCAATTAAAATGTATTTAAATTTTTATTGTTTTGAAAAATTTAATTGTAGAAAAAAATAACTATACAGCGGCAATAATTTTTTTGTCTTTGATTTAAAATAAAAACCGCAAAAAATGAGTATTTTTGAAGCGTGAATATATTTTCAGCGTTTTTTTTACTGATGGCAAGCGAAGATTCGTATAGAATTCCAATATGTTTTGTTTAATATTTGAATTATTTATCTAACAATAAATGGCTTTTATTTATGCAAATTAAACACTTAATTGACTTTTAATCACTTTTTTCTTAAAATTTTGTTAGTTATTTCTAAAATTGTTGCTTAGTCAGAATACATGCAATATACATGCACAATTAATGGGTAAGTTTAACTTTTTGCTTGCTCAGAGAATCGTGTTAATTATTTTCGATTTTATCTATTGGGGTGTGTCATAATTGTGATGTTGGCATTTTGTATTTATCTGCTCTCACGAAGAGTATTGTAATTTTATAGTAAAGTGTGGCAATATCTATCTAACGTTTCGATATATATAATATTATATACGATTTGTGTTAATTAAATGTGTCATCATTTTTTTGTGAAGTTTTTAGCTCATTAAAAATTGTTAAATATATGGGTTAAGCCTTCCTGGCAGTTGGTGAGAATGATCGCAAAACCTATCACCTAGGTTCAAGGAGTGACCGACTCGAGGACAACCCGATTTTTTCGTTTGTAAAAAACATATCTGGAGGCTTTAAAATCAATTAATAATTTCCAAATCTTTTTCTTTAAATTAATTCCTCATAAACCACTGCGGTTTTTGTTAAAAATGCGTAGTTTAAAAATTTTACTATTCAAAATGTATTATATTGTTTATTATCAATGTGTAACAAATATAAAACGGACAAATAAAATCAGATTATTTAAAAGTTTTATTTAAGAGTTTTGCATTTTATTGAACTTTAGCCACTATTTTATTTGTAGATTAAGATGAATTAGTAGGGCAAGTATAATGTTGGCAAGTTGGCTTCAAATCAAAAAAAAAGGGTAT
The DNA here is from genome assembly GCA_035042405.1 of Drosophila demipolita. NCBI lineage: Eukaryota > Metazoa > Arthropoda > Insecta > Diptera > Drosophilidae > Drosophila > Drosophila demipolita. The sequence continues at coordinate 10,039,229 of JAWNLI010000485.1, forward strand.
GTAATCGTCGGTGTACAGTTTTTGGTAGGTCAGTTATGTTATTAGTTGGCTTATACATAAGGCCAATTGTACGTGATATTGTCGATTCTGATGACAAAAGAAAAAATAGCAAATTGTGCTGAGCACAATGCAACAAAACTTAGTAATTTCTTCAAACTAATTCATTTATGTTTATGTAACTTACACTTGCAGTAATAATATTATATAACAAGTGTTATCTACAAATAAATACTTGTACATATTTCTATGAAATGATTCGAGCAGCAGCTGCAGCAATGTTTATGCGATAAATACTTGTATCTGGAGTCGAAACCAAAGAGTGCCTAGAAACATGGAGTAATCTACGTTCCAAAGCCAGCAGTTTCAAAAGCGAAGTCGTCGTGGTCGGAGCTCTGAATAGAAACACGCGAGATTATATACAAATGTATATATATACATATACATATATATACATATAAAAATAGTGATATGTCAAAAACCAAGTATCAACTCATTCCAACGGAAGTGACTTTATTGGGCGACATATTGGGCGCATATAGATTTCTCAAAATCGGTGGAATATGTGCCACATTTATTATACTTGTCTGTTATAGCAATTTGACAATTATTGTTAATATAACACCTAGTAAAACCTCGTTGCCGCCCAACGAAACAAACTTAACCTACTTGCAGGGGGATGCGGGCGATAAGGATAATGACTTGAATCGGTCAGAGTTAGTTGTGCATCTGCAAATAGAAAATTCAACACATTTGAATCCTAATATAAGCTTGGGTAAATATAATTATATATTTAGTCTTTATATATATATATATACTTATGATATTTGTATGATGTTTGAGGTCCCAACATATTGGATAATTATTTTGTGTACACCTCACATTGTCGCATGCCGGCCCCTAATCCCTTCACCAAGGATGTACTCAGGATTTTCAAAAAGGTGCAGTACGCAACTTGTGATGGGAGTAAGGTCTTTCTATCGGTGAACTATGATGACCGAATAGGACGCTATAAATTCCATATAAATGACACAAAAATAAATTGTTGTTACCGAAAAATTCAACGCAGTGGCAAAGGAGCCCAAGCAGATATAGATTACAAGTAAGAATGGCCACCTTATCCACATCCAAATGTTATCTAAATCAAATTCGAATATCATTTGTAGACTGGCTTCATGCAGCCCTTTCAAACAGGACTCTTTGGTGCCTGAAAATGTGGAAGCTGCCGTTATCGAATGCCGTCGGTCAAAACAGAAAAAACTGTTGCAACACGATGCCTTTGGATTTGTGCAACCAAAGCCACAACTTAAGAATAACTCATTTCCGAATGAAACCTATAAGAGTAGACCCAGTGTCCTGCTGTGGGGCATTGATTCCATATCTCGCATGAACTTTGAGCGGACCATGCCTCTAATGTTCAAGTATCTAAGGGAGGAAAATTGGGTCGAGTTGAGGGGCTACAATAAGGTTAGTAAAGCCTAAATTTACTAAATTTTGATCTAATGATTGTTTTTTTTTTATAGATGGGCGATAATACATTTCCCAATTTGATGGCTCTACTGACTGGCTTCAATAGCACTAGAGCATATTCGGTGTGTCGACCAATTGAAGTGGGAGGCATGGATGAGTGTCCCCTTATGTGGAAGGACTACAAGAAGCTTGGTTACGTCACAGCCTATGGCGAGGATTGGGCGAAATTCGCAACGTTCAACTACCACAAAAAGGGATTTCTTAAGCCACCAACGGATTACTATCCGCGTCCACTGATGCTGGCCGCTGAGAAGGAGCTGAAGAAAGTTGTAATTTCATCAATACCCTACTGTTTGGGCCATCGTCACTATGCGGAATATATTTACGATTTTGCAATAGATTTCACAAAGATCTACAGGAATCAATCGACCTTTGGCATGTTCTGGACGAACTCCTTCAGTCACAATAACTTTTCGCTGCCCTCCTCCATGGATGCTAAGATGTTGGAATATATGCGTAAACTGAACGAAAATGGGGTGCTTGAAAAGTCGATAGTGATTTTCTTCAGTGATCATGGTATGCGTTTTGGCCCATTGCGAAGTTTGGACAGTGGCTTTCTCGAGGAAAGGATGCCCATTATTTACATCTGGCTCCCCCAGTGGTTTAAGCATAAATATCCTGAATTTGCGCATAATTTGCACTCGAATATAAACCGTCTAACTTCTCCTTATGATATCTATGCCACTCTAAAGCACATTCTGCAACTGGAGACGCCACTAGCTAAGTTACCACGTCCCGAAGGATGTCCCAGCTGCCACAGTTTGTTCCACGAAGTGACCGAGACGAGAGATTGCAACGATACGGGGATAAGTGATCATTGGTGCACTTGCCACACTTTTAGCTATAATTCGAAAAGTGATGATCATATCAAGGAGGTGGCACAACAGTTAATCGATTCCACAAATGATTATCTTGCTGCCAATAATCTAACTAAATTGTGTCAGACATTGAAACTCTCAAATATTGAGTCGGCGCAGCGAAAGATCGGCCTGAAAGCTAAGGAGTACGAGTCCTATCTGGTTAGATACGAGGCTGAACCAGAGAAGGCGCTCTTTGAGGCATCCGCAGATTGGTATAATAATACCAGAAAGATGTCCATTCATGTGCCCGATATAAGTCGGTTGGATTCCTATAGTACATTATCCGAGTGCGTTGAGGATATTATTGCCAAAAAGTTTTGCATTTGCTATCCTGAAACCCTGAAATCCCATTAAAAAAAAAAGATAAAGTATAAAATGAAGATGTGGAACAGTATGCATTTATGGCCCCATAGAGTGCATATATATATTTTTGATTAAGATCAAAAGCCGAATCGACTTAGCCATGTCCGTCAGTCCGTTCTCAGAGGCTATATGAGGTAGACTTACAAAATTTGGAATATAACTTTTTGTATACCTTACGTAGATCAAGTTTATTTAATCGATAACTGCCTCAGTTGTATATCGATACAAATCGATTTCCGAAATAGACACAATTATAAAGTTTTGCTGCTTTTGAATTTATGTGTTATATTCCCTGATTTATTTTTTAGATTAACTGTTAAAAATACATTTGGATCGCATAAGAAACGTAAACTTAAATGAACCAACATCAGCAGACCTACTGTGTAGAGTTCAGCAGGGTATCTTATAGTCGTGCTATCTCGACTCAAACATACGATTTGTTTTAACAATAATCATTATTCTTAAAGTTGCTTAAGAACGTTTTAGAGATTGTAAGTCTCAGTTTAAGATCGTTAATTCAGATTTTCGATACTAAGATCAATGCATTTTATTTATTTTGTACATAAATTAAATTTCTAAAATACAATTAATATTTTTAGAATAATAAATATATGGCCATAATCAATGACTCTTGTAAGATAATGTGTTGATTTTTATGATAAGATAAATTGGGGGCTTTCAAAACAACTGCGATAAGAGTGATTTCTTTATGCAAAATTCGGTTACAGCCCAAAATGTTCTATGGCTGATAACCCACAATCTGTTAACCAGTTTGCAGTTGGCAGTTGGATTTGATGCATGTCGAGTTTCAACAAAGAAAATGTTTTTTATATCGATGAACAAAGTGAAATATTATTTAATCAAACTGGTAAGCGAGGCATTAAATGAAAAGAAATGCACTTTTCAAGACAACTTAAAAATTCTACTGACTGCTGCAATACTGCTGCTGATTGTATTATATTATAATTATTGTTTTAATGCAACTGAGGGATTCGCACAAGTCGATATATTTAGCAAAACTCAAAGCGATTTTAAGCTCGATGCAGATCCCAAATACTTTGTGAAGACCTCCAAGTGTCGCATGCTAATTGTGTACGATTTGATGAGGAATTATAGCAAAAGAAAAGGAAGGATCTAATCACCCCTAATTATCATACCACAAAACGCAGCTATAGTCTGCATCTGACCGAGGTGAATATCACATGTTGCTATAAGCAAATCTTGCGTTCCGGCACGGACACCAGTGCGGACAGCCAGTTTCAGTAAGTGCTCAAAGTAACTCAAACAATAAATTGAATTTAATCTAATATTAATTTTTGATTGCTGCCATGTAGCAGCTTTTATCAGGACTTTAACTCATTTCGGAATGAATCCTTTAGGAGTAGACCCAGTGTCTTGCTGTGGGGCATTGCAGGGAGGCGGGATTTGCGGATTATTGGTGCACTTGCCACGAATTCGGAGAGATCTCGAAAAGCGATCCCAGAGCGAGAATGGTGGCCGAGCAGCTGATAGAAAGCACAAATCATTATTTGGCAGCTAATAAATTGTCGGGCATTTGTTAGAAATTGCAACTAAATAAAATTAAGTCGGTGCAACGGAAACTGGTGCAAGGATCAAACGAATCGGAGTCGTATCTGGTCAGATACGAGACGAAGCAGGCCAAGGCCATATTTGAGGTCTGGGCACAGTGGAACAATGCGACACAAAAGATCTCAACGAAAGTGACTCGGATTAGTCGGCTGACGAGTTATCAGAAATACGCTGGAAGTGTAAGCGATGCTGTTGCCAAGAATTATTGCATCTGCCGGACAAAATAATTAACCCCAATCAACCCTGGGCAATTCTGGCTGAATGGATTGGAGTACCGCAAGGACCACAGCACAAGAGATGCATCTGCATCTGCATTTGTATCTGTATCTACATCTGTCTGAGCACTTCAGTACTATCTTCACTTCCGATCTCACCCTTGGCCAAAACGGTCTATTTTAATTTGTTGCCAAATTAGTTGACAATTATATGCCAATTACAAAATGATAGTTGTCGCAATAGCAGTGATTGAAAAACAGCTGTTTTTAGTTGAGTTTTTCTTTTCTTCTTTTTTTTTTGCAATTTTATTAGTAAATGAAAAGGTGAGTTCGGAGCCCCGTCAAATCTTATCATTATTAACATATCGCCTGTCGGAGATAAGTTGTTTACTACAACTAAAATAGAGCAAAGAAAATATATATAGCAATAAATTTAATTTTATGTTGTTTTCTATCATAAGATTAAAAAGTAAAAGGTGTATATATGTCAAATCTGAAAATGTCAATGTTTTTTAATAAATTCAAGTCAAATTATATTTAGAAATCTATTTCCTAAGAGTATGGCATATTTAAAAAAATTTAACATAATTATTTGGAGTGTAGTTTGATTCTTTCTCTCTTTCTTTATCAATGTGAACAAATTATATCAATGTGCAGCAATTATTATTTATTTCAAAGATTATAATTCTGTTATCAATTTTATTAAGTGTCAAGTGTTGTTTGTTGTTATTAACTAAACAAAGTTTTTAAGTCAATTATCACGATTTGTAATAATAATCTGAACTCATTGGAAATGAGTATAAATGATGAAATGAATTCGTGGAAAGAAATATCTCCCATCCCCTAATACAAATATTTTTGATCAGCATCAAAACTAAAAAAAAATTAGCTTATACTTTTAGAAAATAATTTTATAAAATTTATGGGTAAAAAATAAGGTTTAAAATTCTAAATTTCAGCATGGCTTTTTTTTTTTGCAAATTTTTGACTAGATGATTACCTTATGTTCTTCAATAAATATGACTGTTTATTGAAAAAGGAAGGTGTCCATTTGGTTCATCTCAACCTCCCTCTGCCCGCATTTGTCATTTGATATATTTTGCTATAACAAAGAAAAACCCCTTCATTGACCATTTCCTTCCGTTTCCATTTCAAATACATTTTAAATTTGGACTCCTCTTGCACTTTTCTCTCGACTGGTTTTGGTCTTGTTTGCAACTTATATGATCGGATTATCCGGCGGATTAGGCGCAGATTTGCGCAAGCTCATTTGCCCGGACATTACAAATAAAATCATAAACATAGTCCTTTGTGAAAATAGTTTGCCGTCGGCAGTTTTATTTGTAATTTGATATTTTTGGTTGCATATGCAAACAATGGGAAAGCGGAAAAACAAATTATTCTTGACCATGAAAACAGCAACAATTGCTGAATCGGCTTAAGGATACACTCCCCCATCTTCCTTTCCCTCTCTCTCTCTCTTTCTTTCTCTCTTCTTCCCTTTTTATTTGCGGTTTGCCGGCACGTGAATTTCACAATTTTCATTGATGATTTTTACAACACGAATTTGCCATAGACAAAAGGCTCTTGGCCACAGCAAATGTGATTATAATACATTTTTTAAGCTAATTTTTATTTTGAGTCATTTTATAGTATACAAATTTGATTTTCTTAGCAACATCTCAATAAATAAGTTGCCAATTTATTCTTTATCATCTGTTTATTTGTAATTTTATAGTTCCAATATTAAGAACACAAGAAAATCATTTATATTTATATATATTATATTTATTTATTTAAAAATGTTATCAAACATTCTTAAAGAATTTTTTATCTTTGTTTTTCCTTCATCTCTTCTTTTTATCTTGAATTTTCATTTATTGTTGCTTTAAATTAAATATATATATTTTTTTTTAAATAATTCTTTTTAAACTACTAACTAATTAAAATTAAATATCGAAAATTTTTTTTTATAACGGGCTAGAATTTTTGTACAATTTATTCCTACTTTCGTTAACCTATGCAATGATCGATTTGAAAAAATTAATTTAGCATTATTTACAAACATATTTCTTGGCCCTGTTTCTTATAAGTACATATATATATATATATATGTTCGTTTATATATAATTGTAACTTGATCGGCGTTATATATACATATGTATATATATTTAATCGGATTTAGCAATGTGAACCACACATTAAAACAAACTAAGCTCAGCAAAAAGTTGAACAATTTTTTAGTCATCAAAGAAACAAATAATAATTTCGTTAAAAACATTATTTTATTAAACTGTACTAATAATAATATATATATTGTCTTCGATTTTTGCTTAAACATAGATTTACAAATAAACAAAATGTATTTACAGAGCAGGCATAGAAGATGGACAGATCCTATCACACAAGTTACACAGTAACAGAATAACAACGAAGATTAAACAATGACAATCATGTCCGGCTCCGGACTGGATGCATTTGATGAGAAGGTGGAATCGCAGCTTTCATCCTTTTCGCGCTTCTCTCTTCGTTCGCGAGCGCGACGATTCTGGAACCAGATCTTTACACGGGTGTTTGTCAACTCCAGTGATTCGGCTAGTTTATTTGCATCCTCGGCGCTCAGATAATTGGACTCCTTGTAGGCAGACTCCAGCGCCTGCAGTTGACCGGGTGAGAAGGGTATCCTTGGCAGTCGTCCCGGCGTCCGTTTCGCGGGTCCTTGCCGCAGAGCCCGAGGTAATTTGGGTGGATGATATCGTGTGTACTGCAGCCAATCGTACATGGGACCAGCTCCAGCATTTTCCAGCGGCGCAACTGGACTTGCCGCTCGCCGTCCATATGGATGATAAGGATGTGCCAGGCTAACGCCCAGTCTCTGAATTATGCCAACGGAAGCATTGGTGCCCACAAATCTATCGCCAGCGCGATTCAATATATAATCAATGCTAAAATCACTCATACTGCGATCCTTGTGCGTCTCGCTGCAAACGGCTACTGTGCAGATCTCGGCGCATCCTGCGGCTATTTAAAGGACACCCTACACACGGCCCAGCGCCATTTTGTGCAATCGTAGCCAGGCAGACAAACTGTTGCCATCCCTTTCTGGCCCATCATACGAATCACATTTTTTGGGCGAGTCAACGAGGCGTTTAATAGGCGTTGCCCCTCCCATCATCAACATCATGGGTAGTCAGGTCAGGTAGTCGGTTCATACATATGTATATATATATATGTATATATATTACCCTTATCAGCCCCTGATTAGGGCAGCGCAAGTAATTGAAGTTGACACACTCAGCAAACCGGGCTAAAGATACAGATACAAATCGCTAAAATATCTGTATCTTTCTATCTCTGCATCTTTGTATCTCTGCATACCGTTTATTTATTTGTGGTAATCGTTTGTGGTTTGTGTTTTGTATATTTTTGGGTGGTGCTTTTTGCGATCTCCCCTCAATTTACTCATCTGCAGCGCCATTTTCAATGGTTGTACGAGCTGAGTCTCAAATTTTAATATGTTTTGATTGATTCGTAATTTTGTTTTCATAACGAGTTTCCAAACAGCGACCCCAAATAATAAACAACAAAAAAAAGTATCAATTACAATACAAGTAAATGGCATATGTGCAGCAAAGCTACCACTGCAAAATCGAGTTTATATATGGGAAATTACATTGTCATTTAAAATAATTAACTGGACCGGTAATTGTTACTTTTTAATTATCATTAATAGACATGTGCAAATTATTTTTTATCCACAATCTCCTCCTCTCACTTTTCTAAAATTAAAAACTTATTCTCTTTATATAAATTACAGATAACGTTTATTAAAAAATTATATAAATACAATCAATATGAAAGGATATTTTATAAACATTATTTTATAAGTTTTCTATTCAAGACAGGTGATTTTATAAATCAAGTTTGCTTTGGTATCCCAAAACTTAAATAATATAATTTTAATTAGCAATTAAATTTTGGGTTTTCGAACAATTTTTGTAATTTCTTACAGAGTAAAAAACGTATTAAGATTTGGGTTATATTTTATGCAAGTTGATATTTATATGATATCGATCAACTATATTATATAGCATCCTTGCAAGAAATCGGTCTGCATCAATCTAACCAAAAATAATCATTACATTAATCCCTGACAGACCCTCAAATGTGTCTCTTAATATGATATATATATATATATATATATATATATACTTGAACTTTTAGCATACTCCCTGTGTCTGGCTTAAGCCACACTCATTAGTTGCACATAATTCGTGTAAATTTGTAAAATCGGCTTATGATTTGCATTCAATGAGGAAATGTTTATGTTACAAATCTAGTCCTGTTTGACAAACAATGCGGCAATATTTATTCGAACGGCGTAGAATAAAACACAGCCATGCGCCGACCATTTGGGCTGTAAGTGTCCACACTCCTGTGTCCTTTTCTTTTCGTCAAACAATGCCAAAGGACGAAGGAAGGACTCGCGCTGCTTGGATTAACATAATTCCCATTTTTACGTAGATTGAGGTAAGCGCAGTGTGTGGCTTAGTCTGGCGTCAGTCAGACTGGCATTTGGCCACAGCTGATAATAAACAAACATAAATATATATATATATATATATTTATATATATATATATATATATATATTTATATATATATATTTATATATCTCTCCAAGAATGTCTATCGAATTAACGTAGAGGCAGAATTGTGCGTGGACCAGAAAAATATATTGGAGTATTTTTATAATATTCTACTTTTCAAGTTTTCTGGCTTCAGCTGTAAAGTTGCGGCAGATATGTGCTTTTTTTAATTTTAGAAATGCAAATGGGCGTGGCTGGACTGAAAATTATATTATATAATGGAGAATGTTCCTAGTTTGGTAACTTTATCTTTTAAATAAGACGAGAAATGAGCTTTTGGGAAATAAATTCTCTGGCTTTTTAATGAAAGTTATTAGCAATTATGTTTAAAATTTTTTGAGAAATATCTTCTTATCGATGAACGATGAACACAAATTGGAAAGCAGTTTCCGGTTTCGGTTAAACAAATCTAATGAAATAACAGTAAGACATAAAGGCGTATACGTTTGTTACGGCCGGAGGCTAAGGATGTTGGCATGGTCTGAATATTTATAACTTTGAAGGAAGTTACCAACAAGTTTGGTGACCCTATCATTCAAATTGTGCAAGATATACACTTTCAGAATATATCAATAATGGGGCAGAATATATCAATAATGTTGACCAGTAATTTACCTTCCAAATTTAATGGCTCTGACTCAAAAACTGCGACAGATATAGCTATTTCCAATTTGTATAGTTCAATCAAATTTGTTGAATGTTGTTTTTTTAAATTGTGGGAGATTTGCGATTGTCAATTGTATCGATTTCACAGCTATTTAAAATCCCGAACGTAGCACCCTAATCTTCACCAATTTGCTAGCGCGGGTACAGACCAACATTGCCCAAAAACAATATACACTTTGATTGAAATCCTTTTACGTTAGACTTGTAAACTATTAAAAAACATGACAAAAATTTAGTTATCGGTTATTTTTAAAATTAAATTTGAGTTCAGAATAAATACTGAGGGTATCAAATCGATTTAGGAACTTTTGAAAAAATACTGAGGGTAACAATTCGATATAGGAACTTTTGATACTGATTATATAACATCATCAAAACCGATTATATATGCTTGATGTCGTTCAATGCGTATCCTGACTTATTCAATATCAGGTTCGTTTATTCTAAAAAGTATACATCCATTAATATTTATGATCGGTTTATTTTGTACGATAGAATTTAAATTCTTTTAACTGTGAATTGCTTTTTCTTTTTTAGATGATGCCATCCACAATAAAATATAATTTACAAAAATCAAAATAAAAACAAAAAACATATCAAAAGATATTAATGAGTTTTTGGTGCATATTTAATAGAATATTTTCCATATTTTCAGGTATACTTCCAAAGTTGATCTTAACATTTAATGTGCATTTAAATATTCAGAATCCGATGATAATGAATGATCTCTCGTAATCAGGAGCTACAAATGTATATATCGCCAGGACAACAAAGAGACGCTGTAGTGCCTATATATATTATTTACTCATTTTAAGTATATTCATTTTAAACATATTATTTATTATAGTTGTTGTCTTAGAGTATCAAAATCTTATGCCAAGCAGCATTTTTAAGAAAAACATTTTTTAATTTATCTGGTTTTGTGAAAAGAACCAGAAACAAACAAAATTTTTTAATCGTATGAAACAATTAACGGCGATATTTTCGAACGGTGACCGCTGGTGTGCGTGTGGAGCTTGAAAAATGATCTGGCGATGTGATGCCATCAGTGCCGCCACCATTCAATTTGCGCAAATTGACGCGTGTGTTTGGCGTCGCCATTCGGCTGACGCTGGGCTGAGATGTTGGTGTTGTCTTGGATGTCCTCGCTGTCCTTGGTGTCCCTGGTGTACTTGGTGAGTTACTGATGCCGTTCGACTGTTCCTGCTTCTTTTTGCGCTTTACATTCAAAATGACATTGGCGTCCATGCTGACGTCTAGCTCAAAGTTGAACTCGTACGTTTTGTTGGAGCGCGGCTGCGGCGTCAAATCATTATTGATCACCGTCTTGCCAGCTCGGCCAGCACGCAACGAGATCGCCGGACTAAAGTTGATCTTTGCATTGACATTGCCATCCAATTTAGGTCGCTTACTGGGTGACGTGGATGGCGGACCAGCACGTTTTCTAGGCGAAACTTTGCGAATTGGAGTCGTCGTGTTTGTAGGCGGCAGTTTGGGTGATGCCTTTGCTTTTTTCACATTGCCATCCAATTTAGTTCGCTTACTGGGTGACGTGGATGGCGAACCTTCACGTTTTCTGGGCGAAACTTTGCGAATTGGAGCTTTCAGCTTTCGACGCGGCGTATATTTGGCAATGCTATCCTCATCATTGTCGCTGTCAAGAATCACATCATCGCTAAATGAGGAGTCCACAATCAGCGATGCTTCCTTTTTAATCTTGGCATTTTTCACCAATGGTGGACTATTGTTGTTGTTGTTGTTGCTGCTGCTAATCAGCGGCTTAAGTTTAAAGTCCAAATCGCCGCTATTTGCAACTTTCATTTGCTTGAGCGCATTGTGGAAATATTTGCGACATTTATCATAGTCGGGTGCCTCGTTGTGTTTCAACAGGGCCACATATTTCATGTACTCCGAGATCGATGCTGCCACGCCATGCGGAAAGAGGGGCTTCAGTGCGGCGCCAACATTGGACATAAATGCCTCCTTGGCCTTTTGCACATTCTGTGGCACTGCCAACAGTTTATCCCTGACCCAAGGCAACTGCACGCCCAGCCATTCAATTAGGTTGTAACCGAGTATCTCCAAGTCCGCACGTCGAGTGGCAACACCCAAATGTGCATCCCGCGATGTATATTCAATAGTGCCGTTGTGCATCTTCTTTGGATCCGGCTTAAAATCACCAGTCACATAATGCGAGGCTAATCCAAAATCAACCAGATAAGCTTGGCCACCGCCACCCTTGCCCAGGCCGAGCAGAATGTTGGCTGCCTTCAGATCAGCGTGCACATATCCTGTGCTATGCATGAACTGATATACATCGAGCATTTGTATGGCCAAACGATAGACAGTCGCCTCGGGAAGGCGATTGCCATTCTGGGCATAAAACTTGCTTATATCGGTTCCGTAACGTGGCATCACAATGAATCGATGCTTTTGCCCATTTAATTCCGTCGAACCATTGGCCAGAATGTGGGGCATGCCGAGAGATTTGAGAGAATGCTGGCTCTTGTATTTATTGATATCGTCCAATTTGGCATTGCGTAGATAGTAATGCATCTCCACAAAGAGTGGTCCATTGCCATGTGGCTCCTGCAAGAGTAAATGCAATTAAGCCAATCATCACAAAAATGCGATGGCGACCAACTTACACATTTGACAACTGCATCTTGGTTCTTTTCACCGTTACGACAAGCCGCATAGATTTCGCCAAAGCCTCCGATGCCAATTGAAGCCCCAATTCGCCATTGTCCCTTTGCCAGGTCGGTGAGAATTGTGTTTTCCTTAATTTTTTCGGGCAAGGCGTACAATTTGCTTTTGGCTTGCTTCTTGGCAGGCGCTGCTTTTGGTTTAGCGGCCCGTGGCATTTTGTTGCTATGGTGATTTTTAAACTCTTTAAAATATATTATACAAATTGAAAACAAATCACAACTCAAAAGCCTGGGAAGCAAAATCAGTGCACAAATGCCGCTAAAAATGCATCAGCAGCGGTCGCGATTATTCATGCGTCGGCGTCACCTAAACTGTGTTTCAGGCAAGTTGGCAGTTCCGTTAGTTGTAATGAAACAATGCGCGCCTATATGTTAAATTTAAATGTTAAATCTGAAAAAAAACGATCTGGGCGATTAAGTTAAAATTAAATGTTGAAAGAGCTATAAAATCCTACAAAACAATCAATTTTCTTTGATTTAGGTCTAAATTTGAAAAATACATTTCACGAGCATATTTTACATTTCAATACAGAGCTCTGCCTTTTAACAGTACTCACTCGTATGTTAAACTTGAATACCATATTTAAAGAGCAGAGCTATGTTAAAATAGAGCGTGCGCAATTAGTTAAATTTAAATGCCAAATGCAAACAGAGCTATGTTAAAATAATGTGCGCGGGTTTGTTAAATATAAATGTAAAATTTGAAAGCAAACCTTTTGGCTTACAAAAAATATATTCTATACATATCACACTATTTATATGTTACACACATTTATACATTTGTGTTTTACAGTAAATAGTTATACACACATATTTTAAATTTATATTTTATTTTATTGGAAAAGTGAAACTTGCATGATTACTGCTTATTGCATTATTGCTTATTTGATAAAATCTCAGATTTAAAAAACAATCAAATAAGCTTATTGAAACTAAAGAAAAAAGACATCATCGTCTGCATCATTCACAGCATCCACATTCAGTGCGCAGCTGTTTGAGCTGTCAACCGGCTTTTGGTTGCCATCCACCCTCCGACTTTCGATATGCGGCAACAGGACAACATTTAAAAGAGCGAACATCAGACTGATGTTCTCAGTAGATGTTTCATCTCGGAAGACGACACAACGGTGCCCAAACAGTTAAAGCAAAAAAATCAGCAGAATAAAGCGAACAAGTCTGACAATAAACATCTACTAAGATGTCAGCGCGCGTCTAAAAAAGAAAAACCGAAATAAGCTAGTCCACAAAAATTAATAAACATAAACAAGTAAAATTTAAAAGCAGCTGCAAAGGAAAAATATGCAGCTCATTGTCGGCAATAACGGTCTACTGTTAGTTGTGTTGCTGCTGTTGCTGCAGTTAGCATCCAAGTGGCCTTTGGCCAGCGCATTGCCCGACGTCATTAAAATAGGTAAGTTTAACGCAACATTCTGCTGATCAACAGTTCAATTAATGCGTATGTATTGGTAAAGGGTTTGATATATTCGAAAGCGTTGATATTTAGACAGCGGTTTCTTCAGCGCTTATCGATTTTTTGCACAACACAACCCCACACAAAAAAACCCCAAAAGTGTGTATGTGTGTATCCTTAGTGTCAGTGTGTTTGTGCGTTTGTTTTTATTTGTTTTTCCCCACGTAATCCGCGTTTCTTATATTATGGTTGCCTATCGTGTGTTTTGTACTGGCATATTTAAAAAGAACATTTGCTATTTATTGTTTATATAGGTGGACTCTTTCATCCGTCGGATGATCATCAGGAGCTAGCATTTCGTCAGGCCGTTGAGCGCATAAATGCCGACCGCTCAATTCTACCACGCTCAAAATTGGTCGCACAAATTGAGCGCATTTCGCCATTTGACAGCTTTCACGCAGGCAAACGAGGTAAGCTGGTATGGGATGGGGGTTGGGTGGGGAGATGCACGTGGCCATCAGCGACAAAGGTTCCATTACAAAGTTCGATACGTAATCTAAGCTTAATATATAAATTGATTTGTAATAGATTTGAAGTAGATTCGATTTATATTACTTATTTTGTTTGTTAGTAACAAACTTTATACTAAAAAGTATTTTAAAACTTTATGGAAATTAAGCTATTTTCCAATTTATTAAGCCAACCATTAAAACTATTACTCAATTCAGTAAAGCCAAATCTTAAAAAAGACATCATTGACTCGAAATGCGAAATTGTTCGTCCGATAAGTCGTCAGCGCACTGTGGCCTCATCCCGGTGGGACGTAGCTATGTGTGTGTGCCCTTCGAGCGCTAGTATCATTACACACACACACGTTCAGTTTTCTCTGCGATTCGAAATTAATTTACTGCTTTTTTTGCACACACAGAATAATTTCGTACGTGATCGCACACACGCTTGCATACTTCCTGTAAGGCGTTGCAAGCGAAATCCTATACGACTCTATATACCAATCTGGACGATTATATTTTCTACATATAAAAAACCAATATGCATATTCAAAAACCAAATGTGCATTTTAAAATTTAAAATATAGATAGCATACAATATATATAATTTTCCATAGCCAATAAGAGCAGCACAACAGCAGCACGCTGAATCATAGAACTTTCCATGCAAGAGTATTACTAGGTAATGAATTAGATTGCATGCATACAGAATGCATTCGGTAATGAAAGTCATTTCCTAATCGGCTGCTGTGCTGCAGTTTTCATTACAACTCGCTCTCACTCTTTTCGCTCTTTCGTTTTATTTATAAGGTTGCGCATTTGTTTTTGCTTATGCTCTGATTTAATTTCATATTTAAATTAATTGCCATGCATATCGATTGTGGTTTTATTCTATGCTCATCGCTTCGAACATTGAGAACAATGGTTGTTAGTTGAGTTTCAGTTAAAATTAACTATTTACAATTTTAATTAATTCGCTTGTTTTGTATTGCTTACATATTTATTTGTGAATATTTCGTTATTTTTTTGATTTGTTTTTTTTTATTTGAAATATACTTACATGTAGTGTGTGCAGGAAGACAAACTAAGCTGCACTTCGAACGTTTTTTGCTGAAATCTCCTGTTCGTCACTAGCAAAAGTATTTGAATAGTTTTAAACTTGTATCACAAAATAGTAATTGAATTAATGACATGATTCTTGAATGTAATTTGTAATGATTGCCTCCTTGAATTTTAAAGATTTTTAAACTAGTAACAATTTTTGTCATGCAATTTGATCGATTCTGAAACTATAAGCAATGTAATAATAAATAAAAAATACATTGTATTATTTTTTGAATAACTAACTAGTAAATCATTAGCCTGCTTTTCAAGCAAATTAAAAATATAATAATTTAGTATACTTGTAAATTAGTCAATAATAGGAGTAAAATCCATTTTTAATCAATTTTCAATTTAAGAGTAAACGTTTTCATCTTTTTGCTTAAATGTCCAAACACAATAAAGTTTGAGATGACAAGACAAATGACGCCTGAGTCACTATAAAAATCATTCAAGGTACTAAACAAACCTGTCCATAATGGTGTGATTGTGATAAATGAGGACCACAGCACGTAAAAGGACTCTCCTTTGGGCCTTGTGGCCAAGTTCAGGCTTGTCTCATGGTCAGAAATGGCCCGAGGCAGAAAATAGCACACAAATTCAAACCAAATACGTTTTTGGCACGAAAGTAGTAACAAGCTTCAGAGGACAAACAGACAGGAAGGCAGACAATGCACACTAATGCATTATTTAACACATGGCTGGTATAGTTAACCAACCCACATCAAAGCAAACAGACACAAGTGTGTTTGTCTGCTGGTCGTGCAACCCCCAACAATACCCTTGCACCGTTAGCTTGTTTGCAAGTGCACCTGCACTTACACGTGCTCAGTAATTTGATGAGACCGAAAATGGATGCTGCCTTCATAGTAAAAGCTAAAGCCAAAAGGCCAAATGGAATTATGTCTTTGCTGAAGTGCATTTTAAATATGCCAACGAGGCGAACAAAACGAATATTATTATCCCATAGCCAACTACTACTTGGGCTCATTTTCACTGCTGCTGCTGGCAGAGATCGAGGGATTCATCTCAGATAATCCTGCTGTAAGGTGAAATGGGATTGGGCTTGGGCCAGGTACCCAGTTTGGGGATTGAGAGCACCGCAAAGCGCATTAACTGAAAATCAATTTGAGACTTGGGGACTTATGAGTGTCTTGTTAATAAAATAACATTTTCATCATTTCACATAAAATACAGAAAGCATAAGAAAAGAAACCAATTTTTATTTTTATTTATCTTGTTGATTTTTTGTATAAGACTTATAAAAATGTGTCTGCAAATTTTTATCTGAATATAGAACACGTATTGGCATCATTGAAAATTATTTATATTTATATAAATAGATTTTTCATTGACATAATTTAAAAGAAATTAAATAGATAAAAACAATAATTTAATATTATAAAACGTGAACTTTTTGTATATAGTTGACAATGCAAGTCTTATGAGTTATGAGCACAAATTTCCTGCTACTTATAAAATTTCAGTCAAAACAAATTCCATTTGGCCAATTTCTTTGTTATTAGTAATCATTTTTAACAACATTTTAGCAGATGTTTCGTTTCATAGCATCATTTTCTATGAGAGAGAAAAAGTTTTATTTTTCAGTGCTTTTAATCAGCTTAAGACTTGTGGCAGACAGTGCTAAAGTTTGTCAATAACTATGTTCTTTATCCAACTTACAGTTTGTGGCTTGTTGAACATTGGCGTTGCTGCAATTTTTGGACCACAATCCTCCCACACCGCCAGCCATGTGCAGAGCATTTGCGACAACATGGAGGTAAGTGGGTCGCATGGGGGGAACGAGTCGGTGGCATTTTGTAGAATATAACAACTATGTTAATATGCACACAAATTATTTAGATACCGCATTTGGAGAATCGCTGGGATTACCGTCTGAGACGCGAAAGCTGCCTAGTGAATCTCTATCCCCATCCTAATACGCTCTCCAAGGTAAGTTCTGTGTTTGTCTCATTGCTGGCCAAATGCATACATTTCAGCTATTTGATGTTTGGTATTTATTATTGTTATTATTCAACGCAGGCTTACGTGGATATTGTGCGACACTGGGGCTGGAAGACTTTCACCATCATTTACGAGAACAACGATGGCATTGTGCGCCTCCAGGAGTTGCTCAAGGCCCACGGCATGACACCATTTCCAATAACAGTGCGCCAGCTCAGCGACAGTGGTGATTATCGGTAGGTTATAAATGCCACCAAAGCCCTTGCAAAACTTTGAGTTTAGTTTAGTTCTCTGTTTGTTTGCATGCAAAACTTGCGTCTTTGTTTTGGTGCAACATCCCTTGACTTATTTTACACATATAAGGATAAAAGGATAAATGACTAAGACTCAAGGATTTAGTTCTTGGATATAAACTGTATTAATTAGGCAATGGGTGGGGATGTTCTTAGTCGAGACAGCTCGAGACAGCCCGACCAGAATCCGGTTGTCAAATAAATTGTATTACTTTGTTCAATATGAAAGTTCGAATTGGAAAACAATCACTATGTTTCTTAACAGACCTTTATGACATTATTTTACACTTAGTTACATTTGATCAATATTATTATAGTATATTCTATATCAATTTGAAGATTGAAGAATTTTGTCTTTTATTGTGAACAGGAATTGATTTGAATAGATATTTTCCAAACGGAGACAGTTATTGATCAAATTAAATATGTAGAAATTTCTGTATTCTCTGCTTATTCATATTGACATATTGGCCATCGATCCTCATATATAGTTTATATACTGTACTGATTTGAAGATTTTTCCTTTTGCCTGTTTAAAGTATTTTTTTTTTATTGTTATTAGATTTGTAATACAATTATAATTATTATTTTTATTATAATTATTAAAATTTATTCTAACTTTAGACCACAACTTAAAACAATAGTTATATTATCCTTTCATATAGACCACTGCTAAAGCAAATTAAGAACTCGGCAGAGGCGCACATTGTGCTGGACTGTTCCACGGAGCGTATACACGAGGTGCTGAAGCAAGCACAACAGATTGGAATGATGAGTGATTATCATAGCTATTTGGTGACGTCACTGGATCTGCACACTGTTAATCTGGAGGAGTTTCGCTATGGGGGTACAAATATTACCGGCTTTCGGCTGATAAACGACAAGATCGTGTCGGATGTGGTGCGTCAGTGGAGCATCGATGAGAAGGGTATGCTACGATCGGCGAATCTGACAACAATACGCTCCGAAACGGCACTGATGTACGATGCAGTGCATCTATTTGCTAAGGCACTGCACGATTTGGATACATCGCAACAGATCGATATCCATCCGATCAATTGTGATGGGCAAAGCACCTGGCAGCATGGCTTTAGTTTGATTAACTACATGAAGATTGTCGAGATGAAGGGCTTGACGAATGTCATCAAGTTCGATCACCAGGGCTTTCGCACTGACTTCATGCTGGATATCGTGGAATTGACGCCTGGTGGTATACGAAAGATTGGCACCTGGAATTCCACACTGCCCGAGGGCATCAATTTTACTCGTACTTTCAGCCAGAAACAGCAAGAGATCGAAGCGAATCTGAAAAATAAAACTTTGGTGGTGACTACAATATTGGTGCGTATTGTTGAAAAAAGATTTCCATCGATTGTCAGTTTATAATTAATTTTATTTCTTTTTCCACAGAGTAATCCATACTGTATGCGCAAGGAATCAGCTGTTCCTCTGACGGGCAACGATCAGTTTGAGGGTTATGCTGTGGATTTAATACACGAGATATCCAGATCACTGGGCTTTAACTATAAGATACAGCTAGTGCCCGATGGCAGCTATGGTAGTCTAAATAAATTGACAGGGTAAGCTCTTCCGATGCATATTTATGCACGCCTAATTTCATCAACTGTATTTTTTTTTTTTTTGTAGTGAATGGAACGGCATGATACGTGAGCTATTGGAACAACGCGCAGATCTGGCGATAGCCGATCTCACGATTACCTTTGAGCGGGAGCAGGCTGTTGATTTTACCACACCATTCATGAACCTTGGCGTATCCATACTGTATCGCAAACCCATCAAACAGCCACCCAATTTGTTCTCATTTCTATCGCCATTATCTCTGGATGTGTGGATCTACATGGCCACAGCATATTTGGGAGTTTCCGTATTGCTCTTC
The DNA here is from genome assembly GCA_035042405.1 of Drosophila demipolita. Taxonomy (NCBI): domain Eukaryota; kingdom Metazoa; phylum Arthropoda; class Insecta; order Diptera; family Drosophilidae; genus Drosophila; species Drosophila demipolita. Next base: position 10,058,981 of record JAWNLI010000485.1, read on the forward strand.
ATCTTAGCCAAGTTGGTTAATTTATTTCAAATAAAATACATTATTTCTTAAATATTCACTACTTATACAGATTCACGCCGTATGAGTGGCCCGCCTATACAGATGCACATGGCGAAAAGATCGAGAGTCAATTTACCTTGCTCAACTGCATGTGGTTCGCCATTGGATCCCTGATGCAGCAAGGATGCGATTTTCTGCCCAAGTAGGACTCGATTGTACTTATGAAAATTGTTGCTCAATATTAAGAAGTTTTTGGAGTTTTAAGAGTTCTTAGCCAGCAATGATTCTATCTCTTTAGAATTTCTTCAACTTATAAATTTAATTTAATTTTGATCAAAATAATATAAGATTATAAACTCTAATTTCTTTTCAAAATTTTAATTCGTCAGCAACTAAATCGTAATAATTTTTTTTTGTCATTTTTATTTCGTATTATGAAAAAAACAATTATTAAAAAATTTACATTTTTGCAAATTAAAATCAAGTCAGAAACACAAGAACTCTAAGATTGAAGCAACAATTGGAAAGAATTATACATTAAACGTAAACTTTAAATCATTTTAGGGCACTCTCAACGCGTATGGTTGCTGGCATTTGGTGGTTTTTCACGCTCATCATGATCTCGTCGTACACTGCCAATTTGGCTGCATTTCTGACTGTTGAGCGCATGGATTCGCCCATTGAGAGTGCCGAAGATTTGGCCAAGCAAACAAGGATCAAATATGGTGCACTTAAAGGTGGCAGCACAGCAGCTTTCTTTAGGGTAAGTCAAGCAGTTCAAGTCTGACTTGTATATTACTAAGAATAAAAAAAAACACTTCTTTGCAGGACTCGAAAATCTCAACATATCAGCGCATGTGGTCCTTTATGGAATCGGCTCGTCCGTCTGTCTTTACGGCCAGCAACGGCGAGGGCGTCGAAAGGGTGGCCAAGGGAAAGGGCTCATATGCCTTTCTCATGGAATCCACATCCATCGAATATGTAACCGAACGCAACTGTGAGCTAACCCAAGTCGGCGGCATGCTGGACACCAAAAGCTATGGCATTGCCACACCGCCAAGTGAGTTTGAACATTGATCAACTTGACACCTGAATAATTATAGTATATTTATAGTTAGTTAGATATGTGACAAAGTCGAATAATATTAACATGATCGAAAAATGAGATTCTTAAGATTAATAAATCGAACTTAATTTTATTAATGAAAAAGTGCACAAGGACAGAAAACTATTTAATTTTTATTTATTAATAATAAAGTTGTGCCGACCCCATACAGTAAATATATTTTTAAATGCCAAGTCAAATAAGTCTGTCTGCAATCAGATTGAACAATCCACTATCAGCAAGTCTAGAATGTATTAAAAGCTGGACTTTTGCTAGCTCAACTGGGATGAGTCTCGACAGTTTAGGCATGGAGCTTATAGAAACTTTTTCACAAACAACAATAGAAATGATGTTGGAAACGAAATTTGATGTTTTAAATTTTCAATTACTGATTTGAGAAAATTTGGTGATTTCCAGATAAAATTGAAATAATATCATATTATTATTATTTTACCCTTCCACAGATTCGCCTTATCGCACTGCCATAAATAGTGTCATATTGAAGCTACAGGAGGAGGGCAAATTGCACATACTGAAAACAAAGTGGTGGAAGGAGAAGCGAGGTGGTGGCAAGTGTCGTGTGGAAACATCGAAATCATCGTCGGCGGCCAATGAGCTCGGCCTGGCAAATGTGGGCGGTGTGTTTGTGGTGCTAATGGGCGGCATGGGCGTGGCCTGTGTCATAGCTGTCTGCGAGTTTGTGTGGAAGTCACGCAAGGTAGCCGTCGAGGAGCGTCTGAGTGCGATACTGAACGAATGAGGAAAATTGTAAACCCAGGACGAATGGGTTTAAAGAGAGAGAGAGAGAGAGAGAGAGAGAGAGAGAGATCTTGGCGGGGTCATCGGCTTGGACCAGCAATCAAAAATGCTAAAAAGGCATCAATTCCCAAATCTGTAGTATAGTAGCATATACAAGAAACACTTATATTATGGCAACAACTGGTTAAGCAGTGCACTTGGATGGATCTAGGGAATTCACACTCAAAAAAATATGTTTTATAATGGGAAAACTCTCGTTTTATTTGTTGAGTTATTGAAATCCTTGTTTTACGACTTTTTCCTTCTTAAAACGAGGATTAAAATAAAACAATTTCGTATATTTTTTTTGTATTTAATTATCTTAATTAAATTATGTTATCTTTATAAATAAGTAAATAGTAGAAGGGGAAATTATTAAATTTACAAAATATTATATGTAGAATTTATGGTGAACGACGACTCTTCACCATACCAACCCTATTTGAAAGCTTGTCATTTTTCTTATTTCTAGGACATCCCTTTTCGTTGAGTGTACGAAAGGAACTTTGGGGAAATTTGTAAAAGTTTGCACTGCATTGAAAAAAATCGTTTCATTGAGAGAAAATTTGGAAAAGTAACAATAGTTGACAAATTTATAATATTAAACAAAACAGCAAAACATATATATGCACAGGTTATATGATAAACCCAATTTTCGAATTACAATTGCAAATATACACAAAACTATATATATATATATATATAGATATATATTTATATATAATACAATAAAAATACGGATAACAATCGAAATCGTATGCATTTATATTTGAAAGCATTTTTGGAATTGTACAATAGTCGATAAGAGTAGCTAAATTATACATATATATACATACATTTATAATAGTTACATTATTACATGCATACTTCTGAAAAAATTTACATAATACTAAAAAACAGAAACACAAAAACCTTATTATGCTCATAGAAATAAGTTAGCAACTAGTCGAAAGTAAAACCTAATCCTAAGTGAATTGTAACTCGTATAGTTTAAAACACTGCCCACTCCACACTCCCCACTCCCCACTTCCCATGTAAAATGTAATTACCTAACACGCAATTTTGATGAACAATTTCATAAATATAATTAAATAAACGAAGTTAACACCGCAAACACAATAATTTCCCAGTTCAAAACCGGCATCCATCGCTGAACACCTGCAACAATTTTACGCCGCTGACATTATCCGCCGCCTAACCGCAAACTGTCAATCAGCCAGGATACGGCAGACCGCAGTAGGGTTTTCCGCCTTACAGATTATTTAATGCGACTCTCGACTTTTCACACACGCCCCAATGCGCTTCAATTGTTCGATTTTAATTGGCGTCACGTAGTATCCCCCATATATGTGGAACATATATACTTATTTATATATATATATATAACCCTAAAAACAAAAGGCACCTTTCCGAGTTTGATTTCCTTTCACTTTTCAGTTCGCTTTCAGCGGTGACGGCACCATGAGGTTATCGGCCTTATCCTTCAGTTTAGTCCTGTGTGGTTTCCTTTCGGTTCAGGCCAATGACTTTTCCTCATTTCTAAGCGCCAACGCATCGCTCGGTGAGGATACGTAACAAAAATCTATATATACGAGTATATACTCAGTGAAAAAATGTATTATTTCAAATATGGTTTTTTTTTATAATATATATTGTAATGCTTTAAAAAATTTAAACAAATATCGCTAATATAATTTTGGGCAAGTGTACAAATCAAAATGGACTTTTACACTTTCAATCTTTAAATCTATCGAAGCAAAGTAAAGAAAATTTTTTAAGGCACTAATCTTTGATGCTAATCAAAAATCCGTATGCTCATAATGGGATCGAAGATACTACTTCTGGGTGATAAGCTGTAGGCTGGAATTGTATTGCTAACATCAAAATTATAATATAAATTTTAAAAAATTTAAAAATTAGAAATTTTTTCAATCGAGACTGATTTATGATATATTTGATATAATGTGTGAAGCACAATAATGCACAAAACTATTGAGTTTGGTTAGGATAAATTGTTAATCCAAACAGTATTTCATAAACCAACTCCATAAAAAACTTACTGCCTGTACCAAAATTGGGGATATATGCAAAGCTCCATAAGAATAACTTCTTAACAGACAGCCAAGCAGATGGTTATATCGACACGACTAGTGATGCTGATTAAGAATATATATGTCCTCTTCAAAATTATATTTGGATATCATTTAAAAATGTTGTGTTTATAAAAAATAAGAACTGCATTACTTGGCAATGATACTTGATTTGAGTATAATATTTTTACTTCTCATCTTACTTACACTTGTATATAAATCATCCATTATAATGCCTTGTAGCGGTGGTTGTTGATTACGAATATATGGCCATTCATCGGCAGAATATAATGGCACACTTCGAAAAGATTCTGAGTGATGTCATACGCGAGAATATGAAGAATGGTGGCATTAATGTGCGCTATTTTACATGGAACTCGGTGAAAATTAAGAAAGGTAAAAACATATATCTCTTTCGAATAGCTTTTTGGTAATTTGTGGTCAATTTAAAGATTTTCTGGCTGCCATTACTGTGGCGGATTGTGAAAGCACTTGGAATTTTTATAAAACCACACAGCAAACATCGATTTTGCTGATTGCCATTACGGATTCAGATTGCCCACGTTTACCACTAAATCGTGCCCTGATGGTAAGCTATATATAAATTTTTGCTGTTTTTAATTTTGGTTCAATCTTAAATTTATATTCACTTACAAAGATACCAATGGTTTCGCATGGCGATGAGTTTCCACAAATCGTATTGGATGCCAAGGTTCAGGGCATTTTCAAATGGAAATCGGTTGTTGTATTTGTGGATCAAACTATACGTGGGTATTTTCAATAGATGTTTCACATATGTATGTATTCAAGATATTGTGAATGGTTTTATTATTTGAGTTCTTATATTGTGCGTAATATATTGAATATTTTTATGAGTTTCTTTTTACAAAACATTTCTGGTTTCAATGGTGAAGAGTAAGTATCCAGAAATATTCTCTTTCTTTGTGCATTTCCTTTTTTTTATCATGAAACCATTTTCCGCCTTTGACGCCAACGGAAATAACAATTAGATTATGTTTAAGTAAATTTTGTACTTTAATTATGAACGAAAATTAAGTTTCCCTCACACAAGATTTTTTTAACTGCCCATCACAGTCGAGGACAATCCGATGTTGGTCAAGTCAATTGTGCATGAGAGTACCACAAATCATATACCGCCTATTTCGGTGATTCTCTACAAGATCGATGAATCCCTGCGTGGTCAGCAACAGCGAATTTCTCTACGCAAGGCGCTGATACAATTTGCACCAACGAAACATGAACTGAGGCGACAACAGTTTCTGGTCATATCCCGCTTCTATGAGGAGATCATTGAGATAGCGGAGACGCTGACCATGTTCCATGTAAACAATCAATGGATGTTCTTTGTGTTGGAGGATCAGAATCATGAGTTCGATGCCAATACGGTGACCATTAATCTCGATGAGGGCGCCAACATTGCATTTGCCTTGAACGAAACCCAGTTCAATTGTGTGGACACATTGAATTGTACCATTACGGAAGTATCGATGGCTCTGGTCACATCCTTGTCACGAATGATACTCGAAGAGCAATCCATCTACGGTGAAATATCCGATGAGGAATGGGAGTCAATAAGGTTCACCAAACAAGAGAAACAGGACGAAATGCTCGAATATATGAAGGTACGAAGGTTATCCTTATTCTTTTCTGTTGAATCTAAGTATGATCCAATCCTGTCAGGACTATCTAAAAGCGAACAGCAAGTGTGCCAGTTGTGCTCGTTGGCGCTTTGAAACGGCGATTACTTGGGGAAAGAGTCAGGAAAATCGCAAATTTCGTGCGGGTATGTTCTTAACTCTACAGAGTTTTAAGAATACAGAGAATATTCTTATACCCTGTATATTTTACTTAATTTAAAGTCCACCTAGGTGCACAGAATTGCATTAACTGAATATTTTCATTCCAAATTTTATTGTTTTTTTACATTTATTAATAAACCATACTTGGATTCTTAAATTCAACTATTTGAATTTATGAGACCTTTCATGAGCTTCATTGCTTCAATAATTTCCTGAAACTGTTTTTGAAATCTGCACTGGCATCATTTCAAAATTGAGCTGAACAGCATTTCAGAAAAATCTAAAGTTATTTAATAGTTAAGGACGTGAAACTAAAACAGTATTTTATTAATTTACTTTTTTTAATGAAATTAATCAATAAGTTGTGTAAATGTTTACTTTAATATACATAATTTCGCTTTTAATCGTAAATAAGCTAATAACGAAACAAAAGTCTGAATTTTTAACTCCAAGTATAATTAGAATTAGAATTCAAAATAATATTTATAAATTTATGTGCAATAATTACAAAAATAAATATAAGTATAAAATAAAATTAATCATCTTCAACAAGTATTTATAATTAGCCACAATTTTTGAATTACAAGTTTAAAGCTATTTTTTTAATTTTCCCAACTGCTTTCAACAAAATAGAATTTATACGTCATTAATTATTTAATTAGATTTTTTATACTTCTACTTTCCAACTAAATATCTCATAGCGCCCACTCGCGATGCAAAGAACCGAAACTTTGACTTCATCAATATTGGATATTGGAGTCCGCTGTTGGGTTTTGTATGCCACGAGCTGACCTTTCCCCACATCGAGCATCACTTTCGGAATATCACCATGGATATTGTCACCGTGCATGTGAGTCTTTAAGCCAGGAATATAATTTTTATATATTGGTTCAAACGACTCGTAGAATCCGCCCTGGCAAATACTCACCAAGGACACACGCGGCGTCGTCGTCGGGCACAATGGGATCGTTATGGAAATCCTCAAGGAACTGAGTCGGGCGCTCAACTTTAGCTACTATCTGCACGATGCCAATGCTCTGGATAACGACAATCAGCTCGCCCCGAGCACAAATGAGAGTGTAAGTCGGCCAAACAAAATATATATATATATAAATAAAAAAGGTGTGCATATATTTATAATATTCTTAGGATGAACTAATGGGCTCCATGACATTTCGCATACCATATCGTATTGTGGAAATGGTTCAGGGCAATGAGTTCTTCATGGCTGCGGTGGCAGCCACCATTGATGAGCCGCATAAGAAGCGCTTCAACTACACACAGCCAATTAGTGTGCAAAAATATACATTTATATTGAGGCAACCGGATGAAGTGAACCGCATCTATCTATTCACTGCTCCATTCACGATGGAAACCTGGGCCTGTTTAGCTGGGATTATTCTGGTCACAGCACCCATGCTGTATATTGTTAACCGTCTGGTGCCTCTGCAGGAAATGCAAATTCGTGGACTATCCTCAGTTAGAAACTGTTTCTGGTACATCTATGGAGCACTTCTGCAACAAGGTGAACCACATAAAAAAAAAACAATTAAAACAACAAACAATTTAAACACTTAAAAACTTTCGCAGGCGGCATGTATCTGCCTCGTGCGGACAGTGGTCGATTAGTGGTTGGTTTCTGGTGGATCGTAGTAATTGTGCTGGTTACCACCTACTGTGGCAATCTGGTTGCATTTCTCACATTCCCCAAATTCCAGCCGGGCATTGATTACCTGAGCCAGCTCTTTGGCCACACGGAAATCAAACAATATGGTCTACGCAACGGCACCTTTTTTGAGAAATATGTGGAGACGACAACGAGGCAAGAATTTAAACGTTTCAATGAACGCGCCACGATTTATGGCAGTGCTCAGAGTGAAAATATAGCCGCCGTAAAGCATGGCGATCGTATCAATATCGACTGGCGTATCAATCTCCAGTTGATTGTGCAGCAACACTTTGACAAGGACAAAGAGTGTCGATTTGCTCTGGGCAAAGAGGATTTTGTGGACGAACAAATCGGTCTGATCGTACCGACGAGCAGTGCATATTTGCATTTGATTAATCAGCATTTGGATAGATTTTTTCGTATGGGTTTCATCGAACGCTGGCACAAAACGAATCTTCCGTCGATGGACAAGTGCAACGGTCGCAATGTGCAACGACAGATTGCCAATCATAAGGTCAACATGGATGATATGCAAGGCTGTTTTATGGTCCTCCTATTTGGCATCATTTCGGCGCTGTTCATCAGTTGCATTGAGTTCTGGTATTATCGCTTCTATGTCGTTGGGCGAATGCGTAAGAGTATCGCTTTTGCCAATTGAAATAGGTGACATCTTCTATATTAAATAAGTTGGGCTTAATGAAATTTACTGTTATAAACTATTTATGCGTTATTAATTTGCTTTACAAATATGCTACGCTTTCGACTGTTCTGACTCTGAAATTATTGTTTCCTTTTCATTTCTTGAGTTGGGAGATTTAAATTTATGGTTATTTTGCAATAAAAATTAACGGAGCTTCTTTGTCAATTGAAACTTTTACAAATTTGTGTAAAATAAGTTGGATTTAATTCATGAAAATTACTATTATGAACAGCGTTTTTATGGTTATTATTTTGCAATAAAAATTAGCTCAGCTTGCCACTGTTCAAATCATCATCATCATCTCCCTTTTAGGATCCACACTTTACGTTGAGTTGGCGTTGGGGCCACGACGACGACCGAAGCCTTGGACAATGTTGACGAAACGGCGATTGTATTGAATCCTGCGCTTTGCACGACCGGTCTTCTTCTTCTTTTTCTCCTGCTTCTCAACCTTTGGGGTCTGGCCCTTAACCTTTCCGGCACGCGCCAAAGAACCGTGCACCTTACCACCAATCATCGGAATGGTGATGTCCAACTCGAAGGAGCTGAGAGCCGTGACGGGTGTCTCATCGCTGAGTGTGGCACCCTCACAATTCAAGCTGAACTCGGCGGCATCGAAGCCATGCAGCTGGGCGAACTGAGTCTAAAATCACAATTAAGAACATTAAGGTTAGGTTGAAAGAATTTTGTTGTTGTCGTCGCAGGCATTGACTCACTTTAACGCCAGCAATGTTGGCATCCTGGGACACCTCCAAAGCCTCAATCGTTTCCAAGCCACGTACGAAAAGCTGCATATTGTTTGTGCTCTGGTCAAATAGAAACAATAAACGAAAGATGTATTAGTTTTGTATTTCACTAGCGCACGCAACTGGGGGAAGAAACACGTGCAGCTATCGTATTCATGTTTTTACATGTTTTCATTTGGCATTCGATGCGCCGCACATTTCTCACACATGTTACATATACTTTAGGCATTGTTTAGTTGTTAAAACCTTTTAAATATCCAGAAATTTAGCAAGAAATTTCGCTCACCTTGTCACTTTTATGCGGATCTATCGAAAAGAAAGAAATTAGGGTTGCTGGCGATTTGTTGTCTTTTTTGAACGACATAAATTGTCACTAGATGGCGCTTGTTCGTTTTGTGCAACTCTGACATTTGTGTCGGATGTTGCCAGATTATTTTACTAATTCGGGCGCACTAATGCAATTATAAATTTTATATCGAAGGTACAAGCTACTATATTTGTACGTCCGCTATATTTTCCGATATTTTTTAGTTAAAGCTATTTACTTTTTAAGGTTCGCCAGTTTACCAGAAACTTCAATATTATAAAAAAAAATTGTTTATCCATTTTCCGTTGGTATGAGATATATTAAAAAAATTCATGTATTTCCTAAATCAAAAATCCTATTGCAGGATTCACTCAATCAAAACGACATCACGCATCAGTTATTATATTCAGTATATTCGCGCATCAGTTATATTGAAGTTATATTTGTAGATTAAGGATAATTATTCAAATTGTATTTATTGATTAATGATACTTATTCCATATCCAAGTGCATGTAAATGCCCACTACTTGGATCTTCGCTTGCTGCCGCTCTCGTGGTGCTTGCTTTTGCTGGAACTGGATTTAGTGCTTGAGCTGGTGCGACGCGAAGAGGAGGAGGTGCCACTGCCGGGGGCGCTGTGCTTTTCCTGGCTAGCGATGGTATTTAGTGAGTGCGCCACAACCGATTTGCTCGGGCTGCGCTCCTCCTTGTGCGACTTTGAGGAGGAGGACGATTTGTGGCCATGTTTGCTACTACCACTGCTGCTTGCAACATTTGTTGAGCTGCTCAGCTCTGGTTTGTAGAAGGGCGACGATGAATTGGACGATGTCGATGAACGTGACGAGGGCACCGATGATTTGGTCTTATTCGCAGCCACCGGCATGGGCTCATCCGGTATAAGAACAGTTGGTATGCTTGTTGGACATGTCGCAGTTTGCGCCGACGTCGGCGTTGAAGTTGGAGCTGCGTTGGGCACAGCGATTGTTGCCGCTGCACGGCTAGTAGTGGGCTTGTTGCAACAAGTGTCGCACTGCCAGATGTGCTCCTGATCATCACTTGCCTCCTCATTGCTAATGGCGGGCTTATGGCACTCCTGGTGATACAGGGCACCACACTTGGAGCACTCGATCAAGCGATTGGTTGCCGTGAAAACCATTTCTCCACAGACACAACAATTTAAGTCACCAAAGTCGCCAGTGTCTCCGGTGTTGACGACACCGCTCATGGCGACACCCAGACCGATGGTGGTGCTGCCATCATCCGAATCGGCAATGGTGTCAGGTGAATCCGATGGCACCTTATCTGGTGAATTGGTCAGATTGATAATCTCATCCACAGCCATTGCTTGGGGCGTTTGCTGTGGCTGAGGTGTCGCCCGGCCGGGAAAATTCGCCTCATCATCCATGAGGCGCTGGGTCAGATTCTTTGCGATCATCTTGTCCGGCCCGAAGCGAACTTTGAGCGCCTCATCCAGCAACAAGCGAAGTTCTGACGCCGAGGTTGCATTTGTTGAATGCAACAATTTGATTGCCTTCTTTAGCACGGGATCAACTTCCTGGGCAGCAGCCGCAGCTGCCACAATATTTGCAGCCATTGTTTTTTGCGTGCCTAAAAGATTTGCCTGCTTAAATTTTATTTCACCGTTGTTAACAATTTACTAGTAAATAAATGAGCAACAAGAAATTGTCTTAAAAAAAACAAGCAAAAGAAAATTAACACATTTGCCAAACAGCTGTTTCTGTGCGATTGCGTTATTTAACACTGTTTGATTGACGCCGCCCTGGTTTTATTTTGCTGAGTGCTTCTTCTTTAATGCTGTTGCGCCGCTTTCTTGCATTTGCCACCCACAAACCGCTACGGCTCTTAACCGAGTTTTGTGTGCTTTAATCAATTTCGCTTGCGCTTTCAAAGTGTATTGTGCAGTGTTTAATTAACTTTGAGAGTAGCAAAATACTGCGTAAAATTTGTGTGATTCATTATCGTTCGCTTATCGTTGGTTGCATTCAAAGCGCGCCGATCAGATAAGGTCTTTGAAAAATCGAAACAACAACAAATAAACAACAGAGTGCTGTTAAACCGCAAAAAGTGGTGAAGGAGGCCGGACGAAGAGCTAATGAATTCAACTTGAATAAGTAATAATTATTTCTTGCTGATAAATACTTATGTTGAAGCTGAGCCATTGTTATCCGTCATGAATAATATGGACTTAAAAGGGGTTTGTAGCGCCACAATGACGCTACCGCTACTGCTCCTGCTTTTTGCGGTTGTGTGTAACGCAAGTGCTGGAGATGACGCAAATCAGCTGGTAAGTTTGGGGTGAATTGGATTGGGGGTTGTGGTTGTCAGTATTGCATCGTGTTTGTTTTTGTAGCTAATGTTTATTACCACTGTTTGGCTAACAGCTGTTAAGCATCTTTACTGCGCACTTGTTGCCATGTTAACAACGATAAGTTATAGATTTTGGTTAGCCACATATACTGTGTATGTGTCCGCGCGAATGTATGTGTTGCACAATAATCATTCTTTGTTAGCCATATTAGCACTACATATATACAGCCGAACCTGTTGTCAGTTAACAGTGCACTAACAGTAATAGTTATTTTCATTTTAAATTTCCCTTACAGGATTCAACATCGCACGATTGCACGATAACGGAGCCCGTCTACGGCTACAAATTTGACTTTAGTGGTCTACACTCGGAACTTGGGCATGTGGTGGGCATCGAAAGCAACAGCGATCTTTTTCACTTTAACGTCTGTGGCAATCTAACGCGCAGCTGTAACAACGAGACGAATGTTGCCGCCTGTCTCAAGAAACAGGACAAGGAATATGTGCTGGGTAATATATTTGAAATTGGATGTAAATTGTTAATGCTTATATCGAAAAATATACATGACAGGTCGGAAGCATGACCTGCACTATCACAATGGCAAAATGTATCTAAATTATTTAAGTGGTGTCAAGTGTGAAAATGGAACCGTTGACAAACCGAACTATCAGCTTCATGTGCGCCTCATCTGTGATTATACGGTGGATGCCAATCCGCTGCATCTTACTGCCTACGTATGTACTTAGAAGTGTAATCAGTAATCGTATTTATTTAACAACTTGCTCTGCTACAGGCTGATGATACCTGCTCTTTCTATATTGACTATGAGACGCCGCTGGCATGCTTACCCATACCGGATGCGATGCAGTCGAACAGTTGCAGCGTCGACTATACTAATAAGGGCGATAGATTCGATTTGATGTCGTTGAGCGACACTAACTATAGAACCACAGATCGTCAGGGCGGTTTCTTCATAATCAACGTTTGCAAGCCGGTCCTCTACGGCGAGAATGCCATGTGCCCTGCCGGCAGCAGTATTTGTCTGTTATCGCCAAACCACACTGATATCAAGAAGCGGTAAGTGTTACATTTTGTTGAACTTTTCTTGAACTTAAGCTGAGCCGAAAGAAACTGTTTGAGGCATTTATTTATTTTATTTATTTATTTTATTTTTTGCAGTTTCATCAATTTTGGCAATGTACAAACGCAGCCGGAAATCAAGGATGGCAAGCTGCTGCTGCGTCATGAGTCCTTTACACCTTGTGCCGGAAATGCAAGTCTTAACTATACAAGCATTGTTAATTTCTATTGTGATAACAGTGTTATGGTGTGTGAAATAAGATTATATCAATATATGCATAAGTGTAATCAATTATTTTTTTAAGAATGCACATCCCGAATTAATCGGTACCGATCCGGATGGCTGCACGTATCAGTTTAGCTTCTTCACGCCGCTAGCCTGCAAGGATGTGAAGCCATGCACGGCCATCGCTGCTGGCAATGAACTGTAAGTAAACTTCACGCGACTCGAGTCGCCACATCTACTCAACTCTCTATATTTTACTGTGTGTGTGTGCAACAGGCTAGACTTGAGTCCGCTCAGTAGCTATGAGGCGCACAAATTGAGCAAGGATGGCAAAAGCTATACGGTTGCCGTGTGCAGCAGTGCCGGGAAGCCCTGCATGACGAATGATGGTAAGTCGCTCATTTGTCGTCTGAATTATTAATATAGATTTTAAGTGCAGCAGTTGCAGCAGCAGTAGCTGTACCAGCTGATACGGTTGCACGTATGTGTGTAGCATGTTGCACGTTACAAGCGTAATTAAAATTTTACGGCTGTATATATAATTAAGTGCGCAAAAAATAGATAAATTCTGTTGACTAGATTCGAGGCAATGCTTTAAACTGCTTAACTGCTTATTTCTCTTAGCTTGAATTACATTTTTTTAAATATATATTTTGAACACGTTTTGTGCCAAATTGTTGGATTTTAATCCTTGGCAATTTTGTGCGCATTTCATAACTGTGCCAATTTGCACACTGTAAGCTCTGGGGATGATGATTCATATTCACGATGCGGTCACCATACATATATTTATATGGCCTTTACATATATATATATATAGATATAGTATATTTATGTATATGCCTATGAACAATTCATGTGTAATACTTAGTCGAGTGCACATTAGCCAAAGCGCCACAGTTTTAGTTTTCTGTTTTCAAATTAGAGCAGTGAGTGTGAGATTATTCCCCGATTAACCGAAGCTTTGTTACTCTGCTTTTATTTTATATATGCAGTTAATTATTAGACTGTATCAGTTTACCTAAATTATTTATCACTATTATTTACCTGAATTTATATCCCATATTTCTAGTCTGTTTATTTTCTCATATAGCACAACATTCTTTACATTTTATATTTGTAAATGTTAGAAATTTAATTGCAATCTCGTTATGAAATTTATGGAATTATCAGAAACAGCCAATATTTCAAATTGAAATTATGATTTTAAACTCAAATAAATCGTGGAAAGTTCTAAATCTTCTTATTATTTAAAAAGTACTTGAACAATCATAAACTTTTTATTACAAAATATTTATTATACAAATTATTGACTTTATTTTATAATAATGGCTTCGCGAATTGTTAATGTGATGCAATGTAAGAAGTCGGTCAAAGTATTCAAATTTCCTATTATTGAGAAATGTTTGAAATATTTATAAGTATTTTATATAAGTGTTTGTAACTGATTACCTGCACCTGCTTTGGTATATTTTCATCATGTAACATTTGGAATAACACTATTCAAATTTTTAATTTTTTTTGGTACTTAGATAATTTTTTGCAGTTTTAGCTTGTCTAATTAAATTAGGAACATGTCGATCGATAAAAATCTATTGATTTGCATACTAAAAAACTCAACAATAATTGGATATATCTGTTTAAAATTCATACATTTTTTTTAATTTTTATCTATTATTTTAAACTAAACTAAGAACATCTCCGCAACAAATTTCAACTCTCTTTGCCATTGAGTTGCTTGAATATTTCAGCTAATTGTTAAGCTGATCAGCGGATCAAAAATAAATATTTGTAGCACAACCAGCTTATCTTTTGTTGTAGGTGCGGCTTGAGCTGCTTTTGTAGTTATGTATTTGGCAATATGCTCGTGAAATGAAAGCGAATGCAGGCGAAAACAGTAAATATCAACCATGTGGGGGCTTCTGTTGGCATGGCAAACGTGCCTGGGCATATCCATGAAATATACAAAGCGCCAGCATATTTATACACACACACACACGCACACACACACACACACATGTGCATACATTTCTAGTTGACTGCAGACGCATTTCCGTTTGGCGCGTCCTTCTTGCTTGGATGCGCCTGCTCGCGGCTCATGTTTTAAAACGAGTGGAGAGGGAGTGCAAGAGGTAAAGAGACAGATAGAGAAAGGGGCAGAAAGGGAGATAGAGAAAGGGGCAGAAAGGGAGATAGAGAAAGAGAGAGATTGGCGCACAAAATCATGGCCACCGCTGGGCCTAAACAAATAAATAAGCACACTCGCTTTTGGCAACTGACATTGCTATCCGGCCCAGACAACATCTATGGTGCAGGGTGTTTGGAGTCGTTTGGGGCAAGCGGGGGTATAAGGCATCACATTTTCCGGCATACTACACGAAAATTTCATTTGTTAAGCAAATAGCGGACACGGTCACGCAAACAGAAAACAGAGCCGCGAACAGTGCCGCCTGCATTTTCTATTTGTCTTTGTATTTGTATGCAATTCTCCTGCTGCTACACTCAAAAAAAAAAAAAAATACTGGCAGACACACCATATTGCTGAATGTACATTTTATATCTTGTTGCTGTTGCTTGTCCAACTCTATACCCTAGACATAATACAGGGTATATCACAGCTCCAATTGTCTTTGAATATGAATTTTAAGTAATTGAAAGAAGACTTTTGACAAATCGGCTAAGATTATTTTCTGGCAATTACAAACATGGATTATTGGCCAATAAATATTTTTTATAATATTTAATAGTGCCTGGAGACCAGTTGAAATTCTAGAATACTGAAATTTTATATAACAAAAGTCAGCTTCAATAATATGGAATGCATGAAAATCGTCTAAGAATAGTTTATTAGTTATGATAAATATATGTAAGTTAATATATATGTACAAGTCATTAAAAAAGAGTATTGTCCTCGTCTCAAGCAGCCGGGAAACATTTTTCGCTGACCTGCTGTTTGTTGTCATTAAAGAATTCTACGGCATTGGGCAAACATTTGGAATCATTTGTTCAGTTGTGCAGTTTTGCCTTCTATTTAGCTGCTGTTGTTTTTATTGAGTTTCACAATTTGAGAGCACATTTTGTGGCCAGTTGCCTGCCTGCAAGTTATAGCCAACGTTTGTTGTTAATTGCTTATGCCGCACACGTTGCACGCTGTCATTTAATGTAATTTGCATATGCAACCGAATATTTGCGAAAATTCGTTTGGCCTTCGGGGATTCGGAATCAAACAATGAGTGATATTGCATCATCATCGTATCTATATCGCTTTTCAAATGTCGCTTGTGGCTCTGTGTGTGTGGCATATTTTTCATTGGTCAACGGGGCGACTGATTTGATTTATACAACAATTTTGGGTCTAAGCGAATTTAGTGACAAGCAGTATGAAATACCAAAAAAGCTGTTGGTAAACAATTGAGTTCATCAGTCTAGTTTAATTTATAATCGTTTTGTTGTTCATTTTGTATGCTGTGGCAAACTGGAATTCTGTTAAACTATCCCATAGACAGCAGATCGACTGGGAGATACCCAGCATTAGGCAGGTGTAGTAGTTCATTCAATATGAACATAAGTATTGCTTAAGAAAATCTGCATTTCCTTTAATTTGTTATCGATTTGTATCGATGTTCGCTAAACTTGTACATTTATCGTTCAAATAAAATTTATCTGATTTGCGCTAGATAAAAGAAAAAGGTATATAGCTTAATCGAATCGGTTTGTGATGTTGATCGGGAATATATAGACGTTATGGAAATGGATTTGCTTCTTTCTACCTGTTGCATACTTTTCACAATTGTAATTTATTGAGGGTATAAAAGTGCAAAATGTACATCCATCAAAATGTACATCAATCAATTGAAGTGGAAATAAAATAGGCTTCTACAGAAGAATTGCGCCTTTCCAGTTTCTTTTGTTTGGATACCTCTCTTTTTGTAAATTCAGCCAAGCTTAATAGATAAATAGCTTTTTATTTTTAGTTTAACTATTTAATTTATATATTCTAAAGAAGAGATATTTGTTTAAATAAATTTGGACAAGAAAAGCATTTAGTGCTTAATTTAAGCTAAGATGAAATGATTAACATATACATATTAGATATCTAAATTACAATTATATAGTTTACAACTAAAGCGAGCAACTGTAGTAAATATAGCAAAAGTTGAATATAATTGAAACTGTGTTTTTATTTGCCACAGGGGCCAGTTGCTTATAATTTTCAATTTCTCTATTTATTTTTGTATTTTGTATTTTACTAGTCTCTGTGGGTGTGTGTGTGTGTTTTCATTTTTACTGTTGCTGTTGCGCCGTCGGGCAGATTGAATTTAGAGACACGCCCCATTCCTGACACTTGCCAACAGCTGTTTTGCGCCAGGATGCGCCAGGATGTGGCAGCCAAGCAGCAGTAGCAGCAGCAGCTACTAAATCGTTTATACATTTGTTTTTCTCATTTTTATTTTTATTTATATATTTTTTGTTGTATTTCTTTTTGCCCTTTTCTTGGCGAAGTTTCTTGACTGTTTTCTTATTGAAATTCAATTTGCAAGAGTTTCGTTTCGCTTCGTTTTTGCTCGCCTTCCCTTATTTTTGTGTGTGTTTTTTTTGCTATCTGTTTTTCTTACTGGCCCTGTCAATTTTAATGCAATAATGTATACATCACGTATATGTATGTAGCTGGAATATTTTCTTATATTTTAGCCAGACAGATTGAAGCCTTCAAGTCATGTCTCTTGTTATAGTTAACCCTTTCATGCAATTTAAACGATTTGCGCAATAGATTATTTTTGTTTTTACTTTTACTTTGGCCGTTTGCCGTTGGCCACACATTTCCTTTTCCTTGAAGACCCTTGGGTCCTTGGCCAAGCTGTGATTGCATTGAAATTGAATTTGCAAGTGTTTTTCTTAGTTGTTTTTAATACCCTTGCTGAGAGCATGTATGCATTCTTACATCTAATGTGAAATACAATATATTTTTGTATATATTTGTTTGTTTATTTTCATGGGTGTAATTATTGATAGAACTATGTTCACTATTATTTCTATCCTCTAATCTAGCTAACTGTGTAAACTTGATATATTTTGATATATATAGTTGCCACAGGAAGTATCGATCGCAAGATGAATTCTACTTTATGGTTGGTGTTTATTCTGAAAGGGTATATAATTTTCGATGTTCCTAAAATACTTATGCATAGGTATATATATGTTCTTGATAAGCATCAGCAACCGAGTCGATTTAGGTCTGGCTACAGGGTATCTCCAACTCGAGAATCAATGTTATTTTTTCTTGCCAGGGTTCTATGTTGGCAGCAGATCAATCTCTTTGGCTAATCTCGACCAGGAAATGATTGCAAAGCCAGAAGGTGGTCAGTAGTTGATGCTTAGGCAAGACTCAATTGCATACTTCCGCAGGACATGCAAGCCACACCCACTCACAACAATCACACACAGTCACACACAATCACACACAATCACGCACACACACTCACACCCGCAAAATGACTCAGCATAGATAAGCATTGTCAAGCTGCTACGAAATTGTCATTTATCAATTTAGTTGACAGTCGATTTCTTTTCAATTCGAGGCAAAAACCCCCACTTGAATTGACTTTTTGTTGTTATTGGTTTTTTTTTGTTTTTGGTGGGTGGGAGGTGGGGGTGTTGCAACCTGTGTGGCCAAATCAAAAAGTCAACCGACATCAAATGCTGTTTGTACTGTTGTTCTACGGTTGCTGTTGTGGCATGTGCAATAAACTACAAAAATGAACAAATGGATGGAGAGCCACTGGGGCGACAAACCGATACACAGAAAAGGGGAAGACTGAAAGACAAAAAGAAAGAGAGAGAGAGAGGGAGAGAGAGAAGGCCAAAGAGAGCAGCATGATAGAGTGAAATTACCATATTCAAGTCAAATCACAATCACAATGCTGTCCACTGGACGCTTTTCAATCAAAATCATGCAATGCGATTGCTTGTTTTTCTAAAGAGAAATTCAATTTGACTATGGAAATGCTGCTTGGAAGTGTGTTTGTAGAAAATTTAAGAGCTTAATGCTGTGCTTCACATCAACATTTATGTCTTCACATAATGAATTTTTCGAAACTTTTGCTAAAATTATAAAATTTCGAACAGTTTATTTATCGTGACTTTTTTATTTAACTTTTATTCTTTATTAACTTAGAGACTTTTATTTGATTTTTAAAAAAAACATTTCACTTCAGTCAGAAGCATTAATATATCCCAAAACTTGATTTTTATTATTACATTTTGATTACATTACAAATTTCTATTTGCCAATTTTAAAAATGTAGGAAATAATTCTAGCTTTTGAAGAGTGTGCAAGTTCAAAATTGGTCATTTATTTCGATTGTAAATTGTATTTTCCAATTTAAAATTATATTTAATTTAGGAATCAGATCAGTATAATTCATACTCATACTAACAAAATATCAAATTATCATTATCTGTGATCTCTATTATTTACTTCAGCGTAACAAAAAACAAATTAATATTTTCTTTATAGAAGGAATTTTGAGTTTGGATACATAAAGCTAATTATTTGCAAACAAAACTTTAGATATTAGGTTCTAATTATGTTAGCTTTTAGTTTCAACTTTTGGCATTAGAAAGAAACTTCTTCTAGTATTTCATATTTAGTTGGTCTCACGGCAACTGGCCAAGTCTTTATCATGTTCCACATGTTAAAAATGCTAGCCAAAACTCAACAGCAGCAGTTGAAAAACAGTTAAAAAGAAGTTGATCGATCTGCGAAACAGGCGCAACAATTAATTTAGACTTTGTACGGTTGATGGATGCCTTGTGATGTGCGTGTGTGTTCCAAACGATGTAGTGGTACACTGAGAAAAATTGTGAAAACTATGCTGTACTTTTTATGGCAAGCATAATTCACCTTATTATTCAGAAAATAAATTTAAAAATCGGTTCTTGCTTTTCTGCTTTTTAGAAATGCATTTCCCAATAATAGAAAATATTTCTAAAAAATTAATTAAGTAAAAACATCAAATTTTTAATATTGTCGACTTCTCACTTTTAGTAACTAGCTTTTTCTTATTTTTAGATATGTGTGATTTGTTTTTTTTTTTTTGAGTGTTTGTTGTGACTGTTTCTCTTTCTGTGTTTTTGTGGTCTTTTGCAGGCGCCTGCTACAAACAGAATGAACAGACCTATAAGCTGGGCAACTTCAACACACAGTTGCGCTTCAATCAGAGTGGATCGGCCTATTTGCTGTACGAGGATGGAGCGAACTGTGGCACGGACGGACGAAGGTGGTCGACAAAAATTGAATTTGTGTGCGCGAACAATGCAACAAAGGACAATGGAACGACGAGCATCGATGCTGTCCAAATAATTGAGGACTCCAATTGTCAGTTGTTAATTCAATATCAGACTCCGTTTGCCTGCCAGCGGCAGATTAAATGCAAAGCCAATGTCTACGTGGAGCACTCAACGGATGGCAGCGGCAGCGGCGGTGACGAACTTGTCGATCTAACTCCCCTGATTAACGCCAATGAGAATTATGAGGCACGAGTCGAGCTGCCGGTCGGCCAACAACAGCAGCTGCCCAAAAACACCAAGGTGAGTGTCGAATGTTGATTTCCCAACGGTCGGACTCTAATTTCCAGTTTCTGTGGTATCTATCCCTGTTCCTGTCCCTCTCCCTATCCACCTTGTTCCCCTTTTTTGTCTCTTGCAGTTCTTTCTGAATGTATGCCGTCCATTAGTGCCAAAATACCAATTAGGCTGCGCCGGCGGTTCAGGTGCCTGCATGGCCAAAATGTCACCAGCCGGTGCACCCGAGGAGGAGCATGTAAGTAGTCTATCCCCTTATCCCCCCGTAACTCGCCCTGCTACCCAAAAAGCAGCTTATACGCTTAAGCCAACCGTATGGCTTGTCTCTGTCCACCTCTCTCTGTGTGTGCGTTTGTGTGTTTGATTTTCCTTTTAATTGGCGGCAATTCCTTTATCCTCTACACTCAGAGAAATAGACGATTGCAAAGTAAGTGAACATTTCATTAATTTCATAGTAGATCAGCAAATCGATTATTCATCTTAAATTAGTCAAAACAAAAATACTTGCGTCAAGTACAAAAATCTTTTTACTGCCTGAGGCAAAAAAAAAAAAAAATTAGTCTGCTAAAAGGCAAAAATAATTCAGTGATGAGAGGCAAAAACTTAATGAATTATTTTTCTAGACTTTACGGCGTTTAAAAGTACACTTTTTTCTTGAATATTATTTCTATTTTGATGCCGCTCTTCTGAGCAATCAAAATAAATCAAGTTAATTAGTTTGATGGCATCGTACAGGTCGACAATGAGTCAGCATTGTGGTTTTTAGTTCTACGGCCGTAAAAATTCCGTCGCGAAATATTGAATTTGACACCAGGGTTTTTGTTCTGTGAACTGCATGTTACCTAAATAAGTCAGGCTATCCTAGTCATATAGGGAATACCCAGAATACCCCCAACTGAATGCTTGCTGAAATGTGAAAAATGGTTTTCTTTAATAGAAAATATATCTGGGTTATATTGCAAAGCTATAGCATGCAAATTGTGTACTTTATTGCTATCGGTTATCGCTTTATATCAATATATATCGGTTTGAAGTCTCCAGCTCATATTGTCTCGGATTTCGAGTTGTTAATATAAATATACAAATATGCAAATATACATGGCTAAGTCAACTCGACTGATCAAGATTAAATAGGCGTTATGGGATCGGAAATGCTTCTGCCTGTTGCCACTTTTTCATTAGCCCTTTTTCCCATTTGAATGGGTTCAGTTTTTAAGAAAAAATCCTTTCGTTGACTGGTCAAAGTTCCACCTTGATTTGACTACAAATTGCTTTATATTTGTTTTTCCGAGTGCAATTGAATCATTTTTGTGAACCGTGGGTAAACGCTTCAATTTGGCCATTAAGCCATTTTGGCTAAATGCCAAAAACAAAAAGGAACAAATTCGGTGACGCCAATTCAAGCATTTAATATTCAGCAAATCCAACTGCTAAGCTCCACGGCTAGCTAGCTGCTCTTTGCTCGTTGGCCAGTGGTGAGTGACCAGTGGATTTGGTTACTTCATTAAGCGTAACTCACCCCGTCACCACAGCCCTCCACATCCACATCGCCGTCATGCCCCCTCGTCTGTCGTTGACAGTTGAAGAGGCGACACGGAGGCCAGTGTCTAAAAGTTGCCTAATGCCACAAATTGTGTGCCCTTCTTTCCACATTTATCCACAGTATGTATCTAAATGTATGTGTGTGTGTCTCGTGCTGCGTTGGCCTGCGCTTAACTAAGTACTTAAGCCCACAAAAGTATGCTATGAAATTCGCTTGAAATGAGATTTTCAGATCACGCTACAAATTTGTCCACTAACATCCGCTGAGCTTTCTCTTCTAATCTCCCATCTGTGTACACTGATTGCGATAATTGTGAATGTTACAATTTTCTTTTCTAAATAGAAATATTCAAGATTTACACTACTTAATTCAATTGTTGACTCAAAAAAAAGTGTTTAAAAATAGGTTTTTGGAAGGATTCTCCGCTTGATAACGTGATTAAAATACTGCAGATGAAACTATTCTCGTCAAGATTAGGATGGTAGTAAAAAGTTTCTGGCAAAGAACGATCTCACAAATCACCTAATGGGCTTTAACAGTTAAACCAGATCATTGTTTTTAATTTAAAACAAATTAAATAAGTAATAATTGGAAGCTTACAAATTTACCTTTCTTAAGTTGAGTTGTATTGATTATTGTTTTTATTTTGTTGTTTTTTTTTAATGGTACGAAAGTTTTAGAAATTATATTAAATTTTTTAAGGAAAATGTGTCTTTATTGAATTTCGCTGAGTTTTTTTTTTTATGTGTTTTTGGTAACTAAAAATATTTTTTTTTTTGTATTTTATACTTGGTTCTTGATGTCAATTTTTCTTAAGATTTGATATTTATTTTGGAGCACAAGTTTTAAGCTTAACTTAATTTAAGGGTCAGTTCTTGATTAAAATGATTTCGCTCTTTTGTGTGTGCTGTTGTGCAATAATTATATAAATTATAATGCCACTGTCTCGAGCTCTAACCAATCAATGCCTGAATGCTTGCACCGTGTGGCACCGGCAGTGCCCCTAATCCCCGTCAGCTGCCAAACCCTGGGGCCCATCTGGTCATGGGCAACATAACTTTTATCAGATGCCGGCAGCAAAAACATTGTAAAAGTTGTTAAAAAAAGAAAAGAAATTATAATAATAATAGGCACGTACGCAGCTGAAAATGACGGGACAGCGACTGGCTGACGAGGGGGAGTGTTGGTGGGGGGTGAAGTGAAAAGCTTGCGATATGCGAGGGAAATATTTGTGAACGCGACGCGAAGCGACAGAACGGAACGGAAGGATATGGCAAAATGCGGCTATGGCGTTGACGATGGCGTAAAAATATAGCCACACACACCCGCACACACACACACTAATAGGTATATATATATATATATATATATATGTGCATATGTGCATATATAACTGTAAAAACAGCTTTTAGCGGCCAACAGCCGTCAGTGGTTGCCCCACTGAAATCCAAATGGGGAGTTAGCCATATTTGTGTGTGTGTGTGTGTGTGTGTGTACTACGTGCTGTGCTGAACATTTCCGGCTTGTGGTGTGGCAAGCCAAAGGGTGTGGTGAATGGAGCAAGGGTACACTCAAACAAAATATCCCACCTGAATTTATTTGTCTTGAGAAAGTACATTTCTGACACTAAAAGTTGTATCTTTACATTTTAATTTTTATTTCAACGTACATTTTTAGAAAATTTTCAAATGTTATGTTTAATTATCAGTGCATTTTTTTTTTGCATGTCAATTAATAAACGTTCGATTTTTAAGCTTTCATAAAAACAAACATTTTAGATAGCTTATAAATTCAATTTGAAAAATGATTTTGAGAGTGACAGTTATTTTTTGTAATAAAAAAGCAGAGTCAGTAAATAATATTTTTTCTTTCTGAATATTCGATGTGTTTTCGATTTCTACTTTTGAACAGTGCATTTCTCAATAATATTATAAAACGCAATATATTTGGTATTGTAGATTGTAAGTGAAGGTTGTCTTTAAATTTTTCAAAATTTGTTTCTAACATTTTGAAATTACTTCGATGTTGTTTTTCGGAGTGTAAAGTGGTTTGCAAATGGTTGCAGATTCTGTTGTCGACTGGGGCAAAGTGCCGTCGGCTTTTGTTTGCATGCCACTGGCCTAGAAATAAACGTAGCCATGGTTATATATTTCTCTAAAAATTTATATTGCTTTATTTGCACAGCAGGCGGGCACACACATATCACACACACACGCACACACACAGAGAGAGTTCTGGCTCCTGGCTCCTGCTGCTGCTGCTGTTGTTGACATTTGCGCCACGTTTTGCATTTTGGAAAATGCTCCGTTTTCAGCGGCGTTTCGTGTGCGGAAACGGAAATGTGCTGCTAGCTGCTGACGCGCACTTGAGCGCACCAACTCTTTACTTAGTGGCAGCACACCCCTTCATCCTTCATCTATCCACCACTCCTCGGAATCACCATAAGCATCCACTGTTTCTCTATCAGAGGCATTGACAGTTGTCGAAATGTCGTTTTAGGTGATATTTCTTTAAATTTGCACTTCGGCATTTGTAGATATATATATATTTTTATATATATGCTGTCCGCACATCCTTGAGAAGCCATTGACTTGGCACATGCTTGATTCTTGCTGGCAACTTGCAGCTCATTGTCATGCAACATATTTCGCATACGTTGCAAATCTGACTTGCAGCTTGTCAATGCTAAAAATGTCGCTTGTCGCAAGTTTATCGCAAAATTATTGTGTAAACATCACAAAATTGCCTTAAGCCTTCTCAAAACCATTCTTGGCCAAAGTTTATTCGACATTGTTGTACACGAAATATGCAATCAACGCAAACACTCACAATCATTTTTTTTCCTTACATTTTGTAAGCAAATGTTAGTTTTAAAACCTAACAAAAACCTAACAAACTTGGATAAGCTCTAAGTTTTCAATATTTCAAATATTTCCGGTATTAGTTTCAATATCTCAGAACAGCTAGTTAAAAAAAGAAGAAGAATTATGTTACTTGAAAGGTCCACTTTGTGGAATATTTTACATAAAATTCGAATCAAATTAACTGTTTTCTCTGAGTGCACACAGCAAATTATGCTGCTCCCAACACACACACACACATAGACAGTGATTCTGATGGGGCGTCTCTTCGGCTAGCCTTGGACATGGTCTGCGTGTCGCCACAGGACATTTGATGCTCCTGTTTTCAACACAAAAAAGTAACGAAACGCTGAACTTGCGCAAATCTTTATTGCGTTTGAACTGAAGCTTTCGCTTTGGGTTTTGTTTCATTCTTGTGAAAATCAAGCAAGTTTGAATTTTAGCAAATACATTTTTTTGCTTTTTTTGGTACATCGCATGATAAATAGTCGAACTATTGAAAGTCAAACTAGACAATGAGAATGATTTGACTTTGCTACTCTGGCTGATTAGGTATTTATTTATATTTCACACTAAACGACAAATTCATAATAATATCTTCTCTAGGGAAAGCTTGAATTATAAATATATATGTGTTTGGTTTTTTCAATATCAAATTAATTTATATCGATATTTTGGGAGTTATCGACCTATTAAAATACAGTTTATTCTTTTAAAAATATTAATTTAATATTGATACTTATGAAAGATATGTATCCTTTATGGGATCTGCTTTTAATAATTTTTAAATCAGAAATTCAAAATCAATTTTTATAAAATATTCTATTTTACTTTACTTTGAAAAGAAACAGCTTTAAGTCAAATCATATTTATTGCCATTTAAGAACATTAAGAACACGTTTTTGATTTGATACTGTTGATCTTTATTTGAGGTTAACGTTTGTAATTTGAATTAATTATTACTATAACATTAATTACTTGCCACCAACTATCTAAATAACAATAATGAATTCGATTGCGAATGAAAATAGGGTTAAGAGAAACTAGTTTCGCATGCAAATTTGAGGGAAGTTTCCAAGTACAATGTATATATATATATGTATATATGAGTTTATTTATCTGTACGGGTATTATTTATTATCCAGTCACGCACCGGTCTAATGTCATGGAACATTAATATCGTCTTCTCATCATTCTCCAAATATTTCACCAATATACCGATCAAGTAAAAGTTACGGGGCACATCCTGCTCCACATTGATGCCCATGAGGGCGGCGCCATTATAAAATTCGGTTTGCTTACTCGGATAGGTGCAGAGTTGATGGGTCGAGAGTGCGGTCAGCTTGCCCAATATCTTACAGAATGGATGCGATAAGGTCTCCGTCAGACCCTTGCCCTTCACATAGTCACTGTTATCGAAACCGCCATAATGATAAATGCGACTGATCAACGACTCCGGCTCGGAGATCGGATTGACGCACAACGGCTGGGTGTACATTGTCCACTTAATGCGCTCCTTCAGTTCCAGTATGGCCAAATCGTAATCTCCCGTGTAGGGATCGGCCTCAGGGTGCTCAACAATTGCTTTGACCTGATAATCCACAGGTCTCGACACACAAAGGCCATCTGAATTGCAAGCGGCATTGTCTCCTGGCACAATCCTTTCATCCCATATGCCTAGCCGTACCACAAGCGACTCCAGACGCTTCTCTGGCGAACAGGAGACAGTTGTCAGAACATGTTTCTCGCTCACAATGATCACGCTACAGTTTGTGATCGTTTGGGTAAAGCCTACACAAAGCAAACTGGTTTATTCAAGAGAGTCAATTGAGATAAATTGGCGAACCCACCATCCTTTACAGCCAGTAAACCCATCCAGGGATATTCGGTGGGTACCGTTGTCGTATCCGTACTGTAAAGCAGATACTCTTGAAAACTTCCGCACTTTGTCGTCGTCGATGCTTCTGCATTTACTGCAAAAATGGGAAAAGAAAGAATTTGTTGATTTTTTTTGTAATTTAATAAGCAAAATAGCATTTACCATTCCCACTAAGCACGGTGCTAAGTAGCAGCAAAACTAGTTTCGACTTAGTATTCATATTGTCTCGATTTGCTCATCCGTAGTCACTTCACCTCCAACTCAGTGTTCGGAGCGAACTGAACAACAGCTTTGAAAAACAGATCTCAGCTAATCTCGGCCACCCATTAAAAATGCATCTAATAAATCAAGCAAGCATGCAAAATATGTTAAACTTATGAATAAGCTATTTATTCTAGTTTCGGAACGATCTGTATTGCATCTATATAGAAATGTAAATATCACAATTGAACCGGTTTTTATTTTTTTGCTCTCAGAATAAGTACAAAAATATTGTCATCATTATTGCAAGAGTGCAAATTCAATTTGCAACATATATATTTCTTATATAAGTTATTGTATTTAGATTTATTTCATATTATCAACAACAATTATAATTGCATAAACTTTCAGTTGATTGTTGTTTGAATACATAGTTGACTCGTTGATAGTAACTTAACAAATATAAAAAACACATTTGGTTAACAACAAAAGTTGATCAGTAAAATGTCAGGTTATATTTTAAATTAACTGGATGTTTATGCAATAATAATTGTTATTGATCAAATAAATCTAATTACGAAAACCTTTATTTCTTATATGTTGCATTCTCTTACATAAATTCAATTTGCTCTCTTTCCTTTTTTAGTGAATTCGGATATAAAATACTTTAGTAAATTACTCATATAGTATTTTTAATCTAAAAGCAGTGCTTTCAGTTTTACTCAGTAGAAAGATATCTTGGCATTGGATTTTTTTTTTAGTTATTATTTTTACCATTTCTTATCCAACTTATTTATTTGGTATCTGCAAACAATTAAGCTGGCTATTTACTTTTTAGTTTTTCAACCGACCGGTCAACGCTTTTTAACTTTGTGTTTTTTTTTTTGATTGTGTTTTTTTCTCTCGAAAAGTTCACGAAACTTGAGGGAAAATATAAACAAGCGGCCAGGTCACATGGACAAAGAGGACTACTCCGTCCGCGTGGCCGGCTTGGCACCAATGCGATAAGAAAAGTTTTTCAATAAATTCTTTTTTGAAGAACAGCAGCTCACTCAAAACTTGCCGTCTAGCAAGCTAAGCTGATAAGCTGGCGCCAGCTTGACTTCATATATATATAAATATATATATATATATATTTAAGTATAGATTTAGGTATAGATATATGTTCAAAGTTTATATAGTCGCAGCTATATCCATAGCTAATAAGGATTGCCGGTTGAAGAAGATTTTTAGATGCTGCTGCCAGCTGCTTGTTTGCTGATGCCGCATTAGTTCAGATTTTGAGTTTTCAATGGATTTCCAATGGCTGACAAAAAAAAAAGAAGGAAAAGCGAATAGGAAAACTGGCAGCTAGCGTAATGGTTAGCAATAAATAAGAGAGCAAACTGCTTAAACCTTGGCTGAGCTGCATACAAAATGAGTTTGTTTGCCCCGCTCATCTGCTGCGTCTTGCCCTTGTCCGCTTGTCCGCTTGTCCGCCTGCCTCGCCAGTGCCTAATACGTTTAAGATGATACGACAACATGTGCAACGTTTGCCACCATTCGACATAGGACTGACCCCGGTGCATAAATCTCTAGCCACTCGAGCGCCATCCCAGCGCTCCGCGCTCCGTGCAACTGCAACTGCTCCACTTTGAAGCATTAAGCTCACGTTCCCAGTTGAATGTCCGCCCCAACTGACTACAGACTACAGACACTACACTCACAGAAAAGAAAAGCACAAATGTGTTTTCAAATGTCTGCAAAAATTATTAAAATAAAATATAATACAAAAACTTCTGTGTCATCTGAAAACTATTTTCCACCTCAACTCAATTTATTCGATTACAGATAACATAATGAAATCAAAATAGTAAAATTTTTGGTAGAGTTAGTCATTAAAATTTAATCTTCTACAGCTCATTTTTCAAACTATTCATTTGGTTTTTCTAAATTTGATTATTTACCCTTAGCCGACTTCTCTAGAGTATTCTCACTTGCTTAAAATATTTTATAATATTAGTTTTTTTTTTGAGTGTAGCAGCCTTACTGTCCGGTCTGCCATTTCTTCTCTGGCTGTCCTGCTGCTGACAATGTTTAAGCTGCCTGATTGCCAACAACAATAAAAGCAGCAGCACCAGCAACAACAACAGGCAACAGGACGAACAGGACGAACAGGATGAGTAGAAACAGGAGCTCGAGCAGCAGCTGGCAGTTGCCAGTTGGCGCGTGCTGCATGCATCCGTTCCGTTGGTGGATGTTAGTGGGTGCTGCACGGGGCACAGTGCCTGTTGCAATTGAAGCGCCATTGAACAGGCGACAAAAAGGTCGATTATCGAGCAATTTGCAAAGCTAATGCTTGCCAAGCACATCGCACATCCTAACTCTCTCAGTTTTTGTTGTAACTGTTGCTGCTTCTGTTTTTGTTGTTGCAACACAAACAATTGACTTGCAACTCGTTGAATATTTTAGTTATAGTTGAGTGGTTTTGTGTTTGATTTGTAATTGATATTTGCACAGTAATATTCGAAAATGCAAGTGTGCAGAAGTTAGAAATGTGCAGAATCGAATTTTACTTAAGAATTCTTTTTCTCATAATCCCCTTTTTTGCTGAAAATCTCTCGTTATATTTTATAAACTGTTAACAATTCTTTAGTTTGTTAATGAAATTTAATTTGATTTTTTTTCTTTGTGAGCGACCACTGTAGCAGCTGATATTTCAAGCTAAACTAATCTAATTTATTTTTCATTTGTAAATAGCATTTCTCAACTTAACTTTGATTGATATGCTAGTATCGATTAAGTAGCTAATAGACACGCACATTAGCTGAACTACATTTCTTTCGTCGGCTGTTCGTTGAAATCTTGAAAATGCCATCCATTAAATTGTCGTTTTTGTTGTGGTTTTTTTTTTTACGTTTTTTGTACTGTGCATTGACTGCGACTCACCGTCCGGATTTTACTTCTGGGTATTTGTCCTTCCGTTCGGTTGCGACGCTTATCGTTTTCATTTCGCCCATTGACCTACTCATCGATATGTGAGGCCACTCAAACGCATATCCTGACGGCCTGTGGAATGTTCGAATGTCCGAGGAGAAGTGCGACAAACGTAAACGTGCCTCTGATAGAGATTTCGAGTTATTTGCTGCAATCTCAGTCATAAAGTTGGACATGTGTTTGCACAAGGATACACTGCAGCAGCCCCCATATCCTCTTTAAATATTTCTCTCCACACATCTCTTGGTTTTTATATCCAGAAGTGGTTCAGCAAAGGGGTTCCATGAAGTGCGAAAAGTAAATTAGATGCCATTTCTGACGGCAACAGACCAGTCGAAATTAATTATGTGTTTTCAATTTGATGAAGTAATTAAAAGAAAAAAGGAATTTAAAAAGTAAAAATGTTTTTTATTTTCAATTTAATTATTGCTTAATTTTTTTTTTTGTATATGTTTCGACTTAGGTATATAATTAAATATATATAAAATCAAGCATAGTTTCATCATCATCACATTTATATACATATATATAAAGACTGTATTTTGAGTGTGTGGCACAGGTTATCTGCGGGTCAAGCACGCTCACTCACACTTTTTTATACTCAGTTCTTAGTCTCATTTTAACTGTTGCACCTTTTTACAGAGCCTTGGTTTCCCGCGGGTTAAGCTATCGCCCATCAATCGCACAGCCGCTGAGCTGCTCTACGTAAGGGGCGATCCCTGTCCGACAGACAAGGCCACGAATCTATCGACACGCATTCACTTTAGCTGCAACATGCGCTCGGGTCGTGTAAGTACAGGCTTAACTTGTGGCCCATTTTGTGGGCTTTGGTTCGTTAGCAACTGCTTTACCATTGTATGTGTGTTTGTGTGTGTTGTTGTTCTTTAATGCAGGGCCAACCGGTGTTGAGTTCCATTGATGACTGCCACTATCGTTTCGATTGGGAGACTAGTGTCATTTGTCCGCCGCACGAATGCAGCTTCAGTGCGGACACTTGTGAGATTGTCCAGGATGAGCTGAATATGCGCTACAATTTCCGGACTAACGCAACCTTTACCAATTCCGGCAAAATAGAGGTAAGTTCAGTTTTTGCTTGCATTACGCTAAATTCATTTTGAGTTTTTAATTCACAGATCAACTATAAGAAGACGAAAATCGAATTGAATATTTGTGGATTGCATCGCAAGGCTGTCACCGATTATTCGCAGGATTTGGTCAATTTGTTCTTCACACACAATCTGCCGGGCTGCGGCAAGGAGGGTGAGTATGTGTGTGTGTGACAGTGTGTGTGTGCGATTGTGTGTTGACTAATTCGATTAGCGTTCTTGCTTGCTCGTCTTCTTCTTATTTCATAGTTGCTGCTTGTCGCTTCCGTTTCCGTATCCGCTGCCTTTTCCGCTTGCACTTCCGCTGGCGCAACACGCGCATTTCCGGCCTTTCTTTCTTTTTTTGTTTGATTTTTTTTTTGCTGTTTTGATAATGACAAAATCGCATTAGAATTGGCGCTCAGCCCAATGCACTTCCTTTTCGCTTATCTGTCAACCCCGTGCAAACCATTACCCCATCTAAACACACACACACACACACACATGACAATTTTTTTTTGGGCGCCATTGCAGTCGCGACCGTTTCGCGCTGCATTTTTTTCATTCACTTTTTGTCGTTGGTCGCTTATCTGAGAGTCTTTTATGCGGTGCGCGCTAAAAAAAACGCCAAAAAACGCAGAGCACTTGAATTTATCAAAATAAGCAGGCGCAAAAAGAAAGCAGCTTTGACGGCAGCAAAAACCCAAAAACACAAAAATAAAACTGTCGATTAGATAATGTGGTAAAATAATCTTGCTGCAAATTCGAGCGCTTTTCATACCCTAAAAAACACATAAGACGAATTTAATCAAACACTTGCGGCGAATAGCTAATAACTAGTGTAAATAGTGCAAATAAAATGTAGTGCAAGGAAATTAAAATAGTTGATTGAGGTTTATATTTGTGTAGTAGCTGCAAAATTTATTTGCTTGAGCTTTGCTCTAATATTTATTGCATTGAACAAATTTTTCGGGTTTATATAAAGCACAGATTTTCCACAAAAGTGATTCTGTCCTCTTTTTTTTAAAATTCTCAATATGCTTCTGGCTGTCTCTTGGTCTTAAAGCCGAAAAAAGGCTTTTAGCATATTAGCAAAAATGCTTTTCATCATTGCATGTCAATTATAAAGATTTAAACAACATTTCTGCCTTAATGTCAAAAGTCATAATGCTAAATTTTTAAAAATAAATATATTGAGTGCTCAATCATATAAATTTCCAATGCACATACAGCTGTGATTGACAATGAAGCACGAAAACGGTGTTTTTTTTTATCAATATTTTCTAATAATTTGTTAAATACGATATAAACTGCTTGCAGTCTGCAGACCATTTTTGCAATTTATTTTTTCAAAAATCATAAAATCTGCCTGGTCAGCAAATGTTTAAAAGCTTCTGGCAAAGACACACATTTAGTTTGTTGCTTTATATATATTTTTTTTAAATTTTATTTATAACAAAATTATAGTTATTTGTTTGCACCCAAATTGTTGTTAAGAAACTTTCATTTGCCTTCAAAAGGTAGTCTTACTTATATTCAAATCAGTTTCTTTAGTTCCCAGCTGATTAAAGGCTATCTGCCAGTCAGTCAGGCATTATGCTCGTTTTTTTTTTTTGCTTTAGGCCCCTTTGTTTTTCGGGCTGTGCTGCATTCGAGCCATGAATATTTAAAGGCTCGCACAAACATTCAAACAGCTGGCGACTTTTTTGGAGTGTTGTTTTTCGTGCATGGCAATGATTTTTATTGCCACCATCAGCCGCTTAATGTGGTTGGCACTAAAAAACACAAACAGAAAAACCTAAAACAAAAAAAAAAAATGTTGCCATTAAATAGAACTTTGTGTTTATATGGCAACGGGCAATAAAACTGACAATTTAATTATGACAACGTTGCCGCATTCCAAAAGGCCACAAAAACAACAAAAATACAATGAAAATGCAACCAAGTATTATAAAATCAAATTTTTTTTTTATTTGTGCGTGCTAAATTATGTGTTTATGTGTGTGTGTGTGTTTGTTGTGGGGTGTTGAGTGGGTGTCTGTGTGTGTGTGTGGTTGCAATCTCAAAGCGATCAGACAATTCTAATATGCTTACAGACATGCACAACCAAAATGCTAAAGGGTTACGCCGCGGAACAAGGGAGTGGCTGCGACCAGATTGGAGGTTGCAGATTGTGTGTGCATGTGTGTGTGTGCGTGTGTGTGGTGTGCTGGTTGTTTGACTGTGCGGCTAGGGACAAATCCGACAACAGTTTCAGCCACAACTCCCCCGCTCCCATAGAGTGTGCGTTGTTGGCTAAACAGTGTTGCCAACAAAAAAAAATCCATTTATATACTTCTTGGACAGTTTGTTAACCTTTTCAGTTTTCGAACTTAATAAAACTTTGACTTAGGTATCTAATTTTTAGTTATATAGGATTAGTTATATATACAATAATTTATTTCCATTTTTAATTGTGGCTACTTTTAATGTTTAGCTGCTTGTTTGCTAAACTGTTCAACAATTGCCGCAAAAATTATATTTGAATTGATAAAACTTTGATTTTATGTGTCTATTTTTTAATAAGAATATATTCAACAATTTCCTTCCATTAGAAATATATTTAGTTCTAATTATTAAAGTTTATTGTCTGACTAAGTTTTTTTTTTTTTTTTTAACATTTTAATAATGATTTTCATTAACAGAAACACTAAAAAATTCTCTGCGAATTATCACTGCAAAATGTTATTTATTTTTCCACAGTGCTGAGTTGCCTTAAATGCTGGTGTGCAGATTTTGTCTGACAAACACACACACACACACACACACATGCAGACCCTCACACACGCATTCATGCATATATTGCGCATTTGAACGACAACAGAAACCACAAAGGGAACCACCACCACCCCCACACACTTCCCTCCCCTGCCACTCATATCATGCGGCTTTTGTTGTCGTCTCCAGTGATAATTATTTTTGGCTTTTATGTGATAAGTTTGCAGCATGGCAGACAGAGGCCCCAACCCGTAGTTTTGGCCAGACTTTTGCAATATGATAAGGATTCATTTAAGCCCCCTTTGTTGTTGTTGTTGTTGTTGTTGAACCTGTAGCCCCAGTTGTGGCTGCTGGGTTCCGTTGTTTCTCGGTCAATTAAAATAAAATGCCGATTTGTTTTAGTATGGGTTTAAGTCTGGTTTTCATAACTTTTATTAGGGTCAAGCTTGTTGTGTTTTTGTTTTTACATTTTTTTTTTAAGTTTTTTGTTTAATAGTCTTCCTTTGAGTTTAATAAAAAGCTGATATCTGTTTTTTTCAATCTTTTTATTGCAGGCAAGATGAATGTTCAGATGCGTTTGATATGCAGCAACAAAACTGAGAATTCCACCAGTATTACAGATGTGAGTACAACAAATATATAATATATATATAAAATAAGAAGATTGTCTATAAACCTTATTTGTCAACTCATCTTGGCATTATCTAATGATTATCACGAATACATTTTGTCCTTGAGAGACTTTTAAAGTGGATTTTCATATAGTAGCAATTTTGAGTAACAATATATTGTCGAGTTTTAATCTGAATCTTCATTGGGTTTTGGTATTTTCTTCGACTTTCTTGACAATATATATAAATCAGGCTTGTAAAGGTTATATTATTAAATGAAGAATTGATATCATTTTATTTTAGACTTGTTTTTTCGCTAAGCAATAACATTATTAAAAATCAAAATTTAATTTCTTTTGCGATTATTGTTTAATTCTTGACTGCTTAATTTGCTTATTCCCAACTTCAAACAAGACGACATTGAAAAATTCGGCTGAATATTTGTAAAATGCAAAAAAGGCGTAAAAAACTACTTTGTAAAAAAGTGTAGCATATCTTTGAGGGCGTGTAGAAAAGCACAATATTAAATTGACCTGGCAGTAGCATTAAGGCGACAAGACCAAAGTGGATTTGACACATACACGTAGACACACACACACACACACACAAAACACACATCTACAATGTTGCAGCCCTCAGCATGTGCTGGCTGCGACAGCAAGTTTCTTATGTAAAGTCTGGCCAAAGGAACCCTCGTCGCGGACTGCTTCAAAGTAAAAATGTATAAGAAATATGCAGAAAAGGACGCAGAGCAGAACTGAACAGAGCAGAGCAGAGCAGAGCAAAAAGGGAGCGTGGCAACAACTGGGCGCAAAACAATGTGGCAGGTGTCCTTTGTTATGCTTACCACTTGGCAAATCCGCTTTGCCAGCCATTTGTTGCTGTTGTTGTTGCTGCTTTCAGCAAAAATGTTGCCTGCCGACCTGTGCGGCTTTTGGTTTGTTTCTTCTTTCTTAGGCATGTTGGCTGTTCTGGTTGCTGTTTTTGTTGTTGTTGCTGTTTTTGTTGTAGTTGTTGCAGCTGTTGCTGCTGTTGTTCTCGTTGCTTTTGGCCGGCGGGCGTGCTATTGTTTTGGTCCCAAGCCTTTGTTGTCTTCAACAATCGCAACACAGCTAAGAAGAAGGCACAAACAACTTAGACACGTCGATATTTAAATACTCTTGCAGCACAGAGCTCAACATCTAAAAAAAAAAAGAACCAAACAACAGTTGAGATTTGACATAAAACCAACTAGTTCTTCATACAAAAACTTTCAGTTGTTTTAGCGGTTAATCTCAAAAATTCGTCATACTTTTGGCGCCCAGATACCTTCTCCTATTGTTCAGACAGTATATTTCTATGGTGAAAGTTTACTTCTTTCTAAAAACCAGGCTTTTTCTCGTTTAATGCCGGTGTACCGTTTTTGACAATTTCAAAAAAAAAAATTAAAAGATATATATTTAAATTTAAATGTTTAAATTAGCAGAATACAAAACGTACCAAAAAAGGCGTCCTAACTCTTTCTAGTTTTAAGAGATTTTTAGAAATTATTCCTGCAAAGCAGATAATTTTTTCTGTTCTTCGTTTAACAAAATTTTCTTTTTGGCTTATTTTTAGAAACCGGAAGATTTGTTTATTTTTCAGCGCAATTTATATTTAAGTAAAATTTGGTCAAAATCGGTGTAACCAAAAACGGAGAAATCTAAATTTAAATGAAATTAACTAGCAAACTAAGCCAGTTTGCATGTCAGGCAGGCGGATCAGGAATATATATATGTTTAATAGGCATAGAGAATTGTGCTAAAATGGATTCTAATAACATTTTGGAAGTGTATTAAAAATGTACGTGCCTTGCTTGTTGCAGCAACAAAATGTTGTTGCTTTGGTTGTTGTTGCCCCTGTTTCTTGGGGGCTGTGGCGTTTTGCCTTAGATCCCAGATACACGCGGCTTTCAGCATTTTCCCTGCCCCTCCCCCATCTCTATCGCGTGGCTATTGTTGACCCTTCACCATCATCAACGGCAACATCAACATCTGCTGTTCGGTGCTCTGTGCTCTGTGCTCTTTGCTCCACTCTACTTTGCCTCCTGCTTATCAAATAGTTGTCATTGCCCCGGCTACGTTGCAGTTGCATTAGTTACTTACACCTAACACAAAGCAGGTCTCTATAAAATTCAATTCTGTTGCGCATATCTTAATTAAACTTATCTTCGCTAGCAGCATTTTCGGGCCAAAACTGTTGCCTTTTCTTTTAGTTATTATGTTTTCATTTTGCCAGTCTTTTGTGCAAATAAACCCATTTATTTTGATCCAAAGATTGCATTTTATCTTTTGCAAAAAGTAAAACAAACAATTGTGAACAGTATGGATAAATGAATAAATCCGCCCAAACAATAAGCAAATTTCCGATTACCAAATTTGTGGTTAAATCAAATTTTTTTAACTTACTCGTAACAATTATTTATTTAAGACAATTTGCAACTGCCACTTTGTATATTGAGCACTTGGGTATTTAGTTAGTAGAAGACAAAATACTTATCAATTTTATTGTTTCAACGTCATCGAGCGTGAATTGCACACCAAAATTGAAATGTGAAGTTGAGCTTGAAATCTGCAACGTTGTTGATGCAACACTTTTGTGTGTGTTATGTTTGCGAACCAATCTCTTAATTGATTTTGCGTTCTGTTTACATTACCTAGCTGCAAATAGATTGATATATATATGACAGACAGACAGACAGAGACAGAGAGAGTGAGAGTGAGAGAGAGAGGGAACCGCATGTTGCAACAGCAAAATTGTCAATTTGCAGCACGTTGTAATTAGTGGTCTGCCCAACTGGCTGGCAACTTTATTAGCCTGGTCCCAAAATGCAGCAATTAGTGTCTGAGGTTTAACAAAACACACTCGCCCCTCCCACCACACACACACACACATTCCACCAGTACGCACAAATTGCTAAAGGAGTCGCCGACAGCGCCTGGAAATATTTGCCTGACCATTTTGTGGATAGGCCTGTTCCCATTCTCTCTGTGTATGTTGCCATTGTTTGTTTGTTATGCTTCCCCCGCTCTCTCACTCTCTCGCTTACTATATGTATGTGTGTTTTTTTTCCGTTGTGCTAAACAAACAGTGAAGCGTCGTTGTGTGCTCCAAGCTTAGTTGCAACATAGCATTTACTCGCATGTGGCACAAACCAATTGACCCAAATTTAAACCAGTTCAAAAATAGCTGCAAGCTGCTTGCAACTAAAACGTCGTCCTTTCACTCGCATTCAGATTGACATTAGTACACAGAGAGAAATACGGCTTAACATATTAAATGAGAAATTCTAGTTGCGAACAATATATTTAAATATTTAAAAATTTTTTGTTTTTTATCTAGACAATATAAAGTTGCACAAAACCAACATTTAATTAAACTAAATAAAATTTTAATCAAAGCTTTTTTTTGTGTTAGCTTCAATATATTTTTATTGAATTTATCTCTTCTTTTTTTTTTAATATGAATCGTTTTCAAGATATTGAAATTTATGCAATTTTTTATTTGTCAATTTTCTTGAAATATTTTAAATTTTTGGTAATTATTTATCGATTGTTTTTTTTGATTAAGTTGTTAAGTTATGCTTTTACTCGTTGATTTTCATTTTTCTTAGTGTATATTAGGATTTATATTTTTAAATTTTATTTTTGTCAATTTTCTTTAAATATTTTAAATATTTGGTATTTATTTATGGAATGTTTGGGATTAAGTTGTTTAGTTCATCTTTTACTCGCTATGGTTTCACTTGCTGCATTCACTTTTTTCAGTGTAGGACTTATATTTGTCACTTTTATATTAGTCAAATTTCTTGATATATTTGAAATATTTGGTATTTATTTATGAAATGTTTGTGATTAAGTTCTTAAGTTCTGCTTTTACTCGCTGTACTCAGTTTTCTCAGTGTATATTAGGAAGCAGCAAACGCACATAAAGAGAGTGACAGAGTGAGAGAGAGGAAGAGATAGAGATAGAGAATGTTTAGCCATGTGTTATGCGTGTTGTTTGTGTGATTGCCGTTAATTGCATTACACACTTGGGTCTGTAGGTGTTATTAATTTCATTTCTTTGTCCAATGAACGTAATGGCATTTGGACCTGCCCCATTGAGTTGGTGGCAATGCATTTGCCCTCGGCGTCTATGTGACATACATTTCATGCTCAATTAAGTGAATGCAAATAGGCAGCAAATGCAACAAAAGCTCAACCAGCGAACTAAACCCAACTCAACTCAAATAATCTCGCAACCAAGTGTTTGATTAGATGCGATTATAAAATTGTGCTTGAAACTATTTTTGGCCTGTCCGATACGTAAAAGTCAATTTTAATTAGACTGCGCTAAATTCAGATAATCGATAACTAATGTTTAAACTTATATTCGTTCAAGGCTTGTTTGCAGTGCAGCGGCGAAAGTTCAACTTGGCTGAGTTGACAGCAAAGTTTAATTGCATTTTTGTGTTTACATTTTTTCTCGTACTTTTCGAAAGTTTTTTATTATTTTTATTTTATTTAAACATGCTAATAGTTATTTTAAGCATTAATTCCTTTTTACATATAAGTGAATAGGCCAACTTTTTTAAGTAGCTAAGCATCAAATGAAAATTTAAATTTATCATGATTAGAAAAGTCACTTGAAGGTTTTTATAATAAAACATTTGGTTTTAGTTGCAGTCATTTTGTGGTTAAATATAAGTTTAAGAAGTGTTATTATTTGACATACTTAATAATAGATATAATTTAATAAACAACTTAAAGATTGAAAATATTTCTAACATTTTCTATCTCTTATTAACAAACACAACAAACTTTAATCAGGAAATATCCGAGTGTTGGTTATCTCCTGGTCGAGCTGTCTAAAAGATTCCAACTTGATTTTGATTGCGTTTACTCATTTTGAGTTAACTAAAAAGTCGATGATTAGCAAAATCCCACAAAAAACAGAAGTTTTAAATGTTCGTTAACTTTGTCAGAGGAACAGGAAGATAATGTGGTTTTGGCGTGCTAGAAACATTTTCCCAAAAAACAAATAAAGTTTGTAAACTCGTTCTATACTTGACATTCAGGCAATTTGCAGTTATCAAATTCCATTTGGTGCCAACTAAAGCGATGAAATGTTGATTCGTAAATTGAACACAAATATATTTTGCTGATTACATTTCGTCAGCACTTTGAAAGCAGTTAAACACTGCGGTTATTTGTTTAACTTTCTGTTATTGGTTCAAATTGCAGAAATTTCACACACACACATACACACACACATCCAAGTGAAATTTAGTGGCACAACACCATCGAGCGGTAAACAACTTTAGACACAACGCATGACATTTTTATTGTGATACCCTGTAACCAATTAGAAATGGAGGCAACTTCAAACTTATTCCTGATCAGCATTTGTATAACTTGACATGAAATCGTTTATAAAACTTGCAGTACAGGGTACCTCCCCGTTGAGCTCATGCTCCACTTGTGTCCTGGTTATTTTTCGTTTCCTGTTTTATTTTTTTTTTTTTTGGCCAGAACGCACGAACATTGTCGAAAAAGGACCTTGTCTGGCGACGCCGTCGGAAAATTAGCGATTCAATGAAATGGGATTTTAAATGGCTGCAAACTTTTTAATGCGTCTGCCGCCTGCCTCGTGGCACGTCCTCCTGCAACGCTACTTTAGTTTGTGTCGAGACCCCCGGATCTGTTATTTGGCGGGCGGGTTGCACGGGTTGCCGGGCAAAGTTGCTGCAACGCCGAGTCGCCTTTTTTGTTGCCACTTTCAGTTGCCAGTTGCAGCCGGCGCAAAACTTTTTAAATTATGCGCACATTTGCAGCGCCTCTGTTTCTCCACCGCATCCCTTTCTACCTCCCCCCTCTGCCCTGGATGCACACTTCTCTTTATGTTGCACTACGCTGCCATGTTTCTGCCTGTTGTTGCCTGCCGCCGGAAATGGTCTTTGGCCGAAAGTGTTACACGCTGCGTGCAGCTTCCACGGATGCCGTGCAACAACGACTCTGTGGACACTGTGGAGTGCGGTGGTGTGTGTTTTCCATTGTGGCAAGCTGATGTTCTTCTTCTTGTTGTCGTTTGTTGCTGGGGGCGTGGCAGCTCTGTGCAAACAGTTGTTGCGCCACCAATAGCAATGCTTGGGTAGATGGCAAAGGGTCGTGCGTTGAGTCACTGAACAAAAAAGTGTCTCCTTTCTTACATTCTTGAAAAAGAGATACAATTTTTAACATTCAACAAAAAAAATTTAGCACAAAATCATACATTTTTCATAATTAATTATAATTTAATGCAGTAGGATAAAAATAAATTCTTTATAATTTTATAATTATTTATTGAGGTTCGGGTTGTGAATCTCTACAACCATTACTTATAACCTGTTAAAGTCAGAAATATAAATTTATTTCTAAAAAATATTTCATATTATTATTATCATATATATAATTTAGTGTTCATTTTTGAGTTAATGTAAAATATATAAATGCGATGTTCTTGTGGCGCATATGTTTTTTTAAGAGTGTAGGTTTCACAAGCAATTTATGTGTTTGCGCCGATATCAATTTTATTTATTTATTATTTTACTTTGCACTTAATGAAGAAAGTTTCTAATTACAAAAATTCCTTGTTTTCTTCCACAGGATACACAGTGCAGTTTGCTGTATGTGCAACGCACGCCAAGCATTTGCCCATTCCTGGGCCTGAGCACGCCGCCACAGGACGATGGAGATGCAGGCAGTGGCAACAGCAGCAACAGCAGCAACAGCAGCACCAGCACTACAACAACAACGACAACAACATCTATCAGTACAGCGGGTAAGCAGTCGCCAAATGAGGCAACGACAACTGCAGCATCCGATGCTGCAGAAGTGGCATCTGTTGTCCGCCCAACGGCCTCCGTGGGCGGTAAGTGTCCAGCTAAACAAAGAATCATTTTTTTTATGTTCAACTTTTTGTAATGACTCATCATTTGCAGAGATCCTGGGCATAATCATGTCGGTGACTTGCTTTGTGTCATGCGTCGGACTCTTTGCCATTTCGCCATCGCGTAGGCTACGCGTGCGACGACTGTTTCGGCGCAACAACTCATCCGTACGATACTCAAGAGTAGGAAATAATCAACATCTTAAATCATCCTGAGTTTTTTTTTTACAAAACAATTTGATTTTTATTACAGGTGCAGTCCAATGAGGAGGCGAATCTGCTGCTGGAACCCAACGGCGAGTTCACCGAGAGCGATGATGATATGCTGCTTTAAACATAAAGGATATACCACCCCTAAAGTCCAGGCTGTTTTACACAAGTGATGGAGAGTTAATATAAAATCTATTATTTAAAAAAGAAAGAAAAGGAAACAAAAGACATGAGATAATCCCAAAGTTAGGAACGTTCAACACCAAAGAAGACAGAGAAAATAATATATATATAGTCGCAACTGATTGTGAACTAATGCAAAACAAAAACTGATAGAAGACAAGTAATTAATTTTTCAAGTATTGCCAGAAAGCTTATGAGTATCATATATATATATTTAAATATCGTTCAATACGATGACTACAACGACAACAAAACCAATCCCAATTAATGGAACTATAATTGTATATGCCTTAAAACAATATTATATATATATATTTTATATACTTGCACTTTACATATGTAAAGGCATCAAAACCAACAAAACAACAAAAAGCCCCTTAGCTATTTAAAAGTTTAAACCAGAGAATTGCATGCGACAATTGATTTCTAGTATTTTTCCAAAGCAACGTTAAATTTTCAAATGAAATGTTTGCCTCCTACAAGTATTTAACTGTAATTAAAGCGCAGATTAAGCTATAATTTATTTATGCTTTGTATTTTGTTTACGATGAGACTGGGCTAATGTACTTACTATTTTGTTGTTCTTTTTTTAAGCTACTTTACTTTTGTGTGTTTTACTAGCTTAAGCCGTCTGTAAAAATGTCCAGTTTTCTTTAAAATACGCTAATAAGTGTAAATCTATATATACTCTGTATAAAAAATAAATTTCAAAAAATATAAGCAAAATCAAAAATAAATACAAAAAATTAAATCATACGTGTCATTTGTCTTTGATTTTATTTATTTATTTTTTTTTACAGCAATAAAGTTAAATTTCATCAAGCTTCAGCTTTAAATCGGCCGTTTAGATACCAGGCCAACAGCAACCAGCAGCAGGCAACTGATTTTCATTCAAGCCAATAGCAGCGAGTCGGAGCAAATAAACGTTTCAACTTGAACATCAGCTTATTGCAGCCTTCTGTGCGCCTGGTAGACAGGCGAGTTTTTTTTTTTTTATATGAACCACGTGAACATTCAAACAAATAAAATATTGTAGATATGTAATAAATATATAAAAGGAAATAAATCAATAGCATTTATCATTTTATATAATAATTAATTTATACCTTAAAGCAAAAGTCGAGAAGTTTCTTTCATAAGTAAAAACAGTTTGGAATTTAATTTTTAAAATATATTTTATTTATTTGTATTTGTATTTGCATACTTCACAAACTGGTGTGTACACAGTTACATTGAATGATGTACAATACATACGATGTATGTATTCATTTTGTATAAGTAAATGAGTGGTTTTTCTGCATAAATTTGTAGGTACCTTAGGCAATACATATTATTTCAGAGAGATGACATATGTAGCTACTTATACAATATATATATATATATATAATTTTAAACATATCGACTATGCGTATTATTAAATTGAGAAAACGAAGAAATATAATGTATGTATGTATGTACGTTGGTAATAAAGTGATGTTTTTGTAATGGTAGTAAATATGTTGTATGCCGTGTAAAAAGTGCATTTACGAGTAATTTCAGTTAATAGCGTCGTGACAAAGAGATGTGTAATTATTGAACATATATTTTTTATATATTTTAAATGA
Source organism: Drosophila demipolita (assembly GCA_035042405.1). Lineage (NCBI taxonomy): Eukaryota > Metazoa > Arthropoda > Insecta > Diptera > Drosophilidae > Drosophila > Drosophila demipolita. The sequence continues at coordinate 10,102,273 of JAWNLI010000485.1, forward strand.
GATTGTTTTGTACAAAATATTCCATTTGTTTTTGTATGTACAGTGGGATAGGTCAATAGATTCCAATACATACATACAAAGAGGATGATAAATTTCTTGTTGTCCTTTTTTTTTAAATATTTTTTTTGTTTTTTTATGAGTTTTTTTTAATTTTTTTTGTTAATTACATTCAGTACACGGCATAGTTTTATATGCTACTATTTGGATACGTCATATGTATGTATATATTGCATGTGCATTACTTATAGACAAATCATAGATTGTACAAGAAAACGGAAATAAAGCTCAGTTTGTTCAAAAGTTCTATAAAAAAAAACATGAGATTCGTGCGGGAAGATCATAAAAATTAAATTGTGAGCTTTCTTAGAGTGCGTTTCGACTTAAACAATGTGAAAAATGTACAATATCATAAATAGTATATTGAATAATGTACAAAATAATTAAGTTTTCTTATGCTTAACTTACTGCTATATTTTTATATTTTATATTTAACACTAAACAGAATGATAAGCTCTTAATTAGCCTAAGTTTAGTTTTTAGTTTTTTTGTTTTTAGTTTCTCATTTTGTTTTTTCTTCTTTTGTTTATAAATTCTGTTTTGTTTTTTTTTTCTATGTCAACAAAGGCCACATGAAATTTTGAAAATTGCGAATTTTCTCCAATTGAATTTTCTGTTCGCGCTTGGGAATTTCTTGTAAAATTATTCTACAGAATTTCAGCTAGAAAGAAAAAAATGACACACCCACACACACACACACACACATTCATACACAGAGCATAAAATTTAGGATGAGTTTTGCAAAATATGTGAATTTTTGTTTTGTCTAGTCGAAATTTGCATCTAGTTTTTTATACATTCAGCTGCGGGGTGCACATTTGGGATACGGACTGGGATTGGGATTGGTCAAAGGATTTGGAATTTGTCTTCAATGGAACAGGAGCTCCTCGGTGTCGGGCTCCGTTTTATGCCAATTCTATACATCGCTCTGCTTGGCGTTCGTATTGATGATGAAGGCGCCATTGATGTGCCCATTGCCATGATGATGATGATGTGTCTTGCCATTCGGCGCATAGAGATTCGTCAGGCCATTCTTGCCGTTGGCAATCATGATTGCCGTATGTGGAGTGCCGCCGTTCAGTTGGGCCACCAGCGGATTCTTTGTGGAGTCGGCAGGCGGTGTCGTCAGTGGCGGTGTCACTGGCGATGGCTTAATCAGCTCCAGCTTGTCATCGGTGGATCCCTTGAGCGCCGACTTGATCAGCGAACCATTGCCCTGACCACCACCACCGCCGATGGGCGAGCGATGGGGCAGAGCATAACGCAGCTTGTCCCAGAACCATGGATCACCCCACTTCAGGTAGGTGTTCATGCGCAGGTAGGCCTTCATCTCATCGTCGAGCTGCTCAATGTCACCAATGTCCGAATAGATGATGACTATGACACGGGATCGGCCCTCGTTGAGCGCCGATCTGTGGGCCGCCCTGAACTCCATGCGAGCCCAGTCGGATTTGATGAAGTTCGGACTCAGCACAATAATCGTTCTCCTCGAATCCGCCACAGATCGCACAATGTTCTCGGCTATGAAGCCGCCAACGAGCCAATCCCGCACATGGACGCACAGTGTGAACTTTTGTGGTCCATGCTCCAGCTGCGGCACCAGATGCTTCTCCACGAAACTCTGATCCTTGTGCGAATACGAGATGAATGCATCGAATTTCTTATCCTTATCCAGCTCCGCCTCGGTGACAAACCACATGCACATATTGTGGGCATACAGCCAGATCTTGATCTCCTGCTGGTATTTGTAGTAAAGAGCCGCCGAGATGCCCAAGAGGAAACCGGCGAGCGAAATGATGACGGTGACTGCGATGAGAAGACTCTTCGGCCTCGGACATATATCATTGAGATTGAGTTCCATTAGGCTCGTTGGCATCTCGGCATCCATGCAATACATGTCCGTGTGATCCGGTATCCTTTCGTATTTCTTTTGCGTGAAGATCAACAATTCCCTTGCATCGCAATTGCAGATCCACGGATTCTGGGAGAGACGCAGTGTTAGATTATCCATGCTGCTGTTGAGATATCCAAGCACAGTGGAGTTGAGCAACTGCAGCTGATTGCGACGCAAATCGAGATACTTCAGATTCGCTGGCAATTGACTCGGCTCCAGCTGGGTGAGATTATTGCCGGCCACAAATAATCTGGTCACATTCTCGTAGCCGGGTGCACTATTCTGTGGCAGTTTGAGCAGCGAATTGTTCTCCACATACAGCTCCATCTCGAGGAGATTCTGCGGCAGACGCGGCAGTTTGGGTATCTTGGTCAGTTCGCCATTCGAACAGTTGACAATGAGGGTGGAGTCAAAGGTGCGCACCAGGCACTCACAGTGGTTGGGACAACGGCGCTCCTTGGGATCCTCGGCCTGGTCAAAGTTACAGACAAGTTCGCGCGGATGCACAGATCCAATCGGGCGATCCGCTAGAGCAGTCGGCGCCTGGCAATTCAATCTATCCGTATAGGTGACCAAATTCTTGGCATAGTCCGGCTGAATATCGCCGCGCACCACCTGCAAGAATCTCAGCAATGTGCAATCGCAGACCAGCGGATTATCATTGAGATCGACGTAAACCGAATTCACGCCGTGCACCAGGCGCAAACCCTTGTCCAGCGGCTGGAACTCGGTCTGCTTGTAGAAGTGCACAGTGTGCAACTGGTTGTGCGACATGTTCACGGTCAGGTCAAACGCCGAGACAAAGTCCAGATCGGAGTAGTCCAGCCACGTGAAATTGTTGTAGCTCAAATCGATCTCCTGCAGCTCCCTCATCGCATACTTCCAGTCACTGAAGATCACCATCAGCGAGTTATTGCGCAGGTTGAGCGTCGTCAGATTGCGCAGATGGGCAAATGGTGATCCCAGGTCCACAGCCACGCCATGCACATTCAGATACTCGTGCAGATTAATCCGATTGTTTGCCAAATTCAGTTGACGCATCAAAACGTTGCTCCCAAATGCCTGTGGACGAATCGTCACCAAGCGGTTATCATTCATCCGCAGCGTCTTCAGATTTATCAATTTGACGAACAGTTTGCTGTAAGCAAAAAAGAGAATGCAAAAATGCGAATGAGTTGAAATTCAGTTAAGAAAATATGTTTAAACAATGAGATTTGCTTAAATTAAAATTAAATTTTTAAGAACTAGAAAGTTTTTGTTGTTTCTCCAAAAATCATTTCTAAACAAAATCTACAAAAATGTCTACAAATAAAAAAAAGGTCTAAAACAAATTTAATAATAGATGTTTTTTATCTTTACTTTTTTTTTAATTTTAAGAAATTTATTTGCAGAAAACTCAACTTAAATGAAATGAAAAGAATTTATATAATTTAAGCAAAATGTAATTAAAAGTTTTAAATATATAAAAACTAATCTTATTAAAAAAAGCAACAAGATATACAGATGAAAAATTAAACTCTAAAAATAAGAACAAATTTTCTTACTTTTAAAAAGAATTCAATTTGAAATCAAGATAAGGAAAACTAGTTTCTATTTTTTTTTAAATTTTAATAATAGAAAAATTACAATTGGTAAATTTTAAAAATATATGAAAAAAATTAGAAATTGAAAATTAATTAAATTAAAAAAATGTATTGTTTAGGAAAAGTGTGGTTAATATTTGTTAAATCTATAAAAACTAATATTTATTAATAATATAAGCAACAAGCAATAAAGGTAAAAAAACACTTTAATAATAAGAAAATTATACTATTGTTTTTTTAAATTTTATTATAAATCAAGATTAAATAAACTATTTTTTTCTTTTTTAATTTTTAATAACAACAAATAATAATTGACGAAATTTAAAAATATAGAAAGATTTTTTTATAAGATTAATCAGAGATGCTCACAGTTTTAGCTGAAAACTTACCTTGATATTTCTGTTAGCTGATTTTCGGCCAGATTCAGCGTCTCCAATTTGTCCAGATGATGAAAGATGTCATCTGGCAGATGACTCAAGCGATTCGATTGCAAATCCAAATTGATCAAATTTTTCTGATGATCCAGAAATTTGGCTGGCAATGTGCTCAGCCGATTGTCCATCAGCAAGATGTTTATCAAAGCCGTCGAGTTCTCGATGAGATCTGCGGCGATTGTTTCCAGTTCACAGCGCAAGGAGAGGTTTTGCAGGTGGGGCAGATTGGCAAAGAGGCGAGGTGGCAGGTTGGCTAGAGGCACACGATTATTTTGCAACTTGACCTGTTGCAACATTTTGTTGTGCTCGAACAGGCCTTCGGGGAGCGAGCGAAAACTGTTGCCATTCAAATTGATCTCGCTGACATTGGTGAGCAGGGCAAAGACATCGGGTTTGAGCTGAACGATGCCATTGTTATGGAGATCCACATCCTTGACAGAGGTGGCGCCTTCGAAGTCATGTTTGCTGAGATTGTGCAGCTGATTGCTCCACAAATTCAAATGCAACAGTTTGTGCAGATTGTGAAAGAGGCCGCGTGGCAGCTGCTTCAGATTGTTGCTGCCCATCTCAAGGAACTGCAGATTCTCCATATTGGCCAGCAGGCGAGCGGGCAGTGCTCCCAGATTGGCGGCACGCATATCCAGCCAGGTGAGCATATTCATATCCCTCAGCAGATCCTCGGGAATGTAGGGCAAACGACGGACAGCAAACCGCAATCGCTGCAGATTCTGCAATCGGGCAAAGTGCTGCCGGGTGAGATTCACGTGCAGATCAGTGCCTTCAAAGATAAGCACTTTCGTTTTCCGGATGCCCAAATGGTCCATGATGCCGGCGATGGGTGTGTTCTGTGGCAGTGGACAACGCTTGATCTGCACGGTCTTGATGGTACCAATATTCAGGTTGGGCATCTGTGTATATTCCGTGGCATCCGTCAGATTGCATTCGATCTGCACTGCGCTGCTGCTGGGTCGGATGGTAATCTTAAACTTGGGATTGTAACTGTTGCCAGGACAATTGAGTTCGTATTCCGACAGCGAAGGCGCACATTCGCAGGACTTTATGTTCAGATCTCGACATTCATCGCGTCCAAAGACTGCCTCGCCCAGCGCCTGGACAACCAGCACCAGCAGCAGCAAGGACCAAGTCGCCGCTGCGCTTACTCCACTCATCCTGTTCGCAATTGATGTCCTTGTTTGTGACTGTAAATAAAAAACATGTGATTTTCTAATAAGCCAAACTATTTTTTATTTTTATATATAATTGAATGACCTAAAATTATTGTATAAAAAATAAAAAAGGTAAAATTAAAATGAGAACATTTGTTTTTTAATTACTTTACTTTTGTCCTTTAATTATCCTTTTTTCAAATGTAAGCTGATGTATCCTACATATTATTATTATATAATTATATATCCAAGGCTGTAAATATCACCTTATCGAAATTGGTTCATATTTCATGACATTTTAATAATGTCTATAATTCAATTCTCACTTTGGTGACTCCGTCGAGAAAACAATCTATTATTAAATCCATATAGCACAAGAAAGTTGAAATGCTGTTGACTTAACTACCCGACCAGCAGATACCCTAAGCTCAATTTTTAAATAAGCTTTGAAAATATATAGAAAAAAAATATATATATTTAAAATATTTTAAGAAATCTTGGCTGCATTGACTCGGCTTCAATGGTTATCAATAATATTTTTGCTTTGTTGCAAATTTCATCAAACCTGTTTTACACTTCTTAATGGTTGCCTGGTCTAAAAAGTTATAACTGAAACTGTTTAAAAGTGAGTTTTCATTAAAAATAAAATAACTTTTTTAATGGGCAACTTTTAAGTATCACCTTTTTCCCCAGCAGACAGGTGAAAGTGCGGTGGAAGTGGGTGAGAAAAAGGTTCATAAAAAACAACTCGAAGGCCGAAAGAGAGAATTTTTCATTTTAATTGTGGAAAATATATGATGGATAGAATGACGGGCGCGACAGATGCAAATGATGTGTCCAGTTATAACTGACAGCAAAAAAACAAAAAAAAAATAAAAAACACAGAATAAACAACAAAGTAAGAAAAACATGGACTCGTGTGCGTTACAAAGGGAGCGCATGCACTGAGAGAAAATTAAGGATATGTGCAATACTTTCCCAGTTTTATATCAGCAGTAACAAATAAGAATCTAATAATAATAATAAAAAGTGAAGTAAATTTTTTTTTAATAGCTACTTAAATAGTTAACATATTAATTTATTTGATTAATTTTATTATATTTATGAACATTAATTTAAAAACTAAAACATAGGAAATATATTTAAGATTTTCACGAGTATTTAACTTTATTTTAAGACCGCTATTTTAACTAGGTAAACAATTTACTTGTCATAATTTAAAGTCATATCTTTTCTAAAAACAAAAATACTAATTGAATTTAACTCGCAAAAGTTTTCTTTTAATTTTAATTTTTATTTTTTTTTTGGCTTTTCTAGTCCAATATTTTTGGCATTGTTTTATCTTGATTTGCGCACAAATTGCTCCATTTTGCAAGTGTATTTTTCTTGGTTTTCTCTTCCTTTTTTTTCTCTCTCGCTCTCTGTGAAAATAATGTTGCATTATGTGTTTGGCACACCTCAAAGGATGCCACACACATCCTTTTTTGTGAACGTGTGTGTGGAGGGAGCAGCGAATTCCGCTTTATCGTTTTACTCCACACTCTTTTTTTTCTTTCTTGTAATTACGTTCGAAGGCAGCGTATAAAATTTTGTAAAATGTTCGCTTGCTTTTTTTTCTTGTTTTTTTTTTTGTGTGTGTGTTTGTGTGTGTGTTGCAAATGTTGTGGGCGACATGCACTTTACGGGCTTTGCGAACTTAATGAATTTCTCATGCACTCGAATTGAAGGCTGCCGCTTAAAGCTTTAAGCGAATTTCGACTCGAAAAAGGCACATTTTAATTGTGCCCATTAAGCGGAGAATGGCAAGTTTTCGAATTGAATTCAATTAAAACTTTTCGTATACTTCTAATTTTCTTTCTTTATTTTTTATTGTTCTGAGCAGAGCAAAACAGATAAATGGAGACACGACCAGTTCTGGGCCGCATTTAGGCTGCACACATTTGGGCGCCATAAATTTGTTGGCTCTGACAGCTGCTTTTGATTGAAATTTTGATAAGGCAATTAAATTATGCACGCTATAATTTGATTTCCAATTTCTCTGACTTTCCAGCCTGACTTTGCAGATTTTGCCCACAGGCGACTCCCCTACAAAAATGTACAATTTACTTGCCATTCGGCTTTAATTAGCCGACAACAATGATGAAATTTTCAGCACTGATGCCCTTTTTGCCTTTGGGCAAATTTAAATAATTATAATTATAAATATTGGGTTTTTAGCCAGATATTACCCTAGGGAAGCATCTTTAATTGAGGAAATCTATACTCAAAGATTTGTAATTAGAATTTTAATTAAAGCTTAAAGCGCGTTTTGCCTTTATTACTCATTAAGCTGATTAATCTAAAGTCCGATTTGTAATATTGGCCAAATGCTGCTCTAAGCCAACTCGCTGCTTGGTGCATTCATTGAGTGAGCTAATCGATGTACAGGAAGAATATAGAAGGCGCAGCCAATTTCAATGCCCAAATGTCGAGTGCCAAAATCCATTTAAATCTCAACGCCTGATTTTGCCATTGCTTGGATATTTATGCCAGAAGCTGGGTAAACGGCTGCTGCAACTGCTCCTCCTCTTAGCCAGTTTTGTATGGACAACAACTTCAATTTCGCATTAAACTTTAAGCACTTTCGCCCGTTGGCGGCCAAGTTAACCGTGCAATGGATACGAATAACAAGAACTGCCCCCTTTTTCCCCCACTCTGCCTGCAGCCTGCCTTATGCCACCAAGGTCTGTTTTGGCGTTAAAATTTAGCTTGGCTTATCTTAACAGGCAACGCTTTCAATGCTTGCCAACTCAATAGATACACGGCAAGAAAATATCGAGTGTTCTCTCTTGGATACTTATTTGTACTGAGCACAAATCATTTGAAATAATGCTCATAATTTAATAGAAAAAAATAGAAAGTACTATTTATGACAACAAAAGTATACGAATTTCTCACTGTGTAGCTGTGCTAGTTTTTATAACTTAAACACATTATAAATTGGCGTAAGCAGTAAAATGAAGTTGTGCAAAAGCAGGTACGAATAAAGTATTTACGACCCCAAGAGGGATATATATTCTCGATTTAAACATATCCGTTTGTATGAATAAGCCAATTTTAGAGACTGTAATTACTAAACACTTTAAACTTAGAACAAAATAAAATTAAAGTTTATTTTATGTTATCGATAAATCTCTATATTTCGTAAACATCGATATTAATCATTTTTCGATTTTTCATTTTTGATTCTTCGAATTGCTGCACAAACGAAAAAATTAAATAAAAATATATTTAACATCGAATAAAATAATGATATCTTTTCAAAGGTATCTCGTTGTCGAGCTCACTCGACTGCAGCATTCTACGCGCATTTAAGTGTTGTTGTTGCCAAGATTTGCAACATTTATATTCACTTAAGAAAATTACTTTTAACTTTTATGCCACGCTGACCGTGTAAATAAACCACTTGCAATGTGGCCGAAAGAAGCTGCTGCTTTGCATTGATATGCTTGAGTGTTTGCTTGGCTTGTTTGGCTTGTTTGCTTTTTGGCCATCTTAGCAATCTAATCTAAGCAAATTGCTGTTGACAAGTTTTTAGCTCAGCCAATTGGCCGCAAGATGAGCAGAATGTGACTAAAAAAGCAAACCTTACAAATATTTAATGAGTTTCAGCCAAGCACAACATGTTTGTGCATGTGTGTGTGTGTGTGTGTGTGTTTGTGTGTGTGTGCCTATATAGAAAATTGAAAGCCTACTTTATTGCTGGCAATTAAGTTGGCAACGGCCAAGAGGAAAGAGGAAGGAAGAAGTTTCTCCGCCATCGGCACCTCATTTTCTGATACTGCCTGGCAATTAAAAATAATTGTTAATTTTGAGCGCCACACACACATGCACACACCCACACATGCACACACAATTATAAAGTCATACGCCGTTTTCTTCCTCTTTTCTCACTGCTCCGCATTTGTCTGTTTTAATTAGACGCTAACCTCGCAACCCAACCACCACCAACCCCTCCACCCACCTCTCCCTTGTGTCGTTAATAAAGGTTAACGAAGTTTTGCCAACGCGCAGATTTCTCACATATTTATACACACCCACACACACACACACTAATACACGTACACATTCCTTAGAAGAGAGTGCGCATTTTTGCACTCACATGCTCTCTTTTCCGGTATGTAACGGTACTAAATTCATTAGGCACACTAAATTACAACCGCACCGTGCTGTAGGTAAAGGGTAGCTGGGGGTTTACAGGTATAATAAGTTTAGGTTGAATTCAGTTGGTCTGCGGAGGGGGGGTGGAGGGAGGGGTGCAAGGGTGTCTGCTCTGTTCTGTTCGCTCCAGTTGACGCCAGGTTGCCAACAACAAGACTTGGATTTTTTATTGCGGTACCTTCCCCCACTCCTACAAAATACTTCAGTGTATGTTGGAAAATACATATATGTGTGTGTGTGTGTTCGCCTGCTATTAAATAGTCGCATCGCACACAACGCGCTTTTGAAAATTGGCTTTCGCATGCCTGCGGTGCGCTTTATTACTGCGAGCAATACAAAATAAGTAAGAGAACAGATTGAGTAGCCACACGACTAACAGATACCCTGTAGTTAATTTCAAATTAAAACCGAATATTTACTATTAGTAAACATCTGAACATATATGAAAAGATTTTAAAAATTATTATGAATAGTTTGCCTACGAATAACATGGGATTATATTACATATGTAAACAATGAAACTATGAAGATATACCCTGTACTTATATGTGACCAATTACTCTTAAAAAAGATTGAACGAAACTTATGAAATGTTTGCCTATGAAGAACCACACTTATATATGCCACTTTTGGTGAAACTTTAGGAGAGTTGTGTAATTATAGTTATAGATATTATAGTTCTTAGATGTATTCAGCTCTCTTTAACGAGCGGTTTTAGTATTTAACTATGCCTTTAGTGGCCATCAAATTATAGGCTTATAGCTGTGAGTATTACTGTAGCTCAACAAAGAAAGAGAAAAAGGAAGTTAAAGCGCTCTAGTCGATCCAACTCGACTAGAAGATATCCTTAGGAAAGCCGTTAAGTATGTTATATGCATCTTGAAAGGATCAATATATAAAAATTTAGTTTTTTTTATCGGAAATCAATCTGTTTATTTTTAGTCGATATTGAGGAAAGTTATTGAAAGTTGAAATTAACTTTATTTTCGTGTGGTAAATGGAAACTTATTTTTGAAATATTTATATTTAACCTAAAGTTCTTTGCTTTTCTGAGATCGACTTTATTATGCAGATGGCTAAATCGGTTCTTCTGTTGATTTTCATTAGGCATATATATTTTCCTCTACACTTTTTTATTGATTTTTTATGGGTTCAGTTTACAGTAAGTCGCTTTGCTCGCTTTAAAATGCTGTTTTCTCCCAACTACCTTTGAAAGAGACTTCACTTACAGGCATGTTTAATGACTGCAGGGTATTTAATAGCAATAACAACAACAAACAAGCAACAAACAACAAACAACAACAACTTCAACAACAATAAAAGCGGAAACAACAACAAAAGCAGCGGATTTAATGCTTAAATTTGTTAAAGCCTGCGTCAGTTAAGGATTAAGGCAAAGTGTTTTGATGCCTTTCGTCGTTTTTTAATGACGATGACATTTCCATTTCTGTGAAAGACGCGACGCGCTCCACTGACTTTTCCAATTTTCCAATTTCTTGTCATGTCGTTTCCACACCCCCCCCCCCCCCACCCCCGCAACAGTCACGCCGTTCACGCTGTCTCCTTAAAACTCATCCAAAGCTTCAAATAAGTATGCTACAGAACATTTGTGAGGTGGCTTGTAGAAGTGGAACACAAACGCATTCATCAATCAAGTTGACTAATTACCACAATTGCTGTGCAGCTTGAAACTGTTCTTGTTGCCACGCCCACACACACACACACACACAGGCTCTAACATGCATCTGCTGCTGTTGCTGAGTTAAAATTAAAAAGTAACAAGAAAAACTCCCATGAAATAAACTACAAGTTCTTTAATAATTTCTTATTAAAAAATATCGAGCAAACTACAAAACAGTAAAACACTTTTTCCACAAACTCGACACACACACTTAAAAAAAGAACTGCTTGCAATACAACTCGCAACTTTTACGTCTTGAAACTTTAATGATTTTTTTAATAAGTTTTAATCCTTCTTGATTTAAAAATTTGCCTTGCTCTTTACATGAGAAGATACAAAATTCTAGAATCAAGTACGAATTATACATAATAACTAGAACAAGTGAAAAATCTTTCTAAAATAAAAACTATTTTAACAACTTGAATCTTTAATCGAAATTGCTTATTTCTTAATTTAATATAATAAAATTGATTTATTTATGAGCTAAAGTGCTTAAATTAAGAATTAAAATCTGAAAATGTTTGAAAATCACAGCTTTCAAATAAAATTTGATATTCTATATGTTTGCAGATTTTCGAGCATTCTCATTTTTTTTTTTTTTGAGTGTAGATTTGGATTCACACACGCATGGCAAGTTTTCAACTTCTAGTTTGCTGTCCAACTGTCCTTTTGCCTAGTTTGTGGTTTTGTATCTTTTAGTTGTACACTGAAATGTTCTTGTGCGTGTGGCAAGAGATTTCAATACTTGGCAACTTTTTGGCAAAGTTGTGAGCCAATGTTTATGGCGCCCAATGTGGTTTACAACGTTTCTCGGGCAAACAACACACACACAACCCACACACATATACACACATACACATGTTGTGTACACAGAAGTGCCAAACTGGCAGCTGGGACATGTTTCCATACAGTGGGATAGATTTAAGGTGGGCCAGGGAGAAGTGATAAGGGAGGGGGGGGGGGTAAGGGCGACTGGTTGAGAGGCATAAGTACTTGGCCAAGAGTACATTCGCATTGCTAGCTGAAGCCCTGAGTAAACATGCGGCTGTATTGCTTATTGCTTTCCACATTGGGCATGTGGCATGAGGCGTGTGGGGCAGCGTTGCAACTCTCGATATTGGTAAATACTCGACGAGCGATTGCTTCATGGGCAGGGAGCAGAGAGCAGGTCAGGGGGCAAGGGTTGGATACAAATGTAACAACTTATATTGAAAGGCGTTACACGGACAGCAACGATAAACAAATAAACTGAATATAAGTTTGCATCAGTTGCTGCAACTTAAGCACAAATGGGTTCCTAAAATGTTGCAGCAGTTGGGTGTACCAAATTGGGGCGGGTATAAACTGTAAACACTTTTAAGGTACTCACAAATATATTGCTACATGGACAATAACACATATAAGCGCCACATATCGTATAGCATAGAAAAAATGTGGCTACAAAATTGCTGACAAAATTGTCTATATAATATGTACATATATATATATACATTTTAAACATCAGAGAAGTATTTGCAGTTTACTAGAATCTAACTACAAATTAATTAAATTTAGCTTTTATAGATTTCTTGCACAGTAAAATAAATGTGTAGACGATAAATTGTGAATTTCACAATAAATTTAAAATATGTTTTATGAGAAAACTATTTTATGCAATTATGTTTTTGCTTTCATGATTGTTTTCTATGAAGAAATCATAAATATTTTTATATATGTATATATTTATAAATATATCAAGCTAATTACACAACAAATAACCGAACTAAATCTCTCATTTTGCAGCAAATTGTGAAATTGAAAAGGGACAAGCTAAATGGTTGCTAATTACATAAAGATGAAAAATCTTGAAGCTGCTCTTAACTATATATATAGATAAATAAATACGTATTTATGGAGTTTATGTTTATCGCAGTGGGCGTGCGTCGAGCAAACTGGCTTATTAATTCCATTCAGGGGAGAACAGGCAAAAACTCCAAGTTTGAGTTCAGTCTGAAGACCCTTTGGCTGTAATCGGATTCTTGCTGGCAAAACATGACTAAAAATAACTACAGGCTGATTACGCTATAACGCCTCCAAGTCCGAGTGCAAATTGCATGGCAAGGTTTCCTGCGGTTGGGCGAAGCGTTCAACTGAAACAGAGTCGGGCGGAGATCGTCTTCAACATGCACCGCGCAACTCTCCGTCGCAATTCTTATAAAATTGCGATTTGTATTTTATTTTTATGGGTGTGCAAGTTTGTGTGTTGAGTGAGATACTCTGTTGAGTAGGCAAATCGGGTAGCATAAGTGATTGAGATTGCCTGATTATCAATTGTGAAAGAAATATATAGTTTAATCAGCAAACTTTTTTAGATTATTTTTAAATGTCTGATAATATCAAGAATTTGATTTATTGCTGACTAGCTTTGTAATAATTACAAGAAATTCTGAGAATCGGTGTAATAATTAAAGGATTTCCTCTATTTCTATCTATCAATTTTTAAACTTTTTTCGTGTATAATATTTTAACATCCATTTGTGGTAGAGCCTTCTAACTAATTTACACTAACTTATTTTCTTTTTATTCTTTTTAATCTGCTTAAGTTTTACTTCTTTGGGAATTTCCCCAATACATGCAAAAAGTGTTGCAATATTTGGCATTCACAGAAATCGTAAAAATAAATCTTATATTTTGTAATTGTACTTTTAATCAATGTTTAACTTTTGGTATTTTTTATAAGTTGACATTAAATAAATAAATTTATTTCTTTCACTTTTTACATCAGATACAAAAGGGTATTAAATAGTTAATCACCTTATGCATAATTTGAAGTTTTTCATTATACTCATTTGCGCTGTTTGTTAATGAGAACTGGGTGCAGTCAAGTGGTTTCGGAGCAGGCGGAGATTGAGGAGGACGTGGAGGCGGATGAGGTGGAGGTGGAGGACGAGGCATCTAATGAGCTGTGCAAAGCCAAAGCCAACTTCAAAGAGGCAGCGCCAAATCCAAGAGATGCCCTCACAGACGCCACTCATTACTTTAACCAGCAGCAGCTGCAGTTGCAGTTGCAAGCGAGGGAAAAGTAAGACATGCGCTGAAAAGCTTGAAGACGGGCGGGGCAGCAGCAATAGATGCAAGATGCAAGATGCATGCAACTTGGCGGAGTCTAAGCAGATGCAAGAAAAATGGGGTTAAGACCTGATTTGAGTATGCTTGAAAGCAAACGCATTGTCTAAGCGGGTTTAAAGGAAAAGGGCATTCGCTGAGACAGAAAGAGCAAGAGTCGAGAGAGGGAAAAAGAGAGATAGGTGGACAGAGAGAGAGAGAGAGAGAGAGAGAGAGAGAGGGAGAAAGGGAAACAATTGTCGTTTGTCTGTTAATCATGTTGTCGTCCATAAATATATATAAATACTTCAGTTTGTGCAAACTTTTTGCATAATGCACTCCTGCCTCTGAGCCAAGTTAAGTAGAACTTGTTGAGCCTCAAACTAAAAAGGGTGATAGTTGCAGAAGTAAGGGGTTGGAGGGGCAGGGGCACATACGGTTTTGTGGCGTGTTTGTGTGCGTGACGCATTCGAGTTAAATGGTTTGGTCATTGTTGTGTCCAGTGTCCCGTGCCTTGATGTTTTTATTGTTATTACCACTACTAATACAACTGTGGTTCTGGCCAAATTCGCTGTCAGCCTTGTTATTTACACAGTCACTCAAATGGGCACACTTTGCGGTCAGAGAAGCCATCCCATCAGTTCAACACGCCTCAATTTCATTCTCAACAAGCTCATCCTTAGTGCTTCCTGTTCACGCACCACCTGAGCTCGTCCTGTTTGTTGCTATTAACTTCCCCATCTCCCTTCCCCCTGCCAAAATAAACATTCAACAAACATTGGTTTCCTCTATCCCAGATAACGTCAAAGCACTCGGCTATCAAGTGCAGCCAAAGTTTCGCTTTTAGCCAAGTTTAAAGCTATTGCAGCTTGAACTATTTTTGATTAGAATCATTTTTAGTTATGGTTTACAACTTTTAAAAACCTAATTTAACTTATTGATTGACGGAAAAAATATTGATATTGACATAAATTATTTTTTTTTTTTTAACTAGATCTAAAGTTGCAAACTGTAAGCGAAGAAACTATTGTATTGTATAATAAAAAATTTACTATTCCCAAGATTACAGTTCTTAAAAGTAGATTTATTAATATGCGATTTCTGATTTATAATTTTACTAAGTAATTCAAGCATCTTTGTCTGGTTAAGAGTTTCTAGTTCTAACAACCCGAAAACAATCTTTTTTTTTAATATGATGGTGCTTAAGGTTTTCTCTTAAAAACTGATTTATTAAGCTACTGACCAAGTTTATTCCAAGCTTAGTTAGCTGATTTCTACTTTTTCTAAAACTATTCTTTCCCAAGCCGATGCAAGTAAAGTAAAGTTTTATATATTTTCATCAGTTTCACAGTCTTTCTTTGCTGACATTTAATCAACTCGTCTAACAGACTTTGACATAGCTGCAGGAAATCGACGTCAGCTGTGCTCACTCATTTTATCTCTATTTATGCCAGCAACCACGCCCAGTTTAGGAATATTATTCCCCTTTTGCTTATCAACTCAATTTAATTCCGCTCCACGTAAGCAGCTTAACGCTCGTAAATTTATGTGCAACTACCACACACACACACACAGGTACACACACGCACAGTCATTCATGTAAATAAACAACTTGAAATTGAAACTGAGCAACAGCATTACAGAAATAGAAATAAAATAATAGACCTGCATAGTGGCTAATAGAAAGAGAGAGAGAGTGAGTGAGAGAGAGAGAGACAGAGAGAGATAGTCTCTGTTTAGTTTCTGTCTCTGTCTGCACGTTCAAATGAAAATGTCGCCCATTGGCTCGAATAGTTTATTATGCAAGTGTAGCCGTTTCTCTTCAGAGTGCGCGTATTGTAAATAATACAGCATATTGCCAACCTGGCCGAGAAGTGCTGGTGCTGGCTAGCGTTAAAGCCAACTTAACTTGGCCCTGATTGCCAAGGGGCACAACCAGACCGCACTGCAACGCACAACGCACAACGTACACTTCAATTACGAGTGCCACAAACAGTCCAAGACGATGACAAGGTTGACGATGACGATGATGATGACTCTTGCGATTGCCGCCTTTGGGCGCACTCGGCGCACTCCGCCGCACTCCGCCGCTGTCGTCTTTAATCTTCAGGGACTGGTTCTACAACTACTTAATTTTCATCGTGGCCAACACAAATAGCATTTGGACACCGAACACTGAATGCTGCTGCGCACTGCGCACTCAGCTGCCTCACTGCGCAACTCGGCGCATTTTTATGCTTTCTTGAGTTCTGTTTATTCTAGCTTATTGCATATCCTATAAACATCAGCAAACAAACGGGTATATTAAAGTATTCAAGCAGAGTAAAAAAATATATATAATAAATTTGTATTAATGAGATACAAATTGAAGGAATTGAATTCATAAAAACTTGTCCTTATTTTATGTTGAATGAAATATTTATTTAATTTAATATCAAGAATTAAAAACAGTTTTCCTGAATAAAACATGTTATTACTTAATTCAATAAATATTAAATTAATTAAATAAATTATTAAGTGACAATTCTTTTACTTGCTTTAAACATATTTTAATATAATAATATATGTTTTAGACGAATTGTTCAAGTGATCATTTTGTATATGCTTTCTTTCTTTTATTAAAATGTCCTTAATTTTTCATCATTTGAATTAATGTGGTCTAAGCACAATTTGCAAAATGATTTAAAAAAAAAAATGCAAATTACAATTAAAATTGAAGCTGAAATTTAAATAATATAAAATTAAAGCAAATTAAATTAAAATGTAAAATTTAAATGGCATATATAAAAAATATAAAAGCATTTGTTTTATTCCATTTTTACAGGGTAACTCACATTCCACAACATTCTCGTTGCCTACGTTTGCCTGTAAATGTTGTCTGTGGCATTGTCCATTGTGCGGCCCTCATAATTTGCGCTTTGTTTTATTTGTTTTATTGCACGAATTGCATGCTGTTTAATTCTGCGGCCCACGGCTCTCTTTGTGAGCATATTGTTCAGTTGAACATATATTTATATATAAGTGGACAGCCCGTTGTGGTTCTTAGTTGTGTTGAAATGTGAGTCACGTTTAAAGTTTTGCGTTCTGTGCTCAGGCATTGGGACCCATAAATGGTTTTGTTTGCAACTGCAACTGCAGCAGCAGCAGCAGCAGCAGCAGAAGCGGCAGCAGCATCTCTGCTTCCTTTTCTTGTTCCTTGAGAGTCGAAGTCTCGGGGCACCATTTATAGCGCTAATTGTGCGCATTTTGTTGCGCTTGTTATTTATAAATGCACACGACTTGCATGCTTCCCATTCTAGTTGCTAGTTGTTGCAAGTATCAAGTAGCAAGTAGCCAGTTAAGTGGTATCCATCGGTCATAAAATTCGCCTGCTAAGTTGGTAAGCTGCTAAGGGCCATTAGTGTTTTTTGGGCAATTGCCAATCGACAATTGGAATTTTATTGCCTTGTTGGCAGCTTAAATTCTATTAAGCCCGCACTTACTGCTCCCAATTGCTATAAATGTGTTTCAGCTTAAGCAGTCAATCAAAAACCAACAACAAAAGCATTTCATAATGCATGGTGCTACCCTGTAAATGCTTTTGGGCTATTTTCAATTGTATTCAAGTTAGCAGGAATTTAAACTAGCCAACAAATAAATAGAGTTAGAGACTCAGTTAGAACATTTTAATTTTAGAGTATTTAAGTTTAAGTTAATAAAGTGATCAACGAAAATTAATTGAGATTTGAAAAACAATTGACTTAAGGATCATTTTCGTTATTAAAAATCTATATATATATATGTCTTACTTTTAATCAACTTACATTTGACAATTAAGCAATACATTTGACTATTTAATGATAAATTGAGATAAATATCTTTTACTGGCTCTTTCACTATTATTAAAAATCAATCATTCATTAATTATCTATATATATGTCATTAACATTAAATATTTATCATACTTATATATCCACCTATTTGTCTATGTTTAACTCTTCATAAATCTATCTATTTCTTTTTTTTACCTATCTCTTTATCTGTCCATATTTCTCTATCTATTATTAAATACTTAATTTCCGTCAAAATGTTACCAAAATTTGTCAGATTATCAAACTAATCTCAACAAAAATAAAAATAAAAATGTCAAAGCATTTTCGTTTATAGAATTTAATTTTCTGGTCATTAAGCAAGTATACTTTTTAAGGGGTATCTGAAGTTCATCAATTTACCGTATATAGATTCTTTGGCTTTGGCTCACATTTGCGATAAATGTTTAAATGCCAATATAATGGATTATTTATGTGTTGCCTTGGATTTTATGTGCATATTTGCGTTGATTGCGCCCTGCGGCGGATGTGTAAGCGACTGTTTGATACATACATAACACACACACACACACACGCAGTCACATGCAAAAACATACCAGCCACTGCTTCCGGCCATTTATATTGTGGCAACACCACCACGCAAACAGTAGCGAAACATTTGTCGATCTTTTTGCGCATCAGCCGCTCAAAATCAATGGAAATTACAAAAATAACAACAAAAAAACAAAAAAGAAAGAATGTTGTAGTCGGATGTATTCGACTGTCAAATACTTTGTTACCATAAGTTAAACCAGCTGATGAACCAGCAAGAAGTAGAGTGGGTCTGCCTTTTTAATTTCAGTAGATATTAGATAGAAGCCTTTCTGGGTCTCTAGCAATTTAGGGGGCGAGAGTGGAAGTGACAGAAAAATATAATGAAGATAGTTTCTAGTCATAGGTGGGCGTGGCATACGCCAATCTTTGAAAAACATAGCCAACATATTACCAACCAAATTTGGTGACTTAGCCTTCAAATTGTTGGAGATTTGTGGCTGTATCGATTGGCGATTATCGTTTGTATCGATTTCCTGCCGCCCTAGTGAACATACCAATCGAATTTTTATACTTTAACTGACGCGGGCACAGAGCAGTTTATATTCCACTGACATTGCTGAAAACCAATATACTATGAAACCTTCTTCGGCATCAAAGTATAAAAACAGTAAATAAGGAAAAATGAAACAGGAATTTTAAGATTTTGTGTCGTTTAAGGGCCGAAAAATGCTGGCATTTGCTTAACGCATAACGCATACATTTTGTATTGTTTGTGCATTAAAAATGCATAAATATGTCACTGGCTCTGCTATCAAGTTGGGCATTGTGTGCAAAATAAATATGTGTTGAAATATGCGTACGCATTTATGCAGAGGAATTAACATTAATCAATGAACGACGCGGGGGGGGGGGATGTAGGTTGGCGGGGGGAGTGGGAGACAGTTGCTGCTTAACGTAGCGTTGCAGTTGGCCCCGCTGGCTCCGCTGGCACCGCTGGACATTGCAGTGGCGATAAATAAAGATTAAAATCTCTGAAATGTGCACAAAAGTGGATGGCACTTCATTTCAATTTATGTATTTATATGCATAAATGGACGACACACACACATACGCATAGGCATGCAAAGAAATAAATCAAAAATCGTTGCATACTTTTTTGGGGTCGCTGCTTCATGTTTCAATTGCCAATAATTTAAGCGGCCAACTCAGCCTCAGCTTCAAAACAGTTGACAAAATAAAGCAAGAACGACAACTGTAGAGGAGAATGCTCGACTAGTAGATACTCTCTATGAAAATTTACCCATTAATGTTTAATATTTTAAATGTTTAATTTACTTTTATGACACATAACCTTTTTTTTAATTTTTATCGATACTAGAAATTAAATTAAAAGAAGGCAGTTATCAATAAATTTAAGTAAATTTGCGCTTTTTATATTTAAAATTAGAATTATTTATTTTTTATAAGCTTAAAAATCATCATGATCGATTCTGATTCTCTGTTAATTCTGATCAAGAATATATTTACTGTATGGGGCTTTGGTTAAGTTGAAGTTGTCTGTAAACAAGAATGTGTAGAATGTAAATTCAGCACAATATTATTCAGCCAGGGTATTTTCGAATATTTAACGAAGCAAATGAACTTTAAAAACTGCCCTGATCCTGTGGTTGACATTGTGCAAACGCATTGAAGTTCACAGCGAACATTGTGATTCTTTTTTTATGTCACGCACTTTCCGCGGCCCCTCTTTATTTTTATAGCCATTAAATCAAAGTACAAAAATAAAAGAAAGTAAATAAAACGAAATACACGTTACATAACCCCCAAAGTGTGGACGAGGATGGTAAAGGGGGGGGGGGGTGGGTTGGGGTGGGGTGGTTCAACTGCAAGTGTTATATGGCCTTTGGGCTCAAATGAAATGCTGAAATGTTGTCATAAAAATGCGAAAATTCGTAAAGTGCACTTTATGCGACAAACAGCAATTTTCAATGCAATGAAAAATGTGTATTGACGACTCACGATGAATCATGCGAGTGAAAGAGAGATAGATACAAAGTAAGAGAGGGAAAGAGAAATCATATTTGTAAGCTAAAAATTGCACGTACAAAGTCGCAACTACAAAATTTCAAGAGCGTTTTAAAAATGGTATTGCAGAAAAAAAAAACGATATTGAATACCAGAAAAAAATATGTGTTACATTCCTAAATCGACAAATGGAAAACCGTGAAAGCTGCGCAGAAAATTATGCAAGGCCAAAACTGTAAAAGTGCTTCACAATATTTGGTAGCAAAAATATTGCAACGGGTCGAGTGAATAAAAAAAAAAAAATAAATAAAGAATAAGAATAAATAAAACCAGTTTGCCAAATTTCAACGAATTTCAATTTAATATTTAAAATTCAGCAATTTGCAATTTAGTTTGGAAATATTTACTTTGGACATATTAAAGAGTTATGCATATCAAATATTTTGTAAAATAATAAGTACGCTTAAATAGCCAACACATACATAAATTATATGCAAATTAAACAATCCGCCACACCCTCATCAGGCAATGGCCTTTTAATTACATTTTAATGTTTATGTATAAAAAAAAAAAAAATGAAATAACGTCATAATCACATGCACATCAGGATATATATGTATATACATATACATATATATATATATATATACATATATATGCTGCACACAATTTGGCCTAATTGGTTACCACAAATGTTGGTAGTCATGTTGCATGTTGCTCAGCTGCTGCCAGCGACACATGTGACAGCCAAAAAAAATATATGTTTATACAGAGAGAGAAAATAATAACACAAAAAGTATAGTCAGATATTTGAATTTTTTCTTAATTTACTTATATTTAAATGCATTTAATATTAAAAATTGAGAACGGTTAAATGCTTAAATTAAATTTGCAATTTTTTTTTTTTTTTGTGTGCACAATTATTATATTTTTATTTACTATGGCAAATACGCATAATGCATAATAAAATGCATTTAACACAGCTACACAAAACTAAATATTTCAGTTTCTACTTTGCTCCTGTTACCAAATAAAATAACTAACACCAACAACAACAACAGTTGCATTAATTAGGTGTTGTGTAAGGGGGGTGTGTGTGTCTGTGTGTGTGTGTGTGTGTGTGGGTGTTTGTGTGTTGGGTTAGTCTCCGTTGCGTGTTGGAACCATTTCATATGCAAATGTAAATTTAATGAGTCGTTGAAGCTGCTGTCCCAAATGCCACGGCGTTAATTCTGTGTAGCTGTGTGTTGGTGTGCGTGTGTGTAAATATGTGTGTGCTTATATATGTGTGTGTGCGCATATTTAATGTCAAATATTTTGTTAATTTTTAATTTTAATTGCAGTCGCTTGTTTGTAATTTTTGAATGATTTTCCGTGGGAGTGTTTGCCCCACATTCGTCCTGGTTCCACCATCGACCTGCTCCAATTAAATGATATTATTTATTGGACCACCGATACGATATGGCATCACCAACTAGACACGTATCAGTAGGTTTTAATGTAGCGTACAACATTTAAATTCACATTTTATTGTCCATAAACATATAATGCGCCATTATTTATGCGTGTGCGAAAATTCAAATAATACTTACTTAAATTGTTGCACTTCCAATCATTAAAACAAATAACTGTAAATCGGATGTGTAATTGTATGCAACATGCAGCACACTTATGTTGATATATAAAAATACGAGTTGGATTTGCATTAATGAACTCAAAATATGCATCCAAGTTGAGGTCAATGGATTAATGTGAATCAGCAAAGTACTTTGAAAATAGCGAAATTTGGCTTTGGTTTTTGGATAAGAATGAAAGGGCCAAACAACGAAATTTAAATGGAACTATTCCGTCTCTTTGATGCTTATTGGAAACACATAAATTCTTCAAAATACATTGTCAATTTGTCAATTTGAACTGACTTAAATTTGGTTTCTTTAAATGTTATCTTTGCTACATTAAATATAGAAAAAATAAAAATCCTTCCATAGAAATATTAACCTTGAAGATTGAATGAATAGGATTAATTTCACAACTTGATATGTTTCACTTGTCATTTACTGGGTGGCAGAAAAATTCATTCGATTTCCCTCCCTTCGCTCAGGCCTTGCTATTAATTTCTTAAAGAGCTTATTCCGCTTAAATTCAAATATATCCAACTAAATAACAAGATAATTTCAATGCTTATAAATATAAGAATATCATTTCACAAACTATTTCGGTTAAAATTAGAAATTGAAAATAGTTTCTAATAATACTCAAGTAACATCTACAATAATCTCTCAGTTTTTTTCTTGCTTAGTGCGTCAGAACAACAGCTATTAACACACACTCACACGCACAACATTTGCATTGAAAATGTTCAGTTTTTCGACAAGTTCTCAAAACTTTAAAATGCCGCCGCAATATCTGCTTTTATAAGGCTGTTCAGATAGTAAAATATTCATCATACAAAACAAATTATTTTTATCTAACTGAAAAACCGATAAAAAATTTATTTCTAGAAACTCAAAAACACTCCACTCTTAAGCTGAACACAGGGTATGTGTTAGTCTATCACTTGGAAGTCCAAGTATTTTTAGTTGTTTTGTGTTGACCTCTGCGCAAAATTTAATTAAATTCTTTGGTTCTATGAGCCGCAGGAACGCATTTGACGCATTATTTGTCTAGCAGTGAAGTCATTTTATATCTTGTATGTGTGTGTGTGTATGTTTATGTATATGTTTTCAGTTAAGAGTTTCAAACACAGGCAAAACACACTCTGCTGTTGTTTGCCGCAGGACTCTGCCAAAGAATACAAATTGTTGTGCAAGTTTATCTCGCAATTGCAGCGAAGGGGTAAGAATAATTTTTGTGTTCATGCAATTTTATTTTGTACATACACACACACACAACCATATACACACACATTTAAAACCACATACATATGCACAGATAGCCAGCGCAAAGACATAAACAAAACACAAAATGGTGGAACATTTTTTCCTTTCGTTTTGTAAATAAAATAAATTTATATGAGAAACTATTCTGTTTATTCATATATAAATATGAATTTCTGTGTGTTTTTGCGTGCGTGACAGTGAGTGATAAAAGTTATGAAGTCTTCAGGGCATACATTGCATAATTTATGAACGTTGTTTGCACATTTACAGCAAAAAAAAAATATTTAACAATAATATAAGTAGACTAACTGTGACATAGTTATTAATAGTAAAAAATATAGTTTGGGCGATATATAATATATGTAAATATTTGTGGTGTATTTAACCTTTTTTTTTGTACTGCCCAGGATTATTATCATTTATTATTTGTGCGCATTTTATTTATTTACTTGCAATAAATAGCATATTTATTTTTCAGTCGATTTAACAAACAAGCTACAAAATGTTGAACAAAAAAACAACATATTTCTGTGTCAAACTATTAATTAATTCTTTTTGTTTTTTACTCCATTTATATTATTAAGCCGGAGCAGCAGCTGCAGCATTAACAATATTTATTTAAAACTCACCTTATTTTTTGCCAGAAAACTTTTTCCTTTCTTTTTTGTTTGTTTGAGGATTTTTTTTGTTTGTTTTTGTTTATTATAGCTTTTTGTACATTTTTAATGTATTTTCCAGTAATTTACTGTAACGAGAGAATCAAAATAAAGAAGCGTGAAATATATGCAAAAAAAAAGTTGCCTAAAGAATACTCTAGACGAAAAAGCTATATATGCTTGTACATGTAAATGACGATAATGATTATGATGATGATGATGGTATCTTATTAACATTTCAAATGAGCGAAAAACAAAAAAAACGGAAAATTTTCACAGCGACTTTTCAACTTTTTGCACACTTTTGAGCTAAAAGTGCCCCCTATAAGTGGGTTGTGTGTGTGTTGGTTTTATTATAGCACTAATTATGTCATACATATGCAAAAGTGGCAAACAAGGCGTGGCACCACACCAGCACACCAGCACCCGCCCCCGTCCTTGCTCTGGCTCCGGCTCAAGTGTGTATACATGACACGCTCGTGTAAGCCACTTAAATTTTAACGCATACCTAATGTCTATTCATAAGAGTCTTTCTCTCACTCTGAGTGTGTGTGTGTGTGTGTGTGTGTGTGTGTGTGTGTGTGCGAGTGTGTGTGTACATTTAATTTAATTAAGCTCACTGCTACTTAGCAATGCAGAACAGAAAGATGCAGCAGCAGATAGAAAAAAACCATTTGCAAGTCAAGTGCGTGTGCAGAATGTTGCAACAAGGGTCTTGCAGCTCAAGGCTGAGCGAGCGGGAGGGGGGAATGATGATGATACCAGATGAGTTAAAGATGCCACTTGGCTTAAGGGAGGCCACACCAAAAGGAGATCAAATCAACAACAAAAACGGGACAATTCACACTCACAGAAAAGCTTTGTGTTTGCATTTCAAGTATATTTCAGAATATAATTGCCAGTATTTTATTTAAATAATTTTAGCTACTAATTAGTTAATAAATTTTTTATTTTTGTATTAAAATTCATTCATTATTAACTCAACTTTGCCATTAAGTTTTTGCTCAATTATTGCAAATCACTTTCTACATATTTAATACAATTGAAGTCTTTTGACAATCATAATTCAGATAATTAAATTGTTCTTACAAAATAAAAACCACTATTTTCAGCTTTCATTTGGAAAATCAAACATAATTTTATTTTATGCACATTGAGTATTTGCCAGAAAAGTCAAATTTGGCATTTCACATTTGATTGAGATATAGAAAAATAATAAACACACAACTGAAATAAAGCAAAGATGAAAGAAGGCCTTTTAAATAAATAATCAAATTTATTTCTTGACTGAGCATCACAAAAAAGAGGTAAATTTTTATAATTGTTACTTGTGTGTTTATATATGCATGTGTGTGTGTGTGTGTATGTGTGTGTGGGCGTGCGTGTGTGTCTGTGTCTTGTGTTTGGAAATCCAATTATGGCTGCTGCATCAATTTGAATATTTTTCAGGACTAGTCATAAATATGAAATCAGAAATGGTTTTGTTTATTTTGCTATGCACATACAAATTGCTATGTTCAACATTTCGTACAACTTACCACCTCCTGCCCCACCCTAACCACCGGCCTTAACCCTCCGCCCATTCTTTTTTATTTGTTTTTGTATTCTTGCTCATGAATTTACGAGTATTTGAGTATTTATACAAAAACAAAAATAAAAACGAAAAAAAAAGATTGAATCTTGTCTAATTGCTGCCCAAATGCAAATTTACAGTTAACTGAGCAGAACTTGTAATTAGTGTTGTTTGCCATAACAAAAAAGACCTGAAGGGCAAAATATTAGATAAGCAACTTTATGGCTTTCCTAGTTTATAGTAATAGTTCTACAAATCAATCCTCAAATCCTAGGAAAAAGGTATAAAATTAGTATAAAAAAATGTCATTTGACACAAAGCATATTAAGTTGAATTCAATTTATCGATAAGTGTTGCGAATATTGCCGTTCGGTTTACACATAAAATCATACCTAGAAGCCATTAACAGTTGGGTTCACTAATGTTATAAAAAAAAATATGAGTGAAGTTTTAATTAGCCAGACAAGTTATTTAACAACTGTTAAATTATTATTAGGATTGAGCTCTCTCGACTAAAGCATTTTCGACTTCTTTTAATTTTAGCTTCGCAAAGTGTTCCAATTTTTTATTTGGTTAGAATAGTCTGGTATCAAGTATTCTAGCATTCATATTCATACATGCCACATTATGTTGCATGTTTATACAAAATTAGAAAGAGTAACAAAGAGCAAAAAAAAAGAAGAATCATTGCATTGGGCAAAAAGCTATCTGTTTAAAACACATTACACGAATTGCAGAATACAAAGGGCCTATTGCCAGCAATTAAATAGGCTGCCACATATAGACAGACATGTTATTATATACACACACACAGAACACACACATGCACATACACATGGTGTATGTACATTGCTGCTGTTTGCTGTCTTTTGTTGCCACATAATGTAGCTGCTGTTGCTGTTGCAGTTGCAGTCGCTGCTGCTGTTGTTGCTACTGCACTCGAATTCAGCGAAGCATGTCGTTGTTACACTTCCCCAATAAACCACCCCCAACAGCCCCTCCCCAATTGTCTGTCTGTCTGTTCTGTCAGCTCTCTTTTCCGCATGCATTTTCATATTGAAAATCACTCAAGTGGCAGACCAACAACAACAACAACAACAACAATAAATGTGTGTTTTGTATGTGGCAATTTCGGTTCTTTAGCGCAAAAAAAATAAATAGGAAAAACCGAAGAGGGGAAAAAGAAAGAAAAATAAGGAAACAAAAGCAGCTTCATTTTAATTTTAAATAGATGCACATTGAAGCCGCATAATGAGCGCTGTTTAGCTCCAATTCTCAATGCTGGTTAATATGCAAGTCGGAATACATTATTTTTCCTATAGCCGCGGGGCAGCAACAGCATTGAAAACACATTGAGAACACCGCCCGGCAGGGGGCAGGGATTCCAACTGTTTGCAAACGAGAAAACCTTTTGTAAAAAGAAAATTGGAAAATGCTTATCACGAAGTTGTACAAAAGTTCTGTCCTTGCATAAAATATATCCAGTCAAAATGTTAATCCAACGATCGATAGATAAGAAAATTGTCTATTTTTCACATATTAATAACATCGATTCCCGATAACAATATAAGACACAAGTTTTAAGACTTTTAATATGTTTGCAATTGTAAAAAAAATATAAATCCATCATTAAGAGAAAATCGTCTTATAATTATCAGATATAATATGGATCATCATTAAGAGAAAATTCATTTTACCGAATTACCAAATTTGTAATAATTTGCCGTCTTTTCTAACTTGTCTACCGCGTTCTGCCTGGTATCTTTCAGCTTAAACATCATATTTTGCAATTTAATATATATATTTAATAATGCCTAGCTTTATGGCAGTGTATTTTCAAGCTTGTAAATTACCAGACACAACATGCTTAATTTTTATTAATGCACTGTTTTGTTTATTTTTTATTTTTTTGTGTGGTGTGCGTGCAAAATGTGTTGCCAGGCGCAACCAACAAATTTGTGGAGTTTCAACAAACTCCTACTTCTACCCCAACTGCCACAAATCACTTGTTAAACATTTTTTACAATTTTATATGCACATATGCATGTGTGTGTTCTGTGTGTGTGTGTGTTCTGTGTGTGTGTTCTGTGTGTGTGTTCTGTGTGTGTGCTGTGTGTGTGTGTATTCTATTCACGCGCATTTGTATATAATTTCATTGCAGCTGGGCTTTTTTTTCTGCTCCCCATTCATTGCACAAACAGCAAGCGGCCACCAACTCCCTCTCTACCCCCTCCCTTCATCCACAATCTACTTCTTCTTTTTCAGCACCCGTCGCTTGCAGCCACTTTGCTTTGTTTTTAGTTTAGTTGCTAATTTATTTGAGTCTATGCATTTGGGTCTTCCCTTCTCTTTATCTCCATTCCATTTCTCTCTTTATCTCCATTTCCCTCTGTCTCTTTTGTGTGTGTGCCTTTTGTGTGGCATTTTAGCATTCCCGGTTTCCTATTTTTTGTGTTGCTCATCCCATGATTTTTTTTTATTTATATTCCTCCTTTTTTTTTTTGGGAGTGGGCGGGTAAGTAACATGCTTAAGCGTATCTGCCGGATGCATGCAACCATGCCGCGCACCCTTTGCAGCAACATTAACTTGCTACTCATTTTCGTTATTTACTTGCAATTTGTATGCTATGCCACTTGCATATTTATAAACTGCCAACATTTGTTGCAATTACATACGAACTGCATATTTGCATCTGTTGTTGCATCTGTTGTCTCTGGCGTGTATCTGCTGCTGTTTATCCACTGAATCTCTGCATCTGTTTTTTCGGTGCAAAAAAAAAAAATTGTATCTTTTACAGCTTTGCTACATAATTTGCGCTTGGCTGCCTTTTATTAGTTTGGTTGGAACAATGCTCTCAGCCTGGCTAATGAAAGAATGATTACAAGTAGCAACAAACAAACACCACAGACACACACACACAGATGCACTCATATAGTGTGTGTGTTGCGGCTTTTGGGCCATGTTCTCTTTGGTTAGCCACTCTTCAAGTGTTCTTGCTTTCTAACTATTCAATTTCAGTGGGTGTTTGTGCTGCGTCTGCTTCTTTTTGTTGTTGCTTCTGTTGTTATTGTTGCTTTTGTTGTTGTTGTTGCTTTTGTGGCTTCGATTTTCCATTATGAAAACTAGTTTTATAGTTCGACTTCGGTTTCAGATACAGCACAGCAAAAAGTGCGTTGCACTTAAATTAAGTGCGAGTCTCGAATCAAATGTGGGATGTTTATAATAAACAATAAATCTAAGAAGTTAATCCAAGAAAATATATTTATTGCAGTTCCTCTCTTCTAATAAAATTTTTGACTTTTAATTTTAATTTATATTCCAATTCTATTTTTCATTTTTTAATTTAGTACACATACAAATTTAGTTTGATTTAGCTGATCCTTTTTATGTTTTTTGTTATTGAAAGTATTTAGTAATTTTTAAGCGACTGATTTTTTACCATTTGCAGTTTGACGGCATGTTTTATATTAGAATCAGAATAGGGCAATGCTCTTTTCTAAGTGTACTTCCGCTACGGTTTTGCATTTCTTTTCTAATCAACTTGGCAACCGCAGACGGCGCATTGAACCTGAAAATCAGCTTGATGCGTTCTTTGTTGTTGTTGTTGCTGGTGTTAGCCCTGTTATTGTGTAGCGTGTTAATTACCCATTGTGCCGCTTTTGTCTTGGCCATAAAGCCAGCAAGTTACGCACACGCTAAACAAAATTCTCATATAAATCACTTTTCATTGGCTTACGCATGAGAGAAGCTGCCAGAATTTTTTGTGGATGAATGGCATTTTTTTGTATTATTTTGGGTCAGGTCTAAAAAATTCTTTTTCGACTCAGTTGTTTATGTTGGTTTTTTTTTTTCGTTTGCATGTTCACTTTAATTGAAATATGTGACTTGAGCCCAAAAAGCAAAAGAAGGCAAAGATGCCCTCCTGGATAAAAACAACACGCAAACTCAAGAATCGCGTTTCTATATGTATGTTATATATACATATATATATAGGGCTACCTGGACAGGTATATAAATTGTTCACTTGACCTTTGTTTTCTGTGCTCGTTGCTTTGGCGCTGTGCACAAAAGTTATCCGCATTGAACCTTGAAAGATTGTATTTTATTTTAACCTACTTCCGACGACAAAAAATAAAATAGAACGTAAAAATTAAAAAAAAAGGAATAAGAAAAACGAAAATGAACTTTTTTGTTTACTTGATTTTCTTCATCTTCTTTGCTGTTTGTAACGAAGAAAGTTGGCGATTGCAAAAGCACACAAAAAGTGAGAGGTTATTCGAGTTTTCGTTGATACGACTTAAGTATACCCTTTCTGGTCTACCTTAATAAATCTATTTTGTAAAATGAAATATAAAATATAAAAAAAAAATAAAAAATATTTATAAGTGCATATTTAAATATAATAAATAAAATGAAAAATATGTTTATATGATAAATGTATATATAAAAAAATATAAATAATAAATATTAAAATATATAAGTAAATACCTTGCTATTTTAAACCACCCTTTAAAGTTTTTATAGGGTATTTTAAAACTCGCGAAGAACGCGTAGTCATTTTGTACAAAAGTAACGACAACAACAACAACAACAATGCATTTGGGCAGCTGATGCGGAAATTCGCAAGAGCTTAAAATTAACAGCAATTGTTGACGTAGCGGGGCGCATGGGAGGAGGTAGTGCAAGGTTGGGGTGGGGGTGTGGGGCTGTGGGGCTGATTGTGGATGGGAGGTTGGACGGACTCGCGTTGTCAGCTG
The DNA here is from genome assembly GCA_035042405.1 of Drosophila demipolita. Classification (NCBI taxonomy): domain Eukaryota; kingdom Metazoa; phylum Arthropoda; class Insecta; order Diptera; family Drosophilidae; genus Drosophila; species Drosophila demipolita. The sequence goes on from JAWNLI010000485.1 coordinate 10,132,606, forward strand.
TCATCGTGTGGACTTCATTTTATGTGCCGACAATTTCTCATTATAAAAATTACGACGCCAGGCAGCCAAGCATCCAGGCAAGACGAACTGGCAGGCAAACAGCACAACAGGCTGGCAGGACGAACAGAAGAACTGGATTCAGTTCAGTTGAGTTGTGGGGGGGGGGGCGAGGTGAAGGGAAGCCAGGACGGGGAGAGCACGACAAACAATGCTGCATAAATGTCAACTGTCATGCTTGGGCAAAATTTGTTTGCTGTTGCTCAAAAACTCGCCAAGCAATTTATTGTCCGCTCTGCGCTTGGGTAAAATAAAACAAGCAAAGGAAACAAATATAACAACAACATCAACAACAAGAAAAACAAATTAATAATAACTTTAAATGAGAAAGTTTTTCAAGTAGTTTGGGTCTAAAGCTTCAGCTCATTAGCGCCCTCTGGCGACGACGAACGGCAGGCGCCATTTGTCTGGCATATTTTTGCAATGGCGACAAAAACATTAAATCACAGTTGCATGTGATTAACTTGCTATAAAGCTGTCATAAACAATGCAACACATAAATTGCAAGGCACATGGGAAGTTGGGTGTGGATGTGTGTGATTGAGTGGGTGTGTGTGTGTGTGTGTGTGGATGGTTTGTGTGGCATTCAACAATGAACGCAAACAATGACAATTATGTATGGCAAACTGTAATATTGCAGTGAAGAAATTCAACAACCGCATTTTGCTCATTTATTGGTTATTGTGCGGGTAATGTGCCAGTGAACGGCAAAGTGTGTGTGATTGTGTGTGTGTAGGTGCTGTGTGTGAATTTAAATCTAAAGCATACTTTTGAGCTGTCTGCTTTTGGAATTCGTAAAATATTTATTATGAAACTAAGGTATAAATAATATTTATTATAGATTTATAATAAAGAGAATTAAACATTAAATGCAGAAACTGAACTCAATTTATAATTATATTTTGACATTATTTAATTATATACTTCAACACTTAAACTTTTATGCATAAATATATATTCATTTCTCTATATACATTAATGCAGCTTAGCTCAAATCTTATCAACACAAACAATTTTAAACATTCTGATAAACAGCCGCTTAACAGCTGAGCTCACATTTTAATAGTTTAATTCTATTGACAAACCCAAAATTATTGCAAACATTGCTGAGTCTCAAACATAATAAAATCATTCTAATAATTGCATACAAAACGTTTTGTGAAACAGTTAATTAAGCTTTTAATATCAATAATTAATTATTTAGAGTATTATTAAGAAGCTGTCTTTCAATTTCAAATTTCAGATAGATCTAGAATGACCCAACATATTCTAATACACAAATTATATATTTTTATACTCTATAGTTCTCCAATAGCCAAATATTTTTCTATGAACTGTGCTCAAGCCCAAGCTGCATATAGTTGAAAACTTTGTGGCTCAATAAAAGTCTTACGTGTTTTTAATGACTTAATTTGCAGAACTAGAAACATAAATAAAATAAAATTACAAAACAGAGTTGGAAAAAATGCAAAACTGGGCAACTAAAAATGAGTGGGCCAAAGCACTTAACAAATTACAACGTTGTAAAAATTACAAATTGCAAACTTCTTTTCTTTGGCTAACAACAAAATGCAATTCAGCAAAAAAAAAAAAAGAGTGTTAAGAAAATGAAGTGGAAAAACAAGGGAAAACCGAAAAAAAGAAGTAGTTGGGAAAACATGCAAGTGCCGTTGGTTCTGGGAAACCAAGTCAAAGTTCTCGAAAGAAAGAAGTTGAAAGAAAATGACGTGTGGCTGGCTGGGGGCACAACTACGGCCAAGAAGTAGTCCCCGAGTTGGCCAACATTAAGTGTTGTGGTTTCTGTTGCTCGACTGACAGACTGACTGACTGACGGACTGCATTGACATGTAAATGACCTTTAATTGATGGGCGCATGCATTGATTGAGTGGCGGGCTTTCGCTGGCCAACTCATGTAGTGTGTTGCAGCCGCCTTGTGTGTGTGTGTGTGTGTGTGTGTGTGAAAGGGCGAAAGGGCAGGCAGCAAGCACTTGCAGACAGTCCAAGAACTTGATTTGCATTTTGCTGGTGCGGCAACAACAGTTGGTAACTGCACCATTTGAGCCACGTTTACACTCTACTTTCCCCCACTCCCTCCTCACCACCTCAACTCCCTTGGTGTATTGGCCATTGAGTCGCCCTGGCTGTTAAAATATTTACGTGCATGTCGGTGGCTTCCTCTGATTGCCATAGCTTGGCCCAGGCTGTCCACGTGCTGGTGGAATGCCTCGAAAAAGCGCAGTTCTGGCCAAAATGAAAATTTATAGCAAAACACATACTAAAAAAAACCACATGAAAATGAAAAATACAAATTCGTTGCTTCAATCGCCGCCTTTCCAAAGTTAATGGCTTTTTCATGTGTGTGTGGGTTGAGCTATTTTTTTTTTTTTTGGTATGTTGGTCTCTGCTTATGGCTTATTCTAAATGTTCACTGGAAACAAATATTACATCAAAGATTTTTGGGTTTCAAAAACACAACACAAATCTAGTAAAAAAATATATATATATAGCTTTTTAGTCTTTAAAAAAAGAAATATTTTAATTTTTTAAATTAACAAAAGAAAATGTTTACTTAAAAAATCCAAAAATATTTAAATAATTAAATTAGCTTATGAAATAGTTAAAGTATAAAATATTTACCAGTTTTCCGAATTTCCTTAGTCTAGTCTATATTTTTATTAGTGTAGAGTTATGCAAAAGTCGATGCACCCATCAAAAAATGTGAATTAGAATTTGGAAACTGAAAATAAATATTTTAAATTTCTTAGATTGATTTAAAGTTTAGTTTTAGTTTATGTTTTATGTATGAAGAGAAAAATCTAACACTCTGCGATTTTCGCTGAGTGTAAATTTGTGTGTCGCTTCTGCTCTTCCGACCTGTGCCGGAAGTTTGCATGTTTCCGTATCATTGGCAAGAATCTAAAGCGCACAATGGCAAAAGCTTGGAAAAGGCAACAAAACTCAGAGCAAATGCCACGCAGACAAATGCTTACGCTTTATTGTTGTTTGTAGATGATCTATTGTGGGGGGGATGGTGGATGGGAAAAGGGGAAGCTTCATGATTATGCCACCTAATGATTGCCCCAACCAGCCAACCAACCAATCCACCAGCGGCAACCAGGCACCCACTTTTCTGGCTCAAAGTCGATAACATGTCATTTGAGCGTCGCTAATGTCTTCATTTATTTTTAGTATTATGCTGCCGCGCCTCGTCGTATCTTGTATCTCGTTTCTGTGTATCAGTGTTTTGGCCCAGCCAGTGGGCCATGTATCGCAGTTGGCCTAAATTACCTGCCTTGCCGTGCCTGCCAGCTGGGTTTGTTGGCGGCGCTGCTGGCGCTGACCATAATTGGACACGAGTTTGTTTACACCATGCATTTGATGGCCGCTTTTAACCCGTCACAAATTTGTGCGTTCTGGCCACATTCGATTTGAGGTTAATGTGCCGCTTAAACCTGGCCAAGTGGAAGCTGAACCTGCACGACCCCCTCGACCCCTGCACCGCTGCTAGACACGCTCAGTAATGCAGAGCGTGAACAAAAATTAAATATTAACAAGTTAAATTCTTTGCACTGTGCAAATAATTAAGAATATGGACTGCGCCAAGTAGACTATAAATATTATATGTATTATAAATATTAAAATTAATTAAATGCATATTTGCTAAGAATTGGTTTGTTTTTAAATTTTTAATTTGAAATTCAAACTAATATTTCTTAGCCTAAAATAATAATATTTTCTAATTATTTTCAGCATTATGCATTATATATATTATTTTTGCATTAAAAATAGATAATGCGTCTTGGTTATATAAGTATATAAAATATGAGTTTTTACACCCATTTCGAGTTTATACTAAAGATAATAATAATACTCGATACTTGTACTGAAGTTATTTCCATAATTTAATTCCAAATTCGAATCGATTGGGATGTAACAAATTAAACTATTGGAATATAAATAAGGATTTACAATTTTAACAAGTTTGAAGAAATAATGAACAACTACCGTTAATCTATACAGCTTCCCCGTTTTGACTTTAATAACATTTTAATTTCCAATAGAAATTTCAGTTTCAGTTCTGATTTTGAATCGATTAACTATAGAAAATAAAATGAGACCAAAGTTTTCAAAAACAATTATTTCAATCTAGACAGAAAACCAATGGACTTTTATAAATTTCATATCTCTCTTTTCTATTTTGAATAAGCTGAAAATTCTGCACTTAAGTAATTTCAGTCCAGGCAAGCATTTTCTCCTCGCTGTGCACTTTGGGGCTCTATGGCTTTATTCTATTCTATATTATTCTATTCTGTTGTGTCAACGTTTTGCTTGGCATTCGTGTCACGCACTTGCCGCATAAACTAAACGATCGAACTTCATCAATGTGCTGGCTAACCAACAATAAAAAAAGAAGAAAAATTAGGGAAACAAAATTCGAAGAGAATTTGTTAGTCAAAGCGTCGATTAAGCCTAAGCATAAATGGCTCAATGCACGGGAAGAGCGAAACCGAAATACCAAAATTATGAAGTGCACACAGCTCGGGCGCCGGTGCTAACTTTGTGGCCGAAAACTTTAGCCAAAAACTCGGTGTACTAACAATTGTCACGCACACACCAAATACACACACGCGACACACACATCACACACAGTCACAAAATAAGTTAGCAGCTGCTGTTGGCTTACAGCGGCTTTTTGTTAGTCCAGCCAACGAGCAGGCAATGCGCTTCAAATGAGCAAAAATGAACGCACACGCAAACTACACATTTACACACACACACACACACATTGACATACAGACACATTGACATACACACACATACACACAGATACATGGATTGAACAGCTAGCTGGCCATAATGAAGCTTTAGCCTTTGAGCGCTGTAATGCCATAAAAGTCCTGTGCCCCCCAAAACCCGTTGACTGCTGCCCTGCTAACTTGGCTAATTTCTCAATCAACAAAACGAGAAATTTTCGCTGCCATCAAAAACATTCTAATTGCGCCTGACTGCCACTGTGTGTGCATGTAGTGTGTGTGTGTTCGGTGTGTTTGGTATAGAGATGATTAGCAATTCGCTAAACATCCGTTTGCTGAGCTTACAGATATCCACATCAAAGTTATCGTAACTTGGCCCAAAGCCTCTGCTGTCGGTCGAGACAAACAGAACTTCCTGAGCAAACTTCCACTCCAATAAGTTGATCAAAACTTAAGCGATTTCCAGGCGAACTCAGTTTGAGCGCTTTTTTTTTGTCTTCTTCTTTTGAAACTGAATTAGTTGCAACTTGAATTTATTCATTTTGAATGGGGACCTTTTTTTATTTGAGTATTTTTAAAATTGTTAGATTTTAAGTTGATTGTTTTAAATCTGACTCCGCTGAAGTAAGTTTTATCAAAACTTATGCGAAATGAATCTTTGCAGCTTGTTCAAACTTGAATTTAGTCATTTGTAAAAGTTTCTAGATTTGTGTAAAATAATCTTTATTTCACATTAATCGATTTATCAAAACATCAAGTTAAATTTTTGGCAACTTACATTTTTTTAATTTGAAAAAGTTTTAAGCCTGCAATATTTGAAAATTCTCAAAATGCAAAAAAGAAATATCAAATTTCGACAGTTCAAAATCAATAGTTTCAAATGTATTTGCCACATTCTAAATCAATTGGCAACCTTGCCCCATTTGCCATGCATACACAGAAAACCGCACACACACACGCACACACACAGTTGCAAGGGGGGCGACAGTGCTGAGGCAAGTATAAAGTTTAACGGTGCTTCGTAAATGCCACAAAAGATGCGCTTTACAGTTTGGGTTTGGTGTTGCAAGTGTTGGGCACTTAACCGCCAAGCTAACAGCACCCATGCCACAAGCTAACCCCTAAGCTCTACCCCAAAAACACACACACACACACACACACGCTCATAAATATGTGTGGAGTAGTTTAAGTAAGCTGCAGAGCAACACACTGCTAACAGTTCAAAAGGGCAACAAAGTACTAAAAATAGTGGAAATTACCGCAGGATATTCAAATTTCCACATAAAGAAGGTGCAGCGCTTACTGTGCGGGGAGTCATGACTCCTGCTGTGGCATATGGCAAATGGGGTAGCAGAGTGATGAGAGGGGCGGGCAAGGGCAACGGCTCATGCACATGGCATGCAAGTGTGGAAAGTTGCGCCATAATAAACCTCAACTCAAATGCGAAATGCAGGCAAGGAATGGCTATAAAAAAAAAAGAAAACCAAAAAATAACGAAAAGAATGCTAACGAAAGAAAAGTGGAAAAAAGAAGAATAAAAACGATTTTGTATTTGCCATGGCTAGCAGCAGTTGGTAGTTATTTGGCCAAGGCAGTGACTCCAAGACCACAGCTGGCAGTTCGTAGTTAGATGTTGGCCTTTGGCATTGTGTGGGCGTTGAGCGGTGTGCGGTGGGGGGTGAGATAAGAATCGAATCCTTTTTGCATTGCATGTTAACACATGCAAATTGAAATGTCTAAATCATGCACATACCAAACAGAGACACACACATACACATATGCACATACCAACACACACACAAACACACACAAACACACACACACAACAAACACCCGATTGCATAACTCAAATGGCAATTTAATTGTTGCCTTGCAGGCTTTTAAACTATGCCGCAGCACTTGGAAAGAGAAAAGTCGCCCAAAAAAAAATTCTTTGATTCTAATGTGCTTTGACTTAAAATGCACAATAGCAAAGCAAGTGAGAGTGCCACAACTCACACTACACACACACACACATACACACATATACACACATATACACACACATTCACACACATACACTCACACACCTCTTAACCGCACATAAAATCGTCGCTCAACCTAACCTGAAAATCTTTGGGGCAACAATTTGTGGCAAGTGCGGTTGCCGTTTTTGAGGTGCATGTAAGTCCTGTAAAATGCCGCGCAATTTAAATGAAATGCTTGCGGCATTAACTATTAACATACACGTCGCCAAGCTGACCCCTCTGCGGCTACACTGCGCAAAAAAGGGGCTGTTCAAATTAAGTTCGAGCTCTCAAGAAATGTAATTAAAAGTTAAAGTATTTAGTTAAACAAAATAAGAGAAAAATAATCATTTCTCATAAGTAACATTATAAATTTAGTTTTATTTAAATAATTATTATTTAAGTATTGACTAATTCAATGTAGACTAAAAACATAAAATTAAAGTTACAATTTGAATCTACTGAAATCAAAAATAAATAATTAAACTTAAAATAACTAGTAAGAAAGTAAGAAATGAATAAAGAGCATTTTCTGAGTGTAATAAAATTTAAAGTGGCATTTATTTATTGCAAATTCTGAAAAACTCAGTAAAAATTTAAAAAGAAGAAAAAGTTATTTAGCTGCAACGGAAAGAAAAAAGTTAGAGTGAGAGAGAAAATAAAAAAAGAAATATAAATAATAGAGTATAAATAGACATGAAATACTCAAATTCTAGAAATTTCGAATTATTGAAAGTACTGTTGAAATAAATTCAACAAAGTCGACTGCAATTATTTTAAAGCTTGGCAAACTATCAAAATCGCACAGAATTAGAATAAGCTAGCTAAAATAAAACTAAAATGAATTTTTGAACAGACAACTACAATTTTTCGCACTGTGTACAATGCATGCTCATCTCTAAAAGCAGCTGCTCCTTCACCTTGTGACTCACATCACTTGGCATATAATTAATTATTGTCGCAACATCATTTATCAGGCTATGCAAGGGAAACACACACACACACTATCACACACACACACACAGTCGCATATTTATATCTATCTGTCTCTTTCTTACAGCAGAGCGTGTTGTACTTTTTGTTATTGTTGTTGTTAATACAGTTGAAAGTGTTATTGAGCAAGTGTCTGTGGCAGATTTTGGTCACACTGAGCGCGATTTAAGCTCGAGCAAGCACTTAAGCGAGCAGCAGGAGCAGAAGCAGGAGCAGGAACAGGAGCAGCAGGAGCAGGAGCAGCATCGAGTTAACCAACTGACTGATGACTGTCATGTGCGTGACCTGGCAATGTCCTCGCATTTGCTACCCGCTCTTCCCTCTTTCTCAGTGTATGTGTGTTTATGGGAATGAAAAATGATTTTTTTAATAAGCATCTCCAACTGTGCAACTTTCAGCGCGTGTGAGTGTGTGAGTGCTTGTGTGTACCAGGTTGTGCGTGTGTGTGCTGTGCGTGCCACTCTGGAAAACTTAGTAAAACTGTCAAATTGGGACTGGCACTTAGATCCAATTCATTTAATTTGAATTTAACCAGGTTGCCATGATAAACGCACAGATTGAAACGATTGCGACTCGAAGCGTATTTGAAATTAGTGATATAGAAATGCTCAAAGCGGCTGTCTAAACTTGGCTGATTACAAACAGAATTTGTCGTTGGCTAAGAGTAAATTAAGGATAGACAAGTTTTACTCTGCAGTAATTAAAAATGTGGAAAAAGAAGAAACCTATCATTATCAGTCTTATAAAGAGTCAGAGATATCTAATTGAAGTCAGTTAAAATTTATTTAATTTGTCACGCATATTGAAACAAATCGATTTCCGAAGGCAGGGATCATTTATGATATACCCGACAAAATAATAGCATTTGGTGTATTTAGAAGCTGGCATTGGGGTATTCCGTAGTCGAGCTATCTCGACTTTAACTGCCTTACTTGTTTTAGTATACTTCGCAGTGAGATACTTTGATTCGATAAGCCGTTTAATTTGATAAGAGCCATAATATTGTCAACTGAAGAGTATTAAAAATAACTTGAGTAAATTACAGCCAGATTTAATCGATTTATTGGCTCTAATTTAATACTGCAAATTTAAAAGACATAAGATAAATTAAGCCTCTTATGTTTACAATGGAGTTTTATGATTTCTTATATTTAATAAAAGTGATAACTGAAAGTGAGGGGATGATTATCCTTAACCAAATTTTGTGCAATAAATGAAAATTATTGAAATTAAAAAAAAATATTAAGTGAAAATAAATTGTTAAAATGCCGGGAATGGCATATTGGCAATTAATTAAAATAATTCACAACAACAATAACAACAAGATTAACCATATTAAAAATTAAAAATATATGAAAACAAGTACTTTCATCTTTTGGTATGACTTTTAATGGAAAGAATTATGCCATCAGCTCTGATAACGATAATAATAATAATGATAATAGTCTGCTGCTGCTGCAGTTGTTGTTGTTAAAGTATTTAATTGCTGTGTCGCACATAAAAAACACACATGCAGCACATGCAATAAACAGGCAACAGTGCAACAGCCCAGACATTATGAACATTTATCAGCAATTAATTAGCTTGAAATGATTGAAAAAATTGCGAGCGCAAAAAAGGCGTTTATTAAATATATAATGACATTTTTTTAACTCATAAATTATAAATGTTGATGTCTCGCAACGCACAGGCACAGGTGGGTGTGCCTATGAGGAACAGCCTTAATAGCCTTAATTGCTTGGGTCAGTCTATAAGCTATGAGCGTGCGGACGAGACGGGAGGGATCGGGGTAAAACTAATAACAGTTGAGGCGGTGGCAAAAATCAATTTCACTATTGACCAAAGTCCAGCACAAATAATGAGGCAAAGTAAACAACTAACACTACACAGTGAAAAATAATCAAGTTTATAGTTTACCAAGATTAAATATTTATATGTACATAATATCTATATATTTATATGTGAATCACTACAATATAGCTATAGTAAAGATGTGACTCGGATATACCCAGCAACATATACGTTCTTATTCGATCTGTCTGGATATATTATATATATATCTATTGAAAGAGTATATCTTTTGAATTGTGTTTATAATTAAGCTATCGGTAATCGATTTGTATCGGAGGACATTTATCGATAAATCATATGATTTGTCATCGACATGACGTTGACCAAGAATATATATATGAAATCAAAGTTGCTGTTACATACATTTGAACAAATTCATTAAAACCCCTTTATTAATGGTTTCAGGGTAAATCAATCATTCATTTTCTACTGTGTGCAGACCACAGAGGGACAGACAAAAAAAGGGAACGAATGAAATACAAACAATGAGTTGGTGGAGGTCCTTGCCATAAGGATTTCCTTACAGCAGTATCAGCAGGACACGGTCAGAGCTAGAGGGCAGCCACAGATGAAAGAGAAGTGGCAGGGATTGCTGCTGTCAAGTCTCGGTTGTCTCTGCATTTAATATTAAAAAAAAGACAAATAATAAAAAGTACAAAGAGAATGAAAGGGGAAAGGAAGGGAGATGAAAAGAAAGTAAAGGAAAGGAGTGACTGAGCGAGAGGTGCTTGGCCAAAGCAATTGAAAATCAGCGCAAAGTCAAACGAAATGAAAATCCATAAAATCAGATTTCAAAATCGACAAACAGATAACGCAGCAATGCAGTCACAGATGGAGACAGAGAAAGAGAGAGAGAGACGGGAAAATTGTAAGAGAGAGAAATAGAGATGGCAGTAGACACTTGACTGTGCCAGGATAAATGTCTGTTAAGTGTGTGCTGCTTCCCACTGCTTCCCCATCCATCACCTCAGCAGCTCCTTGCTTCATTTTGCAATTCATTTCATTTTGCGTTTTTTCTCATTATTTTTTTTTTTTACTTGTTTTTATTGCTTTTCCAGTTGTTTATCGATAAAAACGAAAAGAAGAAAGAAGCCTTTGGGCAGCAAGCGTAAATCAGATTGAAAGCGGCTCTGCCTCGATTCTTCCCTTTTTATGGGTGTGTGTGCCAGTGTGTGTCAGCTCGATGAAATTCTTGTAATGGTGTTCGTATATGTGTAATAATAATAACAATAATAATGGCTTAATGATTGTGTTCGTCATAAGCCCTGTTGGCTATAATATCAACAACAGCAGCAACAACAGCAGCAACAACAGCAGCAACAACAGCAGCAACAACATCAACCGGATTACGTTTTTATGAAGTGCCGTTAGGGGTTAGACGGAAAGGCGTTTCCAAGGATTTGTCAACACTCCTCTCCAGTCGAGGGAATTCGACGAGTAACACTGGGTTTCATTTATATTTGAGTAAATACATATTTATATTTATTATGTGTAATATATACACGCACGTACATAATATAAAGTTTATTAATGTTCACATGGATATATGGATATATATATGTGAACACATTACAGCGATCCAATTTTGAATCAATTTTATATGATTAATACACGAAGCAGAACCAAAACAATGAAAGTCATTTTTTGGAGGGCAGGTTTATATTAAATATTTTTTAGCTTTGCAAATGGTTTTAAAATTAGGGTATATATATTCTGGATCAATAACAGTAGCTGAGTCGATATATGCAAGTATTTTTTTAAATGAACTAGTTTCTGAGCTTTAAAGGAATCTTTTAAAGCTTTTACTTTTAGATTTATAATTTATTTAATTTGAATTACATTAAATTTATAGAAGTTTGTCTAAATTGATTCGACTTTCAAAAATCAGGGCTTTTTAACAAAAAATTATACCAAAGCCAATGATAATGATACTAATCGCTTTCACAAGTATATGCATAACTTTTTTGTTTAACAAATTATTCTCAATATTATTATCAGCACAACATCAAATTAATTTAAGTTTTATCATATCCGATAACGAAAAGTAAGCACAAATAAGTGGAATATTAAGTTCGCAGACAGATTCATAAACAAAAATTTAATAATATTATTCGAACTTTATAAAATTAAAAGAAAATTTAATATTTGACAGTGCAAAGAGCTTTGTAAAATTTTTTATTTTGTTTATTTTAAAAATGTTTTTTTTTTTTTTTTTTGCTACCTCGAGTTTCCTACTATATACATTAGTTAATAATGAAATGGGGTTACCAAAAAAAAAACGTTGATTTATTTCATATATAATTTTGCTCTGTTTTCTTGTCACATGCAAAAGTTTTCACACTTTCATTTGTGATTGAATAATTTATGCTGCGAGCATAGTTCAAAAATTTGACTTTTATGTACATGCATATATAAATATAATGATACTTTTGCCTGTTTTGACATTGCGAGTTTGCTTGACTGAATTTGTTTTTTGTTTGGTTTGTTGGTTGGTTGTTGTTCAGTTGAGTTCAGTGTTTATTTGCGTGCGGAAATGGAACACATGAAAGCACACAAAATGCCGAGCATAAAAACACAATTACGCCCACTTCCACGTGTGTGTCCGGGATAGGGCGGGGCTCGGCCACAGGACGTCAGAGGTTGAAGGCCACACTCACACACACACACACACACACACATATACACACATGCGCAAATCTTCATATATAGAAATTTGGCTCATAACTTTGGTTTTTATAGTCGCACTGATTTCTATTTTAATACGAACGTAAAAAAAATACACTCAGCATATAATGTGTGCCAGTGTGTGTTTGCGTGTGCGTGTGTGTGTGTGTATGTGTGTAATCTTATGTACTTGGAAAACGAAATGTCATAATATATGGCATAACTGATACATATATAATAAACCGCTTGAGGACACACAGCGGGAGCTGTTAACAATGCCATATCAATTGTTTGCTCAGCAGGAGCTTCTACTATGTTTGCCATCAGAAGTTGCCCCACAGCTCTATCCCTCTCTCCCTCCCACCCTGACTCCCTCTCTCTCTCTTAGAAAGAGGAGCCGTTGCTGTATGAATGCTAAGAGTGCCGGTTTATGCTCCTGATGAGCTGCTCAATGACACGTGCAGCCTTCGTTGCGTATGTGTGATATAATTTATTATCGCCTCTGACGCTGACATCCCTCCATCTCTCTCTCTCTCTCTCTGCATTCCCTCTCTCTCTCACTCAACCAATGTAATAATTTCAGTCTGTCGTCTGTTTAATATTTTCGCGCCTAATGAAAAGCAGATCCCCAAGCTGTGACAAGCCTCTTTCAGTGAGGCATTTACATCATTTGTCTCCACACACTGTGTACACTGAGCGAAACAAAAAACAATGTGCGCTTAATAATTCTTTATCAAATTGTTAAAGCATATTTTCCCACTATTCAAACCAATTTATAAAATCCTATAAATCAAGCCAAACTTTGATTTTTTATTCAGTTAAATTTATTAGTTTAAGTAGTCAACTTCTGAAAAAAGTAAATAAATATATTTATATAAATATTTATTTAAGAACTTGAATTCTTTATACAAGTAATTTAAAAATATCTTAAATAGATTATTTTAGGCAATCAAATTCTAAACATATTTATTTTGAGTTTTAAAATGTATTTCAAGTTTTTAACAAATTGAGCTCTTCTAATAACAATAGCAAATAATATTTTTAAAAATCACACTTAACTTATATTTAAACCGGATTTTTGCAAAAATTATTATCTTTTCTCCGACTGCAAATGCCACACATACATGCACATGTGGGATTATCTTTATCTTAGTGAACATATATATATATATATTTTTCTTTTTTTTATGTTTGTGCCTGTTTTGTGCAGCTGGCAATTTGTTGTGCGCTGATAGCAGATAAGCATTTGATGAGGTTTATTATTAAATTAGAGATTTGCTCTTGAAGCGCCTGGCAACCAGGCCGAAAAGACTGAGCTTTAAGCTGCTTACGCTACCCTCCCGATTCGCTCTGCTCAGTCCCCTTCAGCGCCCAACTGTTCCCTGCTTTTTGTCAAGGCGCATTTGGCAATCAGTGCAGAAAGCGGCTTATATGAATTACTGCTCCGCAAAATTCAACTTTGCAAATATCACAAAACTTTTGTGAATCGTATTTTTAATGCAAATGCATTCACACACACAAACACACATATATACCAACCAACATACAAATTTCAATTATTCGTACACAAAGTTTGAACAAAAATGATGCTTTTTCGTCTTTTTTTCGTATATTTTCTTTGTAAAGTAAATCATCAAATATTGACATTCGTGACAAATATTCATACAAAGTTAATGAAATACTGCGAATTAAGAGTATTTGCTGACATTGTTGCCAGCTTTGCAGCACGTTTAATAAATTCTATGATTAAAGTCACATTTTGTATTTTTGAAAGCGTAAAGTCAAAAAGCGTATTTTGTTGTGCAATTGTATTGTTTTGAATGGGATTATAAGCTAAAGACAAATAGCAAACAATGTAGTTTTCACAAAGCAACAAAAAATTATATGTTGGCTTACATAAATGCATGTAACAAAATATATGTATTTATATATATATATATTTTAATCTGAGTCAGATGTTAATGCCGACTTACTTTGACATCTGTCTTGATAGCATTCTGTTTGATATGCCCAAAATTGGAAATGCCAAATTCAATTAGAGGATGAAACAAATCCACAGAATATTTTGTGGTGTGTCAAGTCAAGTTTGAAATGGCAGAAGAAACTGTTTCATATGGCATGTGTGTGTTTCTCTGTGCGTGTGTATATGTGTGTGTGTGTGTGTGTGTGTGTGTTGTATGCAATTTGTCTGTTTTAATAATTTAAAATATAAATTGCTATTAGCATACATACATGAGTTATATATTTTAACCACAAGCAATTTAAATATTAAATGACGACGAGCCAGCCAAAAAAGAGAAACGAAACACAAACAGACAGCTGCATATACATTGTGTATCTGAGTGTGTGTTTGTGTGTGTGTGCGGGTGTGTGTGTGTTAAGTTACTCATGCCAAAATCTGCTGCAAAATCCCAACTCGCAAACTCATCCAATCTTTCAACCCCAAAACTCCCCCTCCCCCCATAAAGACACTTTCTCTTCTTATTCTGATGTTTCTCTAGCAACCACAACAGCTCCTTTATTTCTCTCCTTCTCCTTTCTCCATCTCTCTTCTTCTCCTTTCTCTCATTCTCTCCATTGGATTCTCTGTGTGCGCACGTCAAGTCGAATAAATTTAATAACGCATACACAGACACAAACACGCACAAACAAACACACACATATGTATAGAGGAAGTTACGCATACGCCAAGTGGGACCAAAACAGTTGCCAACTCAAGCGCTGCTGTTTGCCTCGCTGCCTGCCCCATTGTTTGGGCCGGGGACTTGCCCCAAGACGCGTCAACAACCGCATCGTTGCCAACACAGGCCTTTCTTCCCGATAACAATGCAAATTTGCGCAATATTTGTGCGTGCACTCGAAAAAAAAATGCGATCTACTCAACATCAAATTTGTACCTTTTTTTGCTTTAAACTTCAAGAATAAACTCAATAAATATAATTGCACAAATTATAGTTTACGACTTAAAATGAATAAAACCAGCTTTATTCAAGCTTAATCTGAGAGATATACTGAAAACTATTCTCCAATAAATTTGATCAAAATAAAATACATTTTGGCTAACAAAAATCTGAGATTCTCAGCCTAATGAAATAATTGCATTTTATTTGGCTCTTCTGTTAATGTTTGTTAAGAATTGACAACAACTTCTGCCTAAAATCTTAAAACTTGTCAACATTTAAGTTTAAATAGAGTACAAGTTGCTATGTTTATTTGCTAAGTGTATTTGTATTTGTGTATTTATTGAAGAGTTTCTTTTCTTTTCGCTTTGGCATTTGCATTTGCATTTGCTTTAACTTTGCATACTTCTGTGCGTCGCTCGACGCTGTTTACAGTTTTAAGCACTTTGCCAAATTGGTCATAAATATATGTATATATATAGATACACACACACACACATACACACATACTGATTACCTTCTGTATGCTTGCTCCTGCATCGATTTTATAGCCGGCCTTTTGCCAATTTTACGTTTACCGTTTTAACGAGCCGTTCACATGTTGCGGCCATAAAATGCGTCACTGATAGCCGCACAGTCATAAACTTAACACACACACTCGTACACACACACACACACACACAGTTATACACACATACCCATTTTCACATCATTTGACTTGCGAGCAGGTTCAAGATTATCAATTGCACCATTAAACTTTGATAAGAGTACAGAATTCCACCAGCAATATTAATCTGACAACCTTTGCCATGAATTTTCAGATACTTTAAAGCAGTAAAATATATATATAAATATAAATATACACCTTTACATCGACTTGAAAAATTCTGTGAACTTTGGGCTTTAAGTCAACGAACTGAGAGCTGAGAGCTTTTCTGCAATACATCATCTATCAAAATTTGTGTTTTCTGTCTCGTGCCAAGCAAATCAATTAAACGCGTCTGCCAAGAAAATGATGTAAGAATGCAAAAAATACTGATGACATTGGCTGAAATGAAATTGTGGCAAACAATGTCAAGCGTTAACTTTTTGTTGGCTTATTAATTAAATCCATTGAGTTTCAATATTAGTTCAGCTCAAGATATTTATTATTATTATTGTGCAGCTTTCATACACTGCGATATATTTACAGTACACTAATTTTGTAAAATGTAACAAAATCTTACCTTTTATTAAATAATGAGCCCAAGTTTGTATTTGCAGCTAGACATATAAATAAGCTGAAATAAGAAAATTAAAAAATAAATTATTATTTAATAAATAATATTATAAATATTTCAACTAATTTGCAGGAAAACAAATCTTTTTTATTAAAATTAAAAATTGATTTTCTGACTGCATCTGTTACAAAATATTTGCGCCATTTTTGAGAAATCTTTCAAATTATTTTCATCTTTTTCATTAGCTTGAAAAGCACATTTGGCTATGGCTCAAGTATAAGAAGCTCATTGCCGGAGGAGCTGATTTTTAATCTTTGCTTAATGTCAGTCAGCCAATCCAAAACTAACCATTCAGCCAATGTTATTGCGCCTTTGAAGTTTCTAGCACAAGCTCAGGCCACAAAAAAAAAAAAAACATAACACCAAACAAACCAAAATTTATGTAGCCCAGACACACATTAGCCCACAAAAGGGGGGAGGGTGGAGGGAGGCTGGTTTAACTGTGGTGTGTATCATTAATTTTAGTCAAGTTTCAAAAGACGGAGGAGCATTGTGTTACAAGCACACACTCAACACACACACACACGAAGCACACACACACACGAAGCACACACAGACAGAGAGACAGACAGAGGCTGGATTTGGGGCTTTAAGGGATCTCAGTTGCAAGTTGCCGCCCACAAACAACGCAGCGATGGGCGTGGTTGTCAATCCATCAAAGTCATCAATTTCACACACACATAGACAGACAAATAGACAGACACAGACACTTGCATAGATACCAAAAAGTCAGAGTGAATTTCATGTAATCAGCGCCTCTGCATTTGACAACAAGAACAACTACAGGCTGCATCTTAATCATCGCAACTGTCTGCCACATGTTGGGGCAAGTGAGCCAGGTGGCGGGGAGACGACTACCACAACTAAGTTATGTATGCGCATATACATTGAGACATTCATATATCGTAATCATGAATATGCGAATACATTCGCGAATGTTCACTGTGAGCAGAGCCAATCGCATTTGTGGGGCAACATTGAAAGATGCAGTCGCTTGTTAACTGTGGCTGCAACGTTTGTTTGGCCAATTTGGTGCAACAGCCACAACTCCAAAAACAACAAAAACAATTGTGGGAAAGGTTACCGCAAGAGTCATGGGAAATTTGAACAAAGTGTAGCAAAAACCAAAAAAAAAAAAAAAAAGACTACAAAATAAAGAAGATGCTGTCACGCTTTCATTATTGGGCACTACACTGCGAGAAAAGTCAAGCACGACATTGCAATTGAAAAGAGTGAAATCCGATCTTCTTTCAAGTACCGTTTTACATTGTTAATTGGAGTTGTGATTTGTTATTGCCAATTTAATCAAATTGACTGATTCACACATATTTTTAGTAATTGGGAACTTTTATCAGTTTGTAAAACTTTGACTGGTTTTTTGTGGTTAAACTGTTCGTGAACAAAAAACATAATATAAAATGCGTATATGACTAAATATAACTGTAGAGATTTGGAAACCGCTTTTTCTCTGGAGGTAAATTCTTATATGAATTTAATTTAAGTACTCTGCACTCGAGCTAAAAAGTCAATAATGGTTTTGAATTCAGAGTATGTGAAGGTCAGAAAATATCATCATCCAGTCAATTAAGTGATATCGATTCTTGATCAGCATCCGAGACGATTTAGGCAAATTAGAAAATGCAAAAATTGAAGAATTTTAAATACAATTTCTCGTTTTTAATACGAAAACTAAGCTTAACTAATTTTAGCGATGATTGTCCCCTTTTCGAAATGTTTATAGATTTTTTAATGTTACATTTATATATATATAAATATATATAGTTAAATACAGGGTGTTCACTAGCAGAGCTAACTCGACTAAAGCTTTTTCATGTATTTGCATAAGTTTGTTATTTTTCTCCGTGTATATTGTGGATTCAAATCTAAATGAGTTCAGCTCTGTTTCAATTCGTCCATTCACTTTGTGCCTGGTGGCTTCTTATCGCCTGTTTGCCATCGCCTTCACACACGCACACACACACACACACACTCGACTCACACATGTCACATTTAAAAGAGTTGCGGTGCCATAATCAATAATTAAAGCTCACCTGGTTGCATCAAGATAGCAGCAGGTAACATTTTCTATTAGCCATGCTCGAAAAGTGCCATAAATATTATGTCAAATGGGTTTTTATGCGCGCTGCAAGCAAACAGAGGCAAACGATAGGACGAGGACTCATGTGGCAGACACACGTTGCAAAACTGTTGCCTTGTCTGCCAGTTTCAGTTTCTGTTTCTGTGTCTGTTTGTGGTCCCTCAGTGTGCAGCATATGATGCAAATATTTCATTCATGACGCTTGTAAATCTTCTTTTGATTGCACTTAATACTTGTCACAGCAGAAAAAAAAAATTGCAGCACACTCACACACCACACACACTCCACAGACACATACATGATGGTCTAGAAACTACTAAAAAAAAAAATATGGCAAAAGGTAAAAAAACAAAAAAATACCAACGGTAGAAGGAAATCATAATAATCCAACATGTTTGCATTCAAATTGAGAATATCTTCCTTGTGTGTGTATGTGTGTGTGTGTGTGTGGCTCACCAGAATGCAGAATATAGATATGCACTGGTGTGTGGATTATGAGGCACAGTAGTTGATGGGAAATTATGGCCTTCATCAATTAGAATTGTGCAGCATTTTAAATCAATATTTTTGCAATTTATTTTGAATACAAAAATAATAAAATAAAAAAATTACCTTTAAATAATGTAAGCTAAATAAATAAAAATAAATAATTTATGTTACGAGTTTGTATTTTGTTATTATTTGATTTTTATACATTTTTCGTTTAATAAACAATTTTTTCTAATTTCGCATTTTTCCATTAAAGAAATGATTTATATATATTTTTTAATTGATTAGCCAATTTTATAAATTGAAAAGTCTGCAATCAAAAAATTTCATGCAAGTGCAAAATTAATTAATGCAAATTATGAATATAAAAATTATTACTTATATTAAAAAATTGTTGTTCCCTTTTTTAATAACAGCAAAATAAAGCTTGCTAAACATTTTATTTTTGAGGGCATTTAAAATGCTTGATTTATGCACGAATTATATTAGCAAGACGCATTAAAAAAACCACTGTGCATATGTTTTTTCATGTATGTGTGTGTGTGTGAGTGATTGTGTGCGTGTCTTATCTATAGGGAAATCTCATTTCATTTCCAGCACGGGCAGCCATACATGTCGGGCCTTTTGTAGTCATGTCTGCGCCATTCAGTTTTGTGAGTTAAAAATCAGGTTTCTCAGCGAGTTTTAGGATATCAGACAAACAAATCCACACCATACAAATACACACACACACATATGCACACAGTTCCCTTAGATATATATCTGAACGAATGAGAGACACCTTTTAGCACGATTTATCGTTCTGCTCAAATCTTAAATCTTTCCATTCAAGGATTTTGCTTCTGTTTGAGTCTTTTGTGTGTGTGAGTTGTGTGTGTGTGATTGTGTGTGTTTTTGTGTGTTGCCTTGGCAATTCAATTCAATGAATTGCCGTTGCACGTTGGCATTTGCATCCTTGTTTTGTGTGGCACACACAGGAATTATGAGATATTTATTGAAAGCGAAAATGCCACAAACTGAGCGCAATATTTGCGGTTGATGATTCTAATCGGGGATTTCGTTTCTTTGAGGTGAAAAGGATATGCTCGAAAGAATATTTAGAGGCATTCAGCATTTAGTCAATTGTCAACAGGTTTTCTCCCTCTCTCTCTGTCTGTCTCTCTCCTCGCATATTATCACCTACTTCTCAGGAAGTAAGTCTTATAAATCACAACAATTCGCAAGTCCTTTTTTTTTTCCTTTTTCGTCGCAATCACCACGAAAAATTCAAAGCGTCTGCTTGTTAACAGTTAGTTTGTTTGAGGAGAAAGAGGCGGGGGGAGTGAAAGGTTGGTTTTTTGTGAGGTTTTCTGGGCCAAGATGGCTCTGCTCAAAACTTTTCACATCTACAAATTGGTCTCGCCTCTAACCGCAAAAGTACAGACAGCCTTTTGACTTGTACTTCTACATTTCTTACTCCAATACCCTTTCGAAAAGTATAACAATTGTCTCTTCAAAAAAGCAACGTATTTAGAAAATATATATATATACTTATAAATTTACATAGATTCGATTTGATATAAATTTTTAGTTGTGTGTGCCTGTTACTCTTACTTTAACCTATATAAAAAAAACACTTCATATCAAACCTCTACATTTTTATTTATAGTATATATAGACTTATATATTTTACACACAACTGATATATGTGATGCTCTCGATTCCTTAAGGGTATTTCAAATTCGTTGTGTCTTAGATAATTTTATTTTTCCCATTTGTTTTTCGTTTCCGCTCTGGCAAATTTCTCGTTCTTTTTTACAAAATGAAGCATAACAGAGCCAAAGGAAAAAAAACATACAAAAATAAAAAAATAAATGTTAAAGAAAATGTGACAAACAATACTAATACTAATACCCCCAAGAAAATGCCAGCAAACAAAGAGAAAAGCAACTTTCACAGTCAGAGTCTGCAAAACTTTGGCGACCTGGCCTTCAACACGTACTTCATACATATAACTATATATATAAACATACATATATATATATAGATAAACATACATATATATATACAAATATATATACAAACATATACAAACATGCACAAACAAGCCCCTTTCACGCCCTACTGAAATGTTCGCGACCCTTTTTGCGACAAACAAATCCAACAAGCAACTTTCGTGTAAAACTTTATGCATTTCACTGCCGATGAAAACGCAAAAAGCGAACGAAAAAAAAGCAGCGGCAACTTTAGCTTGATTTTAAATTTCTAAAAAATAAAGAAGGAGAATCGCTTGTCAGCCGGTGTAGCAGAACATGTGTCTTCCCTCGGTGCCTTCTCATCCTCCTGCTTTAATTCCCTTTCTCGTTCACCATTTTAGTTTCTGTTTTTTTTTATTGTTCGCGCTTTTGTTTTTGTGGCAGCGCCTTTGGCAAAAGGATACGCAGCGTGGGACAAAAGCCCCCGTTTGGGATAACTTTTTGATGTTTCACTGTTTACGGCTGTCAGCTGCCCGCCAGGTCAATATTATATTATGAATTTCTATCTCTCTCTCTATCGATCTCTCCCTCTATTCATCTCTTTATTTTTCGCTTTCGCGACGCATTTTGTTTCCTTGCGGTGACTTTTGGTTCGCGTTCTTAGTCGCCTTCGCCTCTGATGTGCATCAAATTGTTCACAAATATTTTTCATTTTTATTATCAAAAAAAACAAAGATTGATAAATAAAAATGGAAAATAATAAATAATAACAGCGCTACCGACAAGTGACAAGCGAAATTCAATATGTTTTTGTTTTTCAGCTTGACTTACAAAGGGCATTTGGCAGAAAGCAAATATGCACAGTCTGTCAAGAAAGTGTTTTGACAAGGGAAAAGCAAGCGTGCCTTCCTTTTTCCAGGATGTTTTTCTACAAAGGCAAACAAAAATAGATGTTTTTCTATTTCTTTCAAAAAGAAAAGTACTCCATTAGTGTTTTAACAGAAAGTATTTTCACAGATTAGGTATATATATTTACTTGTTTATTATGATCTGAATGAAAATTAGATTCTTTTAAAATACATTTTTTAATTACCTTGTTCTGCTAATGACAACATTTTATTTGACGAATTTGCTTTTAAAATATTGCAATTATTATTAAATGGAAATTTTTCGATGAATTCGCAAGATGAAATGATTAATTTGACGAAATAGCTTAAAGCATGATAAGTAAGATTGAATAAAAGTTGTGAAAATTGAAATTAACTTTAGTTTTTACCTTCGACTAAGTGTAAAAAGAGGCTCACGAGACAATGAGTTAAGAAAGTTTTAAGCCAACTGCCTTCATATGAAAAAGCACAAATATTTTATAAATTATTAAGTATTTTGTTATTAAAATTTAACAATAATCACTTATCAAAAGATCATAAAAAAGAGACTTATGTAAATAAAATAATAAATAAGATTTTATTACTACTTTTTAATTTGCATTTCTTAGTTAAGATATGTATTTATTTTTGTGAAAGATCGTAGAAACAAACCATGTATACATTGAATAAGAAAAAATAAGATTTTTAATATTATTTTCCTTTTTTTTTTTTATATTTATAAAAATATGCAAACATACAAATATTAAATCTGAGTCATAAGGCATACCGAACCCTTGCTTGCTTCAAAATAAAATAAAAATAAAATAAAAAACTGTAGCAGCATTTTTTGGGACGTAAGGCAACACAAGAAGTCCCTTTATTTTTTTGTGTGGCTGAGTGTGTAAAATGTGTATATAAAATATGTATAGAAAATTCAATTTGTTTGTGTGAATTTCTTGACTCGCGACTGCGGCAAATAAAATCTACATAAAAATGCCCCCTGACAACACAAGACCTCTGCACCCGCCGCACCACTTTACATCTCTTCTTCCACAAAACGTTGTCGCTTGATTTGTTTGCACTTTATGGGGGAAAAGTGCGTTTACTTCCCACATTCCCCAAGTTATTTTTCCCGCCCATCTGATTTGGGGCCGCTTTTGACACTTTGACTCTTGCAAGCAGAAGAAGCAGGCTGAATATAAATAAATAAAATTCTTTGCGGCTGCTTTGGCGGTTGCCAAATTAATTGAAAATGTGCTGCTGCCTTCTGTTCCATTTTTCCAAACGCAAAGCAATTTCAATTATAACCAGAAAAGAAGGACGACAAAAAAATCGAATGAAGAAGGAAATCAATGGATCTGCGATTGATTGAATCAAATGTGGAGCAGCATTGTGTGTGCTGCAATTAAGGCGATCCATGGCTAAATAGAACAACCGAAAAGGCTGCCAAGCAATTTCGCTGAGCACTCGAAGAAAATCTGTGTGACTTTGTTCCGAGAAATTGCAAATTAAATGAAGTCTCAAAAAATTCAACTCAAAATAAAACTTTTAATATTAAATAATTTTAATTTTAAATAAAATCGACTTTAGAAAAAAATGTTTTCTTTTTTTTTGCAAATATTTCCAATTGGTTTTTCCGAGTGTGGAAATTTTCTTAGGCATTCCAGTCACGATTTTCGATTTGCTTTGCTTTTAAGATGCTGTTGTGCTCGTGTGTGCGACTGTGGAAGTGTGTGTGTTGGAAGCTTATTTACAATCAATTGTGCCCCAGACGTATTGGGCTAACAACTTTTTAAAATGCCCATCTTACATTTTCTTCTTATTTTTCTTCTTCTTCGCCATCGTCTGCAAGGGCCAAAAATCTTGAGAAACATGCGCTTAATTTAATTTATTTTTATCTCTATCCTGGTCAATGTATTCTTCGTCTTTGTTGTTGTTGCCTGAGCACCAATTGTAGCTCATTAATTTTGTTTTATTTTATTTTTGGAGCCGTTTCAATTGCCTTTAAATGTTTCCGAGTATTTCTAATGAGCCCAATACCAATCCCAATTCCAACCCACCAAATCCCCATTCCAAGCCCAAAAAAAAAACACAAAAAAGAAAAGTCAGCAAAATTTTCGATGCTATTTAGCTTTGAATTTTATGCAATTCACGTTTCCTCCCCCTGCCGCTATCAATTTTCTTTTCAACTGTCATTAATTGTTGGGAAAATGTGAGTTTCAATTTTTTTTTTATTGCCAGCAACTAATGATAATTGATATAATTTTCACAGAATCAATATAAATATATATTTATATATCTAGTGACGTGCTCACTTTGTAGCCAGAAAATTGTTATTGGACTCAGCTGGCTGATAATTTCAGAGTTTTTGTGAGAATTTCTTTGTTAGATATTAAGCTTTTAAATAAGTTCATATTTCCTGGCTATTGGTTTGTGTGGGAAATTTTTTTTTTTTAGTTTAAAGCGAACTTTATTCCCATAAATGGAACAAAAGGAACCCAGATGAAAGAAAGAAATGACTTGGATAATGGGCATCAAATTACAAGCGGGAAGCTCTCCTTTTGAAGTGGATCACAAAAGCTCCCTTAAAAATACTCAGAGAATTTCTATTGTGGTTTTTTTTGTTGTTGTTGTTTCAGGTATGTCATCAAAATGCTTACCTGCAAATAGAAAGAAGAAGATTGGCTTAGCAAACAGACTGATTGATATGAATGTAGAAAACTATATGGGAGTATTGTATGCCGATGATGATGATGATGATGATAATGGGGCAAACGCTAATTGCAGCACAAGCAAGGGAGAGACAGGAGTGAATGAGAGATAGGAGAATAGTAAACGAAGGTCCTTTTTGCTGCGGACCATAATTGATCAATATTCAGGTTGAGTGGCGACAGCTTGAGTGCCAGGACATGCAAACAAGTCATCAAGAGTTCGCCAAAGGTGCCACATACAAAGTTTTCGAGTATTCTGTTTGTGTGTTCTTTACATAACTCAACATTAAAGTTGGGCAATCCATTTATATATATATATATATATATATTTATATATATAAATATATGCTATGTATAAAGAAAACAATTTTCATTCACATGAAATTAGACATAATTCGCAATTCAAACTGAATATATTTTAATCTATAGAATCTATGACAATAACTGACAGATAAATGCTAGAGAGATTTTCAAAGCTTTTGCTTATTAAAAAAAAACCATAATTTTTGTTACAATTGTTTCACAACACAACGCAAAACGCTTTCCAACATATAAATGGTTATATCTGTCTGGCAAGTGGATTAACTTGAGAAGCGCTTAAATACCCGAATCATTGTGTATCTATATAAAATGATGACATTGGCAATTTTAAGATACCTGCTCTAAGAACATGCGATTGCCAAGACAATTGAATCGGGGATGATTTGTTGAGTACAAGAAGAATGGCAGATGATTTGCTTTCGTCTGCTGTCTGCCAAATCATTGAAGCAATTAATCGCATAAGTATAAAATAATGAAGCACATTCAGCATCCTTTAATTGGAACTAAGTAAATTAACAATAAAAAAAGGGAACAGTCACAACAAACTATTCTTGTTTTCACACTATAAGGGAGAAGATTACCATCATTCCAGTCAGAATTATCAATTCTTTTTCATCATTCCAGCTTAAACCAACTTAATTTAAATACAGGATTTGTATAAAATGTATAAGAAATATATTAAAAAAATATAATTAAAATTTAAATTACAAATAGCAAAAAACAATAACTACAAAAGTATTATTAATCTCCCTGTAAATGGAGACGGCAAAATTTGATATACTTATTATTTATCATAACAGAAAATGTGAAAAAACGGAATAATAATAATTAGAACCGCTTCAGGTGTCAAGGGGCTTTTTCATAAGTGGAACTTATCGCACATGATTGAATTTAACACCTGACTGCAAAACTGGAAACGATTATTATAAGATTCTAAGCTTTTTCTCAGTTCAATCAGAACGCTGAATTCAATTGGAAGTAAATACGGATAACCAAATCGAGATAATATAAAAACTGGAGGAAAACAGGTTGAATCAGATTCATGTGAAACGAGTTTTAATTTCTGCTTGTTTAATCGTAGTAAAATTCATGATTGTTAGTGGGAAGAGGCAAATTCAATGATAGAATGTGTTATTTTAAATGTCTATGCAAATGATTTAATGCAAAGTTTTTTATTTTTTAATAAACCGACTTCATCTAAGAATATAATCTAAAATTCACATTTTTGATGATGAAGCTGATAAAGAAAAAATAACATTGTTTTGTAAACCCCAGGAAAATACCCTCTAAAGCTAGAAACATCAAATTTTCCATTTCACTTCTCCTTTACCAAATGCAAATAAGTATAATTCAATTATATCCATTAGAATTGTTTTACCTATATCGCTTGTGGAGATATATATATTTTTTATATAGAAACTTAATATCTAATTCCAAATAATAGTTTTCTAAACTTATCAAAATTAAACAATATGAAACATATTTTTAATGTTTCCCTTGATATACTTTATTATTTTTCAAAGTGTACGAATGTCATTTGCGTACATTGATACGTCAGTTGATATACACATTATATATTTTAGCTGAAGATACGCATTGAATAATCAATTGCAGAAAATAGCTAAAATTATATGTCAATCAGTTTTGTCTACCAACAAGTTGAATTGTCGGCAATTTGAATGACGTGTGTGTGATTCATGGGTATTAACACACACGCAGACACACACCAACACACACACACACTTGCATATGTAAATAGAGCCATGGCTGCGTATTGTTTATGACCCATGACCCCTTTAAAAAAAAGATCAGAAACACCCACCAACCAAATCGACTGCGATAAGCCAATGGAAACATAAAAACCTGCTCCTACTCCTCTTTCTCTCCTCTTCTTTCCCTCTTTCTCCGGCTTTCTATCTAAAGATTGTGGTATTAAAAATGTTGACCCGCTGTGCGACTCCACAAGCAGCAGCTAAAATCAAAACAAATGACAAAAAAAAAAAAAAATTGTCATAAACATAAAATTAATTTTAATTTTGTTCTATTTTTATGTTTTTAAAGCTTTGCTTTGTCTGCAGGTTTACGCCCTTTTTTTATTGTATACTTTTTTTAATGACTGTTTTTTACCATTATTTATTTCAACTTTGTCACGACTGAAGAGACTCATCTGCAACTACAAAGAGAAAGCACTTAACAGATTTTTCAGCAAAAAAATGTACAGTTAAGTATCTGATCTAATTTATATTTTATTGTATATTGATAGTTTTCAGATTTTGACTGGGTTCTTAAACTAACTGCATAACTAGTTATTATTTAATAAATATTAATAAAAAATGTTAGTAAATCTATATTTTCATTTATATATAAATATCTATATATTTTGTATCTCTTTATTTATATATTTATAATTATATATATATCTATTTATAAAACATTTCCAAGAGTATTCAAAATTCGTTTATTTCATGCCGTTTAGTTTTTGTAAAAAGCGTGCGTGGGTCGAAATTTGAGACATGTTTTGCGTGTTGATTTTGACTGTGGTTTAATACTCAATGTTCTTATCGCATTAATTACTGCTATTATTATTGGTACGATGGACATAAATTATTTAACAAACAAACCAAATGCTAAATTTATCAACACACACACACACACACACAGTCACACACACACAAAAGCGACTTTCATGTTTTTTAATGACCAGCTTAGAAGTTGAACAAGTTATCGAACCACTGTCAACATTTTATGGCGCATAGCATAGAAAGAAGACAAGTTGAATGAACCAACACAGCTTAAAAAAATGTAGTGCTGAGCCATCTCAGGTCTGCTAGCTGCCTACTCATAGGAATCCCAAATTGTTGCCACAAAATAGATGCACTCGGAAATAACTTTGCGGCTTACGTGCACATTAAGCTGGGGCCCATTGGGGTCGCATGTATTCAGAAGCTGCACAGCGAGAAAAAGTGTTCTATTTACTTTAAGACTTTTTTAGACTAGATACGCTCTCGTGCCAATTATTCAAGCAACCAATTATGAAGTTGAGAACATAATAAAAAAATACTTAAAATTAATAATAATAATAAACAATTTTTATTTAAACTTTACTTAACTAAGCCTGTTTTCTTGCTGTGTATAATTATTCTTCTCTCAATGTAATAATTCAATTAAAGGCGCGAGAGAAAAGAAAATAAGGAAACAAAGAACCCACAATAAAAAAAAATTAAATCCACTTTTTGCGGCTGATCAAAAATAATCAGTTACCAATCATTGGCGGAGGTTTCCAGTAATATAAATACAAATATAGGCTTTATGTGGGTGTGGTTTGTAAATTGTTATCTGCCAAAACCCTTTCAGTCAAAATTCAGTTTTAAAATTGTAGGAGTTATGTGGCTTTATATAAATATAATACGTCCGGTATTAGAATATAAAAAGTTACATTTATTTTGATTTTGGAATTTCATTTCGTTGTCGATTATGTTAATCACTCATTCAGTCAGTCGGCGTGGGAAAGCCAACAACAAGCGTCTTTCAAAGAAAAGCCGATTAAACAAAGTAGGGAAAAAGAACAGCAACAAAATATACAAACAAAACTGGCTTAAAGTTGGGATAAAATTGTTGTTACTTGTGTGTGTGTGTATGTGTGTGTGAGTCTGTGTGTGTGTGTGTAGTTAACTCCATGTTGACAATTACTTTCAAACATTTCTCTCTCTTTCTCTGCGCGTTTCAATTTGCGCCCTGTAATTATTTACCCCAGCAAAATTAGCATAATGAAAAGGAAAATTCTGTTTGGCATGAAAACCGTTGGGGAAAAACTAAAACTAAAAGCAATCACAAGATAAACACAAAACAGACTCCACCACTCGCTGTACAATTAGAATAGAGCAGAACTTTCTGTCATTTTCGCAAATGGCCTAGAAAGTTAATTAAAAGATAATGACGATTTTCCCTGTATTATTTTCCATCGTGCCCAAATACAAAAGTAAAACAAAAGTCTTACAGAGAAAAAAACGAAATGCTGAAGCTAAAATGACTTGTTGATGGAATAAATAATTTTGACAGATGGATTCAGTTCGCCAATTGCAATTAAATTCAAAAGCAATGCTATTCGAACTTTAATATAAAATGTATTAACAATATTCATTCACGTTATAAGCGAATGTATTTTTTAACTAGATCGTATTGAATATGTTTCAGATTTAAGTTTGACAATCAGATTTCTTCGTGCAACTCTCACTGGCAACTTGTTATCCCCACAAGCCATTTCGGATCTTATGCTCCACTTATATTGATGTTTATACCTTCTATTATAACTCTAATTTCATACATTTTCGTACATCTAAAGGCTACAGCAAAGCTTTAAATAACAACAATCAAATCTTTTACAAATCAGTTCAATTTATAAATCAGTCCAATTTATAAAACGAATATTTAGTTACATAAACTATAAGTTGTAATTTTTTAATTTAGTTTCAATTTACTACTATTTCAATTGCATCTTTAATTTTTCTATTTACTTTATGAACACTTTATTTAGAGACCTAAGTCAATGAGATCTTCGATAATTCTATCCATTCACTAATATTACTTGCACTAGTTGTAATATGTTGACTGCAATTAAAGTTAGAGAAATATTCCCAGGCTATATTTGATGCTTATCAATTATGAAGGAGTGAAAGACGAGTGCTGTTCTAGCATTGAGCAATGACCTTTGAACCATTGAACCATTAAGCAGTGGGCGATGGGCGATGAATGTGTCGAAAGACGACTCCTGGGACCCTCCGTTATCTGTCAGTTGGTCATCATCATCATCAGTGCCTTTGTCCACTTGTTCCGCTAATCGGTGGCTTCCATCTCGGGGCTGCACCTCAATATTCAGCGCGTCGGTTTGCTTCCCCTTCTCAAGTGGCCGAGACGCACTCAGCCAAGCATGACATTTGTATTTATTGTTGTTCTTGGCCACATTACTTGTACAATTCGGCTTCGACTCTTTTAAGATACCCATCAATTTGAGGTTGTTTGCTGCGGAAATGTTTACATTCTCTTTTTGTGCATGATATTTTTTTAAAATGATTTAGTTTGGAGTCTGATTTTACCGCGCTTTTTTCGTTTCTTATCTCAGTTTTTATGGCTGTCGGTTCTTAAGTATTTCTTAGCATGAATTTGAAGGCATGCCCTGTAAACTTTAAAGATAGTAGGTATATCTAGTTCATATATATATATATATATAAGATTATATTTATTTACCACCTAAATTTGCTTTTCAAAATCTATATTATGTATTTTCTTAACATTTTATAAATAATTGAGATATTTAAAAAGCAAATTTGGATACAGGGTATTTCTTAGTCGATTACAGCACTCTTTGAATGCTTCCCTTAAAAGATAAATAAATTTTGCTATGCTTGTTGCACAGCTGTTCTTCTTCTTCCTATTGGTTTGCATTAAAATTGGGTTTTAATGTAAATAATGAGCAAATAGTCATTAGAAGCAGCAAAGGTCAAAGGCCATAAGTTAAGTCGCCACCGTCGTCACCGTCGTCTGGCCCTCTAATGAAGTTCAAATATTTGTGGACTCTTTGGAGAGACGAAAGTGAAATTCGCGAGGCAAGTCGGGGAAAACCTTTGCCGTTTCATGCTAATGACAAATGCTTTTATCTTTGCCGAAAGACCCACAAAGATAAAACTAAAATCTGCTGCTGCCTCCAAAGCTGAAACTTGTTTGCTCTTATATACCCTTTGCGCCGATCATTATAAATACTTAATCAGTTTGGCAAAGTGTACAACTGACAGAAAGGTTGACAAATTGTCAACTTTGTTAAAATTCTGCTTGAGGATTTGCTCTGCTTTTAAAGATTGTAAAACATTAACTATTGTCAATTTGCAATAGTTTTTTTTTTTGACTTGAAGAAAACGAAGCACTTTTCATCAATATTTCAATCTAGTTGGTGGAATTAATGAAAATTCAACTACGATCAGAAACTTTGTAGTTTTTCAATAAGTAAATGAGTCAGCTAAATCAGAAGTGTTTAATAAGTTAATAAAACTTTTTATCATCCAAAGTGTTGAATTTTCCCAACAATTTTGTAGAGCTTCATAAAAGTTATCAACTATGAAAAAGCTCACCGTAACTACTAAATTAGTTAGTCACGCCTATTGTCAATAATTGTTTAATATAGCAATTAATAGATAAATACAAATCTCTCGGAAAATACTGATCGGATAATTATTCCCTTGCAAATGGATATTTTATGATATGGCTTCCCGATAACCAAAGTTCCAAACTATTTAAAAAAAAAATACCTAAAAACAAAGATAAAAATAGATCAATAACTTTTTAAATTTGTCAAAGTACAATAATAAAAATTAATAATAAGAAAAACATGTAAAAATATAACAATAATAATTGCATATAGAGTATTCCAGCTTCGTCTTACTGAATGGATAATATTCATTTATATTTACATATTTTAGGCTGTCTCCTGCTGACCCTAATCATTATGCTGGGACTAGTAAAAGCGAGGGGGGCGTGGGGAAGTAGCAGCTTGGGACCGTGAAAATTACACATTTTTTGTTTTGCTTTGAGGTTACAAAATTACAAGCCAGGTGGGTGCAAGAGAGGGGCAAGTGGGTGACTGTGTTTAAATTTATGCATTCTTTTTTTTAACGTTGCTTTAATTAAATTTCTCTCTCATTTCAGTTTTTTTCTTTGTGTTTTTGTGAGTTTGGTGGTTCGCTAATTTGAACGTTTAGGCGCGTCGAATGTTGCTGTTGGCGGTGCTCCCCTTACTTCATTCAAATGGCCAGTGAGCATTGTGGCAAATATGCTGGAAATATGCGGTAAATGTGGGCGTGGCAGCTAATTGCCCACCCAACCAGAGAGGTTTATTATTTTTACATTTCCTACGCATTTTTTTCATTTTTCGAGGAGCCTTTTTTATATATAGTTATACATTTTATGTCTTACTTAGGCTGCGGGGCGAAGAGGGTTTAATTAAGAAATCGATTAAAAGTCAGGCCAGGCTGGCTAATCAAGCAATATCACTGAAATAAATTTTTTTTGACTATGATAAAGATCTTAGTTTTTTCTGCCAGTGCACTTGCATCGCCTCGCTGCACAAGATATCATAAGTGCAGCGGGTAAGCGAAAAGGAAACAGGTAAAATGATAAAGGAATAAAGGCACAAAGGCAACAAAAAAAAAAACACAATGAGCTCGAATATTAATGAGATTTACGTTCTATTTTTTCTGTTGTTGCAGCTGATGAAGGCATTAAGCGAGTCGAGTTGAGTGGAGGGTGGGGAGTGAATTAGAAAAAACGTCATTAAAGTGATCAAGAATGTCGCAGCGGGAAGTGTGGGTAAAGCCCATTATTTCTTTCTTACCTAATTGAATATATTAAAAATAAATATTGCTGGCTCTTAATTAAGCGTATTATCTTTCCCTTTCCCTCTTTCTCACGTGCTCTCTGTAAGAAGCTCGCGAATTATGCACGATCTGCTGACGTCACAGCTGCAAGCTCTTTACTGATAAAGCTTAACTCAATTCAGAGACAGAGAGAGCGGCAGAAATAGAGGCAGAGAGAAAGAGAGCCCCAACAAATATGGCGGTCAACTGAAAATCGAATCAACGTTTGAGAGCAGCAGCAACAGGCTTATTTGCTTGGCGCGTTAAAACAGCTGTTGACTCATCAAAGACAAAGTATCGCAAAACAAGTGTACAGTGAGAAAAAGTGTGAGAGAGGGAGGGAGCCAAAGTCTGCAGATAAATAAATAAATAAATAAATAAACAAATAAAGAAAACAAAACATAAATAATCAATTTTAATCTTAACTTTAAATTTGCAACACTTAGTTGTTTTTTTAACTTATATATATATATACATAGATTTATATGTCAATGGATATTTCTGAACTAAATCTCAATATTTGTATATTCATAATAATCATTTCAAAGCAGGCATTCAAAATTAGTTCACATTATTTCTCGGAGCTCACCTCAAACATTTTACATAGAGAAATGGCCAATCCAAAATCGAAACCAGATCTGATGTCCTGCGACTTTGAGATCCATGGCAAGGTGCCGAAGGAGGCATTTGAGCTATTTGCTGCTGCCCAGGCTCAGTTGCTGGGAATCCGGGGCTATGTTATCCAAATTGCAGACGACTTTTACAAGGGACAGTTGCAGGGCGAGGGGAAACTGATCGAAACATTCAGGCAGCTAATTATGGCAGCTGGCGAATATGTGGAAGCCATCAAGGAGTTTGTCCTCAAGAACTTGAAGACTATTCAGGAATACAGCTACGAAACCTTTGAGATCAGAAAGTGAACCAAATTTTGACACGAAAACCTCAAAACTTGGCTTCAAAGGCAAACAAATTAAATATAAGTGAATTAAAATTAATCTGTTTATTGGTTTTTGCAGTGTAGCAGAAAATTGAAGTTCTCAAACACAAGTGAAAAAATTAGCGAAAATAATTGTAAAAGATATTTTTATGTATTTTTTTTTTATTTTAGTGAAAAGTACATTTGGCAAACCAACAAATGCCATGTCGATTTAACAAACGGTCTTAAAACAGTTAAGGTTTATTCTTGGCCGCAATTGTGGGCCACTTTCTAACGTGGCCCAAACTAAATGTCAAATATAAAAGACTTTTTGCGCATCGCTTCTGCATCTTCTTCTTCTTATTGTTACTGTTGTTGTCGTGTTCAGCAGACGGTTAAATGACTTCCGCAAGACAAGAAACTGAAACCCGGTTCAGTTTCTTCCTCTTCTTTTTCTTCTACTTTTTATATTTCAATTGTTTTTTTTAAGAGTAACACAAACTGACCCAAATTTAAGTCCAATATTAAAATTAACGGCAGGAAGAACAATTTTTGAAATTTATCATTAATCATATCTAAATTACAGTTAAATATTTACTAATTTCAAGTTCGACTTTGTAACAGTTTCTGTTGAAGAATTTCGCACACATCTAAAGAAATATATTTATGGAGTTAAATAAGGAAACATTTGTGTATCATAATATTACATTTCATTCCATTATTGATAAACAATTTATGTTTACAAGTAACTGACGAAATTAATATAAGCATTTATTGGCATGTAAACATAAATGTTATATTAATGTGCACATACATAGATCCATGTATACATACATGCACACGTACATATATGCATATGTACATAATTTGTATAGATGCAATTTTGAAGCGAACATGTTTACAAGTTTAGCAACTGCTTAGAGAATGTATATAAACCTAAATGCATATAAACATAAATGCATATAAGCAGAATAGGAATACACTGTGCAAATATACATAACACAGACTTATCAATTCGCTCGTTTACAACGCGATTGGCTCAAAGCTGAAAACATTTATTTAAATCACTTTATAAAAGTGATTATTTTTAAAAGAGATTATTTTTTGGCTTATTTATTGTTAAAATTCATAATTTAGTTGTTTGCTAATTTGAATTTAATTGCATTTTAATATACTTGCTACACACGCTGTACAAATTCTAGATTCAGCTTGGCTTGATAAACTCGGTGTGAACTCTTTCTTCTGTTATCGCTTATTTAATGTGTTTGTTTTGTGCGCACTTTACGTGATTTTCATATATAAATATATATGAATATGTAAATAAAAATTGTACACCCGGTTGAATTTTGAGTTTTGTATATTTCTTATCTCTAGTTTTCATCACAAGTGGAGACCACCCGCCACCGTCCTCTCCTTTGGAATTGCGCATATTTAATAAGCTTCAAGCCAGCGACAGAAATTCTTAGCTAAATAACAACAACAGCAAAACAAACGTGAGTAAAAAACCAAAAAACCTGTTGAGCATTTTTATTTTATTCAAAGCAAATAAA
Organism: Drosophila demipolita; assembly: GCA_035042405.1. Lineage (NCBI taxonomy): Eukaryota > Metazoa > Arthropoda > Insecta > Diptera > Drosophilidae > Drosophila > Drosophila demipolita. The sequence continues at coordinate 10,167,421 of JAWNLI010000485.1, forward strand.
CTTCTTGCCACGATATTTGTTTTTTATTTCATTCGTTTAAACTGGTTCCGCAAAAATAAACACACACAAACACATACGCAAAGACTTTGCTTATAGGCTGAGCTTTCGATGCAGAGCTTAAGCTTGGCTTGCAGAAGAAAAGACAAAAGCGTCAAGGCCAAATGCAGTTAGATTAAAAGAGAGCAATTAAAGAAAGTGGCGGAAATAATGCACAGAAAGACTACAAGTGTTTGGCTGTGTGTGTGTGGGCAACTGTAACAAAAAAAAAACAGTTGTTACAGTGCCATAACAGTTTTAATGTAAAGCGCAAATTAACCGCTTAATGGCGCACAACTGATCTCAACAAGCGGGACAAAGTGAGATGGCAAGCTTACAGAGCAGAAACAAGCAACGGGTTCAAAGAGTAATGTTAAATTACATTTTTGTTATGCGTGCCTGTGTGCAATTTACAATGGTATTTGTGCAGCGCTTACCGTTTTTGAAAGCTGCTCCAAATGTTAATTGTTGTTTTAGTTGAAGCGTTGTTATTGTAGTTTTTTTTCGTTTCGCGCACGTTTTACAAATGCGTTAAACAAAGACGGTTGTTGTTTTTTATTTAGATGCAACACTTTCACACATTTGCATTAAATGGCGTTATTTGTTGGCCACATTTAACCAATTTTACAGACAACAATAATTGCGCAAAAAACACACACGAAACGAACGAAAACTTTATTTTTTCTACTGTTGCTTTCTGCTTTTGTTTTACGCAATGCGCTCTGCGTGCGACCGCGACGGCTGCTCTGAGAAAACTGAACGGGCGTCCAGTGAGCAGCCACAGAGAGTAGAGTTTTAACCAGTGTTTGTTTTTTTTTCTAGTGTGGGTGCCAATACACAATGTAAAAAGAGCGCTGTTAAGAGAAACCAAGATTGAAATTGGATTTTATTGTTTATTATTTTAATGTTTAAAGCTATTATCAGAGGTAGTGCATAAAAAATATAGTAATATGTGTAACAATAAATAAATTACAAAATAATCAATTAGCTTTTAAAGCTTATATACATTTGTGCATTGCTCTTAAATGCTGCAGGCCTCTCTTCAGTCAAGCGCACAAGCAGCAAATACTGGTTTTCTCTACACTTATACGCGCAGTATAAGAGCTGCCTGTGTGTGCAAATTGTTTTGTTTTGGGCAAATGCCGGCAGTTGTTTTTGTTATTATTTCTGTTTAGTTTCTTGTTATGTTTATGGGCAAATTGTAAGTAGCAGAAGAGCATGATTACAGTTATTATTATGGCATAATTGCGAAAGGAGAACAGAAGAGAGAATTCCTTCGCTGTTGTTGTTATTGTTGTTGTCAATTAATCTGTTTTTTGTCGTTGTAGTTGTGATTAGTAAATTGAGTAATTAATCGATTAATTCAATTGCAGAAATGTTCGTTTTGCTTAGTCATAATTTAAATATAATTTGCAATAAATTATTATTTTTATTATTCTTATTATTTTAATATTATTATGATATATTATTATATTTATTATATAATTTTAGCGATAAGTGGCAAATCATAAATCGATACAAATCGATTACAAACGGTGATTAAATATAAATAACTATTATATATCTATTATATAATATATATTTTTTTTCTGTTTTTCAATTTATAATCACTTTTTTAATATTATTCTTTTCACTCATTTTTCTTCAATTCCATTCTTAGAAATCCTGCTTAAATTTGAATTCAGTTCTTCAATTTGTTAAAAAAAATTTTTGCTATTATTGCTATCAAATTGAAGATCATATCAAGCAATATTCAAATTTCATATTAAAATATAAACAATTATTTAAAAATTCTTGAAAAGCAAAACGTTTTTTAATCAACACAAAAATGAGCAATTCAGAAATGTTATTAAAAGCAATTTAAAAAACAATAAAAATCAATTGTAGACAGTTTGTCAAAATATACAAAAATAGTCAGAGATACAGATACAAATACAGATTTAGATACAGTTGCAGATACAGATACAGTTAGCTGTGGCCATTACTAATTGCTGTTGTTTTCAAATTTTGTCCACATTCTCCGTCTGGCAAAATTAGGCATTTTCCAGATGCCAAACTTGAAAATCTATTACCATTAAAAAAACCCACACATATTTGCAAGGACATAAAAAAATTCAAATTAAAATGCTGTAAAACAGAAAACTAAACTATGAGATACCCTATAGATAAATCGAAATGTTATAATTTAAATATAAACATATTATAAATATTAAAAAATAGTATTTTTAAATAAGTGAAAAACTTATCGATAACTAAAAATAAACTTAGCCTACGTATATATCAAATTTGAACTCTTCAGCAAGCCTCTGAGACTAACTCGGCTCAATCTTCTGCTCATTAAATCAAGAATATATATATATATATATTTATATATATGTTCAGATATGATTCCTGCTGTATATCTTTTTGTGGTAAACCCTTCTCTACACTCTCCATCGCTGCAGGGTATAAGATGAGAAAAGGCAAGGAAAATGCTTCGCTGCTGCCCACACATACTAAAAGATATTTATTAGTACACTCAGCGAAAAACTTCTATACTACAACCGAGTGCAAATAGAAATAAATATTCTGTCAACTTCTGTTTTTTGTTTACAAAATAATATATTAAAAACATAAAATATTAAATATGTTTAAGGATCTCAAATCAAAAATGTGTTTCTTCAACCGAGAAAGAAAATTAAATAAGAAGCAAACACACTTAAAAAAAAAACATGCTTTATAGAATAGAATATACAGACTCAATATGGAATTTATATATTTGTAATTATTCTAATAATAAATCAAAATTATTTTGATTATTTTTGCTTGGTTTGTTTTTAACAATGAAATAATATATCTAAAATTATATTTAAATTAAATCAAAATTATTTTTCTTTCCTCAGTTTTTTTTTTAATAGTCTTAAAATGTATTAATTTGAATACACAAGACAAATATACGATTCTTTTGCTCAGTGTACTGGGGTACAAAAAGAAATTTCACTTTGAATTTGTGCCGAAAATTTAATTTGATTTCATTTTCATCAAATAGTGCAACAAATGAATTTTGTACGTGCCACAAATGCCAAAAATGTTGTCTGCTGAGGTAGACAAAGGAGTAGGGGTTGTAAGGAGTAGGGGGAGGAGGTGGAGGTATGGGAGGGGGAGTTGAGCAGAGAGGACATCAGAGGAGCCACATGTGACTGAGCGAGTCTGAGATTTGTGAGCATTTTTCGTGCGTCTGTTGCGTGGTTGGCCACGACACACACACACACAAACACGCGCAGCATGCCACATGCGGGTTGTGACAGCGGTGAGCGTAGTGAAAGCAGCATGCCGCATGCCTCATGCAGCACGCAGAACCATAAATTCCAGCCGCTCAATAAACTAATGGCAATTTGTATCTGAAACATATATTCGATTTAAGTCCGACTTCAGACCGACTGCCCGTCCCCGCCACATACAGTGAACGCTCGATATGTGGGCGTAAATTCTTAGTGGCATTTTAACATTCCACAAATTGTAAAACATAAATTAAAATACTTTTTTTCATTGTTTTGTTGAGGGTTTTACAATATTTTTTTGGTTTTTATTTAGATTATGTTTTTTATCATCTTATTATTCTATAAGAATTAATCCGATTTTAAAGATATCTTAATGAAATTTATTCGTTCTGTTTCGTTTGTTACAGGTAATATATACATGGTAGTCAGCTGAATCTGAAAACTATATCATAAAGCTGTCATAAGAAAAATCTGTCAAAAATGGGTTTTTGTGGGAAAAACTTTTTTGTTTTCAGAAAAAGTTCAAATGTGTTTTTCACAATTTAAGTGTTATTAAGCTGAATATTATTCGATTACAAACTGATTGAGATCGGACTACTATATCATTTAGTTTTCATATGAATCAGTGAAAAGAGTTGTTTTTTAAAACAAAAGGTTTTTAAATTTAAACACTTCCAAAAGAAATTCTCCAGTTATTCGTTTTATAACAAACTTGAACAAAATATCGTTTAGATCAGTCTTCTATATAATATATGTCCCATAAGAACAACCAGTCGAAAAAAAGTTCTTAAACAACTTTAATGCTTATCAAACTCTCCTAGCAAAACCAGATTTAACTGTTTTTATTCAATTGTAAGCATTTAAAAAAAAATCAATCTATTAAAATGATTTTATGGAAACATTTATAGAATAACAAAATTTAAAATAATAGAAAATATGGGTAAGTTTTTTAAGATAGATTTTTAAAAAATGCTTTTATAAATATAAAAACATATTCACTCATGTTTTTGCTTTAAAAACATTAACGTAAAAATTTTGATTAATATTTTTAAACTTCTGTAAATTACTATAAATTCTTTTAACATTCAAAATATGCAATTGTTGTCGAAAATTAGTAGAAAGAAATTAAAAAATTATGTGTAATAATTTTTTTTGTTTTATTACATTTTTTACTCTTTGCAGTCGGTTCCTAAATAAGTCTTAAATGTATTGTTATAATAATAATTATTAATGAAATGAACTAAAAAAAAACTTTTATTTATTTTTAAATATAGATTTTGCACATCCTATTAACTACTTCTGTTAAGCACTATAATTTTTGTAAGCCAACATTTATTTAAAATAAAATTATTTAAAAAAAATATGCTAATATCAAAATAAATGTTTTCCATCTTAAAAAGTTGGTAAATGCATTTTTCTTATTTTTCCTGGAGAGACCACTGTACAATCTGTGTGTGTGTGTGTGTGTTTGTGCGTGTGTGAGTTGTGTTATTAGGTTTTTCTTTTGTCATTTTTTTTACGCTTTGGTTACTCATTTCCCATCTCCCTTCTCCCCTCTATTGTCATTCCCAATCGAAATCCTTGCGACACTTTTATCACACACGTTCGACTCATCAAAAAGTTAACGACGATAATGACAAACATTTCAAAAGCAAACACTCCGAAACAGGTTCCACAACCAGAACCAGAAAACGAGCGCATATCACTCGCATTTCCCTCTACCTCCCCTCATCTATCCCTACCCGTACCCTTGTGTATCTTAGCCACGTCTGTCCAGTGCTAGATAAATATCTCATTTATAAGGTTTGCTTTTGTTGTTGTTGTTGTTTTTATTGTTTTTGTTGTTGCTGTTCCTGTTGCGGGCAAACACCTTAATTAACTTTTCTTTTCTTCGTATACCCTGTAAGCATTAAATGCCTTAATACGGGGTATATTGGCGTTGAGTGCGTAACAGGCCAATGGAGGCAGATGTATCTTTAAATAGTTAAATCTCAATTGCAAAATATATGCAGTTGCCAATTATAATAAGAGTGAAAATAATAACAATAATTATAATAAGTGTCAAATATTAATAATAATAATAATTATAATAATAAAAGTAAAAATAGTAATAATCATAATAATAATAATAAGAGTAAAAATAGTAATAATAATAATAATAATAATTAAAAGAGTAAAATTAGTAATAATAATAATAGTAATACTAAAAATAGTAATAGTTATAATTTTACTAAATTATTTAAATACGTATTAAATATAATATTAATACATTTCCGATTTTTTGTCTTATATATCTTTTTTTTATTTACTCATCTGTCATTTTTAGTTTTATATTTTCCATTTAATTTAGTCTTTATATTTTCAATTTCCACATTTGATTTTATTTTAAGTTTTCTAGTGTTTCTGCAGTTAGTCAAATTTATATAAGTAAATAAAAACAATATATTTTTTTTGTATATGTTTTTAATTGTATACAATTTAATTTGCAATTTTCATTTAATTTGAAATTAATTCTTCAAATTTAAGCTCTTAAAATGAATAATAAAAAAAATATTCTTTGCTAGTTGAGATTAAATAACAAAATGTTTACTGTTTCTATTTAAAATATATCTGCAAGTGTTTCGTAAAAATAAAAATCTAATTTTTTTGTAATACTGAAAAATTACTTAATTTATATATGCTAAAAAAATATTTTTTTATTGTTAGATTATAATAAAAAAAATATGGAAAAATTATTTTTATCTACAGTCTTACTCAATTCAATATATTTTACAATTAAAGTTTTAGAATAGGGATTATTATATTAATATTTTCTCTACCTCTTTATCTCTCTCTTTTCCCCTCTCTCTCTCTCTCTTTTCTCTCACACTTTTCTGCTGCTTGCATTTTTTTTGATTTGTCAGAAATTTATTTGTTAAATTTGCGACTTTTATGTAGTATCTTTAAGTCGTTCGCTCGCTCTCTCTCTTCTTTATTCACCTCTGTCTCTTTCTCCCCTACTCATCCACATGCTGCATGCAACATCAGTGGTCTGTGTGGCATTTAGCTGTTGTTGTAGTCGTTGTTGCCACAACTGCCAACATGTTCGTATTAACTTGTAGCCTCGCCGAAGACTTGACTTATTTATTAGGGTTATTTGGCTAGTTATGCCTCGGCATCTGTATTTGTTTATGTGTGTGTGTGTTTAGTTGTGTGTGTGCGTGTTTGTGTGTGGCTGTCCTTTATGCTCAACTACCTGCTCATTTTCAGCTGAGTACGTGTTAATTTCGTTAATTTATCTTTTCTTGCATTTCTTTTGTGAATTGAAATTCCAATTAACAGCCAAATGTATCTGTATCTTTAGCTCTTTAGCCTGTGGCTTGGCACACAAATTTTGTATCTGCATCTTTTGTGACACAGCTGACATTTTCAACTTTGACGCTGACTTTGACATTACGGAAAACTTTTCTTTTTGCCACAAACACATTTTTTTTGGGGGGCAACGTGGGAAATGCAAATGCCAAGTTTAGTTTTCGGGTTAGAAGAGAGAGTGAAAGAGGGAGAGATTGAAAGAGGGAGACAGAGTGAGTCAGGAACAAACAAAGCCGTCGATTTGTAACTCAAGTGTTGAACAACAACAACAACATAAACAACAATTTGAGCCTTTGTTTAGACATTTCCCTTTCCCTTTTTTGTTGTAGTTATTATTTTGGTTTTTGTATTTTTTTTTTCTAAGATTTGAGCTGCTGTTTGTTTTTGTTATCTGATACGATTTCAAGTTGCTAAAGTTACTCGCTCCACTTGGTGCTGCACTGCAAGAAAACCGCATGCACTTTGTACATATATCGGAAATATATATTTGCTGTGTTTTTTTTGTCTTATTTTTGTATATTTATATATTTTGTGACAAGGGTTAATTAAATTCGGAGTTAATCTATTTATTTTTCAAGGTCAGCTGTTGTCATTTAATGTAAAAATATAAAAAAAAATATTACATAATTTAATGTATATATAAAATAGCAAATAAAATATAAATAAAAAGATATGAATGAATTATAAGTAAATCAATATTGATTTTATTTCAAATAAGTTCAGTATGGATAAAAGAGGTGGGAGACGCTTTAAACGTGGAGGCTATGGAAAGGTTTGGATATACGATTCTGATCTTAATATATTGGCTTAATAATCGCCTAGCAAAAGCAGATGATTTATCCAAGTCTTAGTCAGTCAAACTAAATATGTTTATATTTATATATCTATCTGCTTATAAATTATCCTTCTACATCTATATCTATCTTTATATCGATATTTAACATACATATTTATTCGTCTATATGTATCTTTCGGTATATCTATATACATATATGTATCTATCTATCTTTATTTGCTATGTATTTATATTTTTAACTACATCCATCTTTCTATTTTCCTATCTTCCTTCAAAACTCTGCTAAATTAATTATAATTATTTTAATAAAATCTGAATTTATTGAAAATTATATTACTTGACTTCCTTAAAGCTGGTAGAATACTGTTAAGTAATTAATGAATTAACTAATTAATTATTTCAAGTGCTTTACATTTTCACATTAATTTTTATAATAAATAAAATTATTTGACATAAAAAAGAAGAAAATCTATCGTAGATATTCAGAGCGAATTGGAATCGAAACTAAATGTTAATATAAGAAAACTAATTTTATTTACAATTATTATTTTTTATTTTTAATTATTAATTATTTTTTCAGTACCAAAACTGATCTTTAATCTTTTAGGTTCAACGCTCTGCATTTACAAGCTCTGGTTTCGCGCAGTGTGTGGTTGTTTTTGTTAACATTTGAGGCGTTGACAATGTGTGCCACGCCCATTGTCTTGCGTCTCAAGTGGTCGCTGAGCTGATTTGAGCAGCACAATATGTGTGGCATGTGTGGCAACTAGCAGTTAGTAGTTGTTGCCGCTTGCTGGTTGCTGCCTGCTTGTTGCCAGTTGGCAATTGGCAATTGTGTGGCCGGAAGTGGAGCGTCTTCTGTGTGCACGTTGCTCATGCCGCATGCCTCATGTTGCCGCTGTAATGCAGCATGCCACACAGCTCTTGAGTTACTGGCAATTTATAAATAATCTCTGACAGCGGCTGGCACTGCCACAATGCGAGTGTGAGAAATATGCAGAGTGGGAGCGCAGCGTGCAACATCGTGTTGCATGGCCACAGTTAATTCAGCGGCACATGCAAATTGCCAACAGCACTTTCTTAAAATTGTTGCCAGGCCATGTTGTGCCAATGTGTGTGTGTGTGTGTGTGGGTGTGTGTATGAAATGAGGCACATACAAGTTGCAGCATCTGCTGAAGAAGTTCTACTGTGTCTGCGCCCCTTTGTTGGTGCCACAGAAACTGGTTTAAGCCGGTTTTAGATGCGCTCAAAATGCATTCTGCTAACACTTTTTTTTTAATAATTTTGTTGAAAATTCTTAGAATGTTTTCAAGCACTTTTCTTATTTTTAACGAGTTTCGTTTCTTTTTTTTAATTAAAGATTGCTTATATCTAAATCTAACTTTAATAATGATTTCTGCTGTTTAATTATTTAAACTGATTAACGGAATTTGCTAAAAAAATTAAATTGAAATAATAATAAAATTTAAATACATTATTCTAATTTTATTGTTGTCTAATTAATATGGATTTATTTCTTAGTTTTGTATATTATTTTCAGCCAAATTCGGTTATTCCATAAAATTTGAGTATTTTTCTGTTTCTGTAGTAAAAATATATTTTTCTATGCCTAGGGTAAATAATTAATTAATTTATTTGTTTGAAAGGGTATTTTATTTACCTTCCAAACATCAAATGAATATATATATAAATTTAATATAAATAAAACCACTTTGTTGGCATACGAAATAATGTTGGTCATTCTTCTCACAACAATAAAATGGTTTAATTAAAATAATATAATATAAAATAAAAAAATTTTGCTTAATTTGAGCTGTTTGGCGTCTTACTTAATATCTATAGAAAAATTATTAGTAATATATTTATTTAAATTTGTATATAAATTTTAAGGCTGCAATCACCAAATTTAATTGGCAGGTTGTTTGGCATTTACTTTACAATATTTACAATTTTTAAACAGACTTAAAAACAAAGAATTTGTTGATGCTCTAAACAAAAGGGGAAGGCTCTTTTGGAGCTAGGCAGCTGTGTCTATAAATATGGCTAAAAACTCAGAAGGCACACTGAAAGTTGGACAAACATAATCCTAAAAATTGTGATGAGAGATTAACACCAAGAATAACTAAGCAGATTAAGTGCAAAAGCTGAATTATCAGAGAGAATCGGCTTAGACCCACCTGGTCGCCATCACTAATTCTACCAATAAATATCTTTAATTATATATATAGTTTAATTAAAATCATAATATCATAAATCATAAATAAATCAGAAATGCAGCTTCAAAGATGCCCTCGAGTTTAAAATCTAAAAAGCCATTAGACAATAATCTAGTTAATTGCTTAACATGGCTAATTCCAGCACAAGTTGCAGTTAGTTTCATGAAGTGCCGCCTAATTTAAATGGGACTCATAAACATCCTGCCACGTGGCAAGACACATAAATTTTTTACAGCAATTAGGATCTCGTCACAAATACAATAAACAAAGAAAGAAATAAACAAAATTAAAAATTCGAAAATTCAATGGGCATTTTTTAAATTTTGAAATGTTTAATTGATGTTTCCGCCGCACTCTTGGAGCAAAGATCAAGGCGCATCATGATATAAACACAGACAGGACCAGGAGCTGAAGTGGAAACTGCAGTGTGCAGAGGGTGCAGAAGCAGGGGAAAGCAATTGTAATTTATATGAATATTAATTAAATCAAATTGAGAGACACGCCTCATTTGGAGAACGCGTTCGTTGGCTGTGCCACAGTTTTGAAAATAAACAAAGCAGGAAAAACTAAAATCGAAATGCTGACTTTTAAATACCCTTACGGAATTTTAAAATCTCAGTTTCTAATCTTAAAATAATGAAGTTTTACAATTACAAAAATATACAAAAATATATATATAAAATAAATATATATTATGAGCTCCTTATCTTTACAATTCGAATTTAATTGCTATCGGAAATCGATTTGAATCGAAATTATTGTAGATTTTATACACTGAGAAAAACTTTCTTTATCAATATAAATTTATATATAGTTTATGATATCTGAAATTCAACTTTCTGCTTTTACATATTCTTACACAGCTTCGTTAATATATTTTTATAAGTTTTCAGGCTGTAAAAGAATTTTATATATCGATTCATAATTCCTATGATATAATTTTCTGATCTGGTCGAATTTAAAATATTTTCTACACAGAATAAAAACCGTAGATATAAATTTGAAGTTTCATTAAGATTGCTTTAAAGCTGAGTAAATTCACAAAGTTAATTGTATAGATAAATAGTTGGGATTTGCACATAATACCTGAGATTATTATTCCGATCAATATATATATATATATATAGCTATATATAAACTAGATCTTCGTTGAAAGTTAGCTTGACAACAAAATTGAAGTACCCTTTAAAATAAAGGCAAGTTGAAGTCGAGCAGAAAAGGAATGGCAGTCGAAGGTAGTCGATGAAATGCAGCAGGCGGAGACGCAAATCCGCGTTGACATCATTTGTGCCACATGTGCGTGCAACAAGCTGTAGCAGCAGCAGCAGCAAGAACTGTTAAGAAGCTTCGGAGTTTTTCCAGTGAAAACTGCGACTAAAGAAATTAAAAATAAAAATGTGCTTTAAACACGTGCGAGTTGCAGTTGCGTGGGGCATGCATCCACTGATCCGCTGTTGCTGCTGCAACCAAGTCGCTGGCTCACTTCTGCCCCCCCCCCCCTTTCCACTTTGGACACATGCCCCTCTTGCTAAAGCTGTGTGTTTGTTGGCGCTGTGGCTGCCACTTTGACTGACAATTAATTTCAATTGCGCATTCGCGTTAATCGCTCCAAAAAAAGGGACGACAGCAACAACAACTACAGCAACAACAACAACAGCAACAACAACACTGGCAACATATATTTATATATTCTAGAGAGCATTTGAGTTATGTAACCAAATGTGTAACACAAAATCATTTTTCATCTGCATTTTAAAAATTACTTAAAATAAATAAGTTAAATATTGAAATATTTTTTTTTGTTATATTTATCAACATTTATTTTTTAACGAATATATATATATATATATATATATTAAAAATATATAAGAAATGTGATTTAGTCTAGATTAAATGATATTTATAAATATTTTGTACAAACGTAAACAAACAAAATATTTTTGCCCAAAGTTATAAAAATGCTGAAGATTTGATTTATTATAAAGACAACTTTTTATGGAAAAAGGCTCAACTTGATTCGATTTAAATAATATTTATACAAAATCATTTATAGTCAAATAAATATGATAAACTGAGTATATTTTAAAGAGTCTATGAAAAAATACTTTTTTATGAAAATAATTAAATTAAGTTCTTTAAAAACAAAACGAACATAGAAAAATTAACGTCCCATTTAAAAATCATATTTTGAAGGCCTCAATTTATGAACATCTTACAGAGTATTGCATGGTCGGAGAGATCTAACTGCAACACAGTTTTTCTTATATTTTTTCATAATGTTTTTTTTTCTTAATATTTTACACGCTGCTATTTTTAATCATCTTTTGTTTTCAGAAAATTTTCAGTGTGTCGTCTGCTGCATGAGATTAAAAATAAAACTGACAGGCAAGCGCAAAGCAGGAGGCAGCAAAGAGTGAAGGGATGAGCGGAGGGGTGAAGATGGAGATTCAAAAAAATATAGAAGGAAATGTCAAGTTCAAGAGTCATTGCAGCTGCTGCGGCTCGATGTGCTCCATGTGCTCCAACTGTGAGTGAAGTGTGACGCGGAGGAGCTCAGGGCGCTGATGATGATGATGATGATGATAAGCAGAGGAAGCCAAAGTAGACCCAAGTCGAAAGATTAGAGAAGCTGGGCAAAGTGGGTATGGCAGTGGCATCCACCAGTTGGCAGCTGGAAGTGGATTAATTTTGACATTTATGATGTAGGCTTAAAGTGTTTTAATTGCTTGAAGGTACTTTGACTGCACTGCAAAAGTAGCAGCAGCAACAACCATTTGAGAAGTGCTGCTGAAGCTGATGAAGATGCTGATAGTAGTGGCGAGTGGGGCACGTGTCTAGACAATGGTGCCTCAAAGCGGAATACAATTGAATTAAGTGCATTGGCCGCATAAAAATCACGCACAGTTCGTACACACAAAAGTGCACTGCGAGAAAAGTGGCCAGCAAACAGTAGCAGCAGCAGTAATAATTCTTTTTGTACACACACCCTGTAATTATGAGAGTTGGCAAATGGGGTATTAAGTGGATGTAACAATTATTTAAAGTGATTTTTATGAATGTCTTGCTAAAAAAGAGTGAGAGTGAGTGAGAGAGAGAGAGAGAGAGAGAGAGAGGGAAAGGGAGGTAACGAGAAAGTGAAAGATGGGGAAAGACTGGGTGTGGAAGTAGATAGAAAAATATATTAATAAAAGAAATAAAATATAATGTTTAAAATTTATAATATGAGAATTGACAAATATAGTAAAAAATATAAATATATATTTATATATTTTAAAAAATAGTTAAAATAAAAAATTGGAATGAGAAAGGGCAAAGGAATGGGAAAGAATGCGATATATATAAATATATATATAACGAGGGTAATATAAAGAATTTGTGAGCGAGATTGAAACATAGAGGAAAAGATTGATTTATACCAAGAAAAATAATAGAAAAAAAGAGAGGTGGACAATTTAACGGAGAGAAAGACAAATGGAAAGAGAAATGGCGACAGATAGAAATTTATAGTAAATGAGAAAGAATAGGTGAGTGAGACAGAAAGTCCTTTAAAGAATGATAGAAAAATGAAATACTAAAAGAAAAGAAACAGAGGATAAAACTGAGACGGAAAATGAGTTACTCAAAGGAACAACAAATGTTTTATAAAAAAACAAAACAAAAATCACTTAAATCCGCATTTTCTTTAATTGTCTTATTTTAAATATTTCAAATAGTATAACAATTGTGATTAAAGAAATAGAGAAAAAACCACCCCTAAAAATTCACACATTAAATAATAATAATCATATTGTGTAAGAGGTATCTGCTAGTCCAGCAGAAAGTGTTTTATAAAAAGGGAATAAACAACACTTAATTTCACACTTTCATTAAATTATTATTGGATACTTCAAATAATATAACAATTGTGCTTATATCATTCTGTATAAGAGGTATCTGCTGGTCTATCATTATTCAATTCTTCAACATATTGTTAAACAACTTTTAATGGTGCTAATATGAATATATTGAAAATGTTTTCGTAAAAACACTTCGGACATTTCGTACAACAGAAACACGTACAAATTAGTAGAAGGAATGTTGATTTTTTTTGCAGTGTAGCTGCTTGTTGGTAAGTCATTGGTGTTCAGGTGTATTCAGGTGTGCTGTGTGCTCTACTCTGATGGACGACGTGCGTGTGTTTCTCACCGTTTTGGTTAGTTTTGGGAATAACAGAAACGATGCTGATGCTGATTCTGATGCTGATGCCGGCAACGCCTGCAGTAGTTTGTTTTGGTGTCCTGTCTGGGTTTGTTCTGGTTTGTGTCGGTTCTGCTGCATTGGCATGTCCTTTCGCAGGGCCTTTCACTGATGCCACTGTAGGCAACCTCTCCACTCGTCGACCTCCGTCTGCAGTGCGGCTCACTCACGTTTCGCGCTAAAGTCACGTATTTTCCAGGTAATTTACGTCGGACTGAAACTGTTGCCACCAATATTTTCTGGTACCGCGTTCCGCCTTTGGCCGTTGTTTTTAGTCAACTCACTTAGCGAAAAAACACTGTTCGAAATTCAAGCCTGCCGCAGGACAGAATCTCTTCCTTATATGCATAATTCATGTTTTCGAAATTAATTGTTTTGAGCGAATTAAGACTTAAATCAGTCAATTTAACTGATTTTATTGTATTAAATGACAAGAAATTATTTCGAAGCAATTTCATATTAAGATATTATTTTAATTTGTTATTTATTAAAAAATTTATTTCTAAGCAAACTCAAATTTAGATATAATTTTAATTACCAAAAAAAATGTTTTAAATATAACGAAAATGAGATTTTTCTTTTTCTTTCTTTTTCGATTTGTTTTTAATTTTCAATGTATAAAATTTATGGAATAATAGCGAATTAAAGTAATTAATGTATAAAAATATTTAATTTATTAAATTCACACTGAAAATGTAAAGTTTTATTTTCAACAAAACAAATAGAAATAGAAATGAAATTTAATCATTACAAGAAAAAAGTTAGCAACTTTTATAAGATTAAGTAATACTTATAATAGAAACGTTTCTGCCAGCTAATATCTTAAATTAAATATTTTAAGCTAATCAATTTAAATTAAATGATTTATTTCACAAAAAAACTTTTTTTTTAATTTTTACCCAATTTTTCTATTTGTATTTTTCTGAGTGAGTTTTTTCTTTTGATGTTTGCGCTGCTATTTTTTTTTATTTTTTTGCTGCTTTTGTTGTTGTTTTTCTAGTTTTGTTATTTTTGTTGTTGTTGTTTTTTGTTGCGCTATGCATGAAATGCGTTTTTTGGCCTTTGAACGTGCACGTTTCGCTGTCCTTTTTGCGGGTGATGTCCCCTTTGCCCCTCGCCATGCTCTCCTGCCAGCCCTCTCTGTGGCCAGTGGCCCACCCTCGTCCTGTTCCCTGGTCGCTTATTGTTTTTCATGCTGCTGCTGCTCCTCCTCGTCCTAGCTCTCATCAGTGCCGCAAGTGCAGCGAAATGTGCATAACGTGACCGGGTTTCTTAGTTGGCTTTATCCAGGCGAAAGTGCTGGCCAACTTCGTCATTGGACTACCGTTTTTGCCAAAAAAAAAAAACCAACAAGTGCAAAGTGCATGTCCCCCTACCCCCTCTCTACCTCACTCAATACTTCCCACTCCACCATTTTGCTTCCTTTTAGTCAGTCATTCTCATGCTGATATTTCACTTGGAAAACTTTTCAACAACTTTCAGACAGCTGCAATGGATACGGATACGGATACAGATACAGTAACTGTTAAGGATGTTAAGTTCTACTTGTTGTTGTTGTTGTTTGCGGTAAATTAAGTTGCGACCATTGAAACTGCACTTGAGTTAATCGTTTAATTAGTGGCTGCAAGTGATCTGCCGCATTACCTTCAGCAACTTGAAAATAAAAACAAACAAACAAAAAAAAAACAAACATTTATAAAAAGTATGTTTTTCCTCATTTCGGCAAGACAAACAACTTGAATTGAAAATACTTCAAGTGAGCTTGTCTATAATGATTTTCTGTTTAGTTTCACTTTATTTGTTAAAAACTAAATACATAAAAAACTTTCTAGAATTGCCTTTGTTCATGTTACAGTTAATGATTATATGAAAAGTTTTGACGAACCATACAAACTATATATAAAAAAGTTGCAATGATTAACTGTGGCATGTTGCAAGTTGAAAGCAGTAACTGCTGAGTTTGCTTAGAATTATTTGGTAATATTTAAAGTTTTTCACACAACAACTTGTTTATTATCAGTTTTATTCTATTCGATAAAGTAAACTGACATAAATCATTTTTTTGCCCAAGTATCTGAAGCATTTCCAAGCATAACTGATGACTTTTGTTTGGTTTGCTTTCAAAATGTAAAAGTTTTCCTTTGAAGAGCTCAATTTTCCCAAGATACTAAATGATATTTAAATTAAATTTTTTGATCCAATATTAGCAGAATAAAACAAGCCAGCTTATAAATTTTGATTTTGAGATGATGGTCAACAAAAAAAAGTTATTGCCTCAAACTAAGCAGAAATCACATTGCCAAAAACTACAAAAATTCAAAGAGCATCAAAATGTAAGCAAATAATAAACAAACCAAAATAGCAACAAAAGATTACATATCAATTGCAGAGTGGAGCAACTTTTGTTGTTTGATTTCTACAAATGTTTAAACAATCGTGAAACAAGAATAATTAAACATGTTTTACTATTAAAGGATTTATTATTTGGTCTTTTTTAACCCCAACAGAAAGTTTTCGGTTTGTACATCAACATCAATCTTAATTATTATGCTCACAATTTGTTTGCTTTGTAACACACACACACACTTTTTACACACTGTGTGTGTGTGTGTGTGCATGTCAAAAGGGCAACTCATAAAAACTAAAAATGTCATTTTGTTGGCCAAGTAAAAATTAAAATTTATGGCCTGTTCTTGCCTGGCAAAAACTGAAACTGAAATTTATTTTACGAGAATTGCAAATAAAAATAAATTAATATTTTATTTATTTTGTGGCACCCACAAAAAAATTCTTTGCTGGTTTCAACCAACTTTGTTTTATGACCAACTGATGGAAGCCAATTCCTGTTTTTGTTGTTATTATTTTATGATGGCTACGTTATTTATAAATGCATTTTATATGAAGGTATTTATGTGTGTTCCCAGAGTCTGCTTTTAGGAGATGGCGCTCAAGTGTTTTTAATACCCAGCCACATTGCTGCAACATTGGGGCGAAAGTGGTGCATACACTTGATTCGAGGGGTTCGTGCCACAAAAACCATTAAGTTGAAGTATTGTTGTAAAAATGAAAGCAAATTGCTGTGTTGGCTGCCAAAGCACACCTATCATTTAGAGAAATGGCCAAACAATAGAAAATCATATTTATATTGTTATTGGGGGGAGTTAGAAGGGAGAAAAAGAGAAAAACATAATTTCTAAGAATAATTCTCTCTAATTTGTTTTGAATTTATAGATAGATATTCGAGCAGGTGTGATTAGGATGTTCTGGGAAAATTATAAGGTCAGAAGTTAGACTAAAAATATTTAGTTAGATTAAGTTTATTTATATTTATTTTTATATTATTAAAATGTTGATGTATTTTGAACATTGGTTTATATCTAATTTGAGGTGTTCAGTAATAGAAAACAATCAAACAGATATATATAAAAATATTTAAACATTTCAAGTATTTTGTGATGACAGTCAGCACAATCCTTAAATTTCAAGAATTCTTTTATAAAACTCAACCAAAATATGAACATTTGAAATGCATAACAATTTCAGTCAACAAGCTGCTTTTCATATGCACTTTAATGCATTTAAGATACCCTATAAAAATAAATTCCCATCATAGTTTAATAAATATTTATTCCAAAAAATATGCACAGAGCGCAAATTCACATTTGAGATTGCTTTTTCTATTCACAGCATTTTTAATAAGAATTTTTTGTTATTTACTTTTTTTTTTTATATGCAGTTGAATGAGTGTGTCACACCTTCACACACACACACATACATACACATGTATAAAAGTTGACAGAGACGTGAGCTTTTTAATATGGGATATCGATATGAATTATACAGGTGGCAAGGTGGCAAGCAGTTGAGGCGAATGGCAGCTGCTGCCATCTGGTATCGCATCAAATATTTAAACAATCAAACTGCAAGCACTGTGGCTGGCTAGACGTTGGTGGGCGTGGTCGTATTGGGGGGCGTTGGGCGGTGGACATGGTCGTTGGTACAAGAAAATGGGATTGCAACTGGTTTAATCATTGTTTGCACTTTGCACCTGCCAACTGCCAAAGCACTCCGCGCTGCTATCTTCTTTCCTTAGCTAGCTGTACACTGAGAAAATATATCAGCTACTTGGTGTTTAAGTGTGCATTGGTGAGTAGTTCAGTTTTAATATAAAGTTAAGTAGGAAAAGATTTTAAGTAATTTTTAGGTTTGCTTAATCCAATTAATCTTTTTATATTAAATATTATGTCTTGAGCAGCGATTAAAATTTGTTAATTCATAATAATATATAGTTAATAAAGTATTAACTTAAAAAAAATCAAAATTTTTTTATTAATAATAATAAATAATTAACAAAGTATTAACTGTAAATGAATTGCTTTAACAATTATTACTAATCAAAATGCATATAATATAAAATAAATATGTTCTTAAGAGTCTAACAAGATTAAATTAATATTAATTGTAAAATAAATATTTTAGTGGAAAAAAAAATATATTAAATCATAAAAAATAAAATATATATTAAATGAATCTTGTTAAACGTTTTTAACTTATTTTTAGCACTTTTTTTAAGAGAATATTTAGTGCTAAATTTCAGCTTTTATTTTGAGCATACATCGATTTGAAATCAAGTGTGGCTTTCGTAGAGCTGCAAATACTTGAATTGAGTTCAATCAAGCTTAAGTCAACAGCGAAATGCTTTTGCTTTTGCTATTGCTTTTGCTGAGTGTGTGTTTTTGCTTGTGAGAGTGGCAACGTTATTTAGCAGCTTCCGTTTCCGCTATCATTGAACACAGCTGGCGCATCCTGAGGCGCGCTTCCTGGCTGTCTACCTAACTGGCCCTCTGTCCGTCTGTCTGTCCGTCTGTCTGACTGTTCCTTGTGCAAGTTTAATGCATTAAACTCTCTTACATTGTGCCACGAAATTGGCAAAGAGACGTTGCTTGGTTTTCCCCATTTTTTTTTTTCATCTTGCTATTTGTGTCGAACATCGACCAGGTATATTTGAAATGCACTCGAATCGTATTAAATTCGCATTCGAAAGGACTTTAAAAGGACTCAGGCGTCCGCACTTTCGCCAAATCTAAGAATTGAAGTACTCAGTTCGCAGTTCATTGGTTTCCCGAGCTCATCTTGTGGCTGTGTTTTGTGGCCAGTTCTCGTTGACTGTTTTTGCCCCCGAACAGGACACCCGCTGTCGTTTTGGCATTGTCAAAATTGTCACAGCGTGTGGCCACATTCTGCGTGCCCAGCAAAAAAACACACACACACACACACATACTCAGGGGGAGTGTGCTGCTAAGTAGACAAGCCAAAAGGGGCGTCGAGGTCATTGTCCCCAGCCAGACATACTATTTGAGACACAAGAGCATCAGCCAAAAAGGACGAGCCTCAATTAAATTAAATTCCAGCTGGTTTACAATACCCTGTTTTGAAGTACTTATGAAAAATGTGTATGACAAGCTTGCCGGACAGACAGGTAACAATCCACAGAAAACATCTTCATTTGAAGCGGAACAAAAAACAAATTAGACTTTCGAAGACTTTACAAATGTTTGATATTATATTTTATTCTAATCATAATGTCAAGTTGGTGAATATGGCAATATTGTTCGGTTGAAACAAACTTATATATAATCAATAAATTTAAATAGTAAAAAAGATATTTAAACTTCATTTCATGTAATTTATTATTCACTAGAAGTAGTTGTAGATTAGATTATTGTAGATAGTTATTACTTATTTATTTGAATTTGCGATGGACTGAAATTTCGACTTGGGAAAGTTTATTATTTTTGAGCTTGACTGTATAGGGATGTCGAGCTCTTTTGATACACACAAACCAACATTTTATGATTATTAAGCCTGAACAGAATGAATTAAGCTGACATTTGGAAAGTGCATTTTGTAGAAGACAGTGTTCAAAAAGATGTATCTAAATTTCTGGAGATTTGGCTAAGGAGTCAATACTATTTTAAACTTATTACGACTAACAGAAATTTAGACTTGAAGAAGTTTAAGATAGAGGCGTTTGACAGAATAAAAAAAAAAAACCCTAAAATAGATACTAAGAGATTCTTTTAGACTGCCTGACAGATTGATAAGTATCTGAACTTCGAGTAAAAGAGACAATATTGTATTGAATTTGATACGAATAGAATAAATTCGACTTGGGAAAGATGACCAACTTTATAAGAGACTAATGGAGTGGAAATGTTTTCATTAAAAAATTTCATTAATTCTGCCTAATAAATTCGTTCCACAAGCTGCTTTTTATATGCACTTTAATAAATATTTTTTGGGCCTTCTATTTAAGACACCTTATAAAAAGATTTTTCCATCATAGTTTAATAAATATTTATTCCAAAAAATTGTACAGAGCGCAAATTCACATTCTTTATTTCTTTTTCTATCCACATCATTTTTAATAAGAATTTTTTGTTATTTTGCAATACCAAAGTAACTGATGGACGAGCACCCTCGACCACTATCGACTTATTATTTTTTGCCATCATTCCAGACTAATCTGCTAATGGCTGGTCACAGTTGGCAAGTTCATAGTGTGGTTTCCAATCAGTTTTTGTGGCAACTTCTTTCCAATTATGTCCATTATGCGTTATCGTCCACAGACTGGCTAAGGGCATTTGTCATTTCCATACAGATGCCCCGCTGCTCTGCACAGTTTCATGCTCCTTGCTCGGCTCCATCAGCGAATTCCATCAAAATTGTCCAAGGCAACTGACGGAAACGGAACGCCAACAAATATGTTATGAAAAGTTATTCTTCGCTTGCAAATGTTAAACTGGAAAGCGGAACTTAAAACATATTTTTCGCTCAAGCAGCGGAAATGATTTGTAAAACGAAAAATGCAAAAAACGAATTTAGCTGACTTGGTAACAAAAATAATGTCACAGATAAAAGCGATTGTCACACAATAAGTCGCATTCCCAAAACATCAAGAATTTATTCCATAATAATATATAATGGAAAACAAAATATGTGATGCAATACAATCCGCAAATACAGAGCAGCTGGGATTACAGCAAGAGGTGGTGGATGCTGGGGGCGTGGTTGGTCGGTTGCTTAGTGAGAGAGCAATAGGAAACTCTGCGCTTGACAGATGCCAGCCTGCCAACTAATAGGCAAAGTTGATGATCCTAAAATTTAAATGCCCGACTATCAATTACTCAGTAGTTTTCTAGTATACACTCAGAAAAAAAAATCATACGGTTGGCAGTTGTGCGCACTATTTTAATATTCTGAAAACATGTTTCTAAAACTCAAAGAAAGCTTTTAAAAACACGATTTTTAGTTTTGTTAATTTCGATGTGGATTTATTTTAAGGTTAGATAAAAGTATAATTTTAAGGGTATATTTTCTATATGTGTACTAATAATTCTTTATGGATTTTGGTAAGTAATTTGTTTTAAAAACTAGTAATTTAATTTCTACTTTTTATTAATGAAGTCTTTCTAAATTTAATTACTTTCGTTTAGAAACTGTATCTAAGAACTATAATATTTTTTTTGTAGCATTTTAATTCTAAGACAATTTTATTAATATTGAAATGATTTATTTTCTGAGTGTGTCAGTTGCTATCTAAAAAAGCAATTTTAATAAATATTTATTAATATTAATTACACTCATAATTGTTGAAATCAAATTAGATAGATATAAACATTTAAAATATAAACTAATATTTATTTTCGAGTTATAAAAAGAAGCAACTTTGAGATTTATTAGACTCATGAGAGTATAGATTATCTCAATCACTCTTATAGATTTACAGGGTATATGCGAGGGGCAAACTTGAGATATATTGGACTCATAGGAAAAGTAATCTTATAGCTGACTTTAAATGACTCACAAATTCATGAAACTTAGAGATTGAAAACTGAGGAAAGTTAAGCAAAGCACAGAAACTTTGCACCCACAGCCAAAAGTGGCAAGAGCTGGCATAAAGTTGGCAAAAAGCTGGCAAAAAGGTAGTTTGAAGCTGAAAGCCTGCGACGCATTGTAATTTATAATGCATGTTGCATGCAGCAAGTGGCAAACTTTGCAAGCAGCTTGAACTTATCCAAATGCAACAGAAAAGTGCTGGGAAAACCAAAAGCCAAACAAATGACGATGTGGGTGCTGCACCGCCGTCCCACTCTCCACCTCCCTCCTCCCACTCTGTCTGAATGAGTTTTGTGTGTGAATCACCATCAGCATCTTTTGAAGCACTCTCGACTCCGAGTCGCAACTGATTGCATCAATTTATATAAGCGGCATTTGATTTGGATTCGGATTTGCATTTGGCCAACTTTGACTTCCGTGCATTTTCCGAATGCATTTTCGTATCAAGTAATTAAGTTTTATCAATAAAGTATCGCGGCTAGGGCTAGGTATTAATGTGGCATTAGCGTTGCTTGCTGTGGTAAGTGCCCCAAACTTCCTGCCACATGCCACACGTGTTTTCACTCAGCGCCCCAACAAATGTTGCCTGCCACTTTTACATGTTGTTGTTTTCTCATCAATTAGTCGGAAGTGTATTTACCATTAATTACTCGTTGAGCTGCGCCCACGCAGACACACACACACACGCACACTCACACACACACACACACACACACACATAGATAGCAAAACAAACATTGAGTACATTTTTTTTCCTCTTTTTGTTTCTTCTTGCTCTGCTTACTGAATAAACAGCAAGAGACAAGTGGCTCTGAAATTAGAATTCTTAAGTAGTCAAGACAACTTCCGAGTTTCGATTTCGTTTCAAATTTTATATTATTATAACAAACACTTTTGTTTAACGGATCTCTGTAGGGTTATATGTATGCCTGATCAGCTTTAAAAGTCAAATCTCTCAGCTGATTTCAGAGCTGAAATCTATTAAAATATATATATAAATATCACAGGCAGTTCAGGTTTATTTTGT
Source organism: Drosophila demipolita (assembly GCA_035042405.1). Classification (NCBI taxonomy): domain Eukaryota; kingdom Metazoa; phylum Arthropoda; class Insecta; order Diptera; family Drosophilidae; genus Drosophila; species Drosophila demipolita. The sequence continues at coordinate 10,190,243 of JAWNLI010000485.1, forward strand.
AATATCGATAACTACAGCGGTTTCACGTATATCGATATAAATCGATTTACAAGAATTATTTAAACAATTATAAAATAAAGTCAGTCAAATTATTAAAGAATTGTAGAATATTTTTTTTAATTTGAATTTTAAATTGTTTGCATTCCGATTTGTTTGAATTTGTCAAGAAGTAATGATAGAATTTTGGAATCTGAATGGACTTACTAACTCTAAAATATACGAATCTTGGAACAGACCCATGTGCAACCTGAAGTCATCGCATGATGATAAACTAATTAGCAGCCAAGAAGTTGTTGCTGTTTCCATTGCTGCCTTTGGGCTTTGATTAGAGAGACGAGTGAAGGAGCTGTAGAATTGGGGCAAAGACTAAATGTGGAGGGGGGAATGAGTTTGCTTAGCTTTGAGTGCATTCACACACATATCTGTGTGTGTGTGTGTGTGCGTTGTGCATTTGCCAACTGCAGCCATAAGACATTAAAATGCCACAGGCCACACAGACGAGCTAATAAATTTCACTATAATCTGGCATTGTTGCACTAAGTACTTTGCATATTCATACAAAATATATATATATATATATGCTAGGTACCCAGATTTACCCACTCCCTCCCCTTCCACCACGTTGCTGTGTGTGTAGCTTGCATAGCCACAAAGGCAAACGTCCTGTGCCGCACTGAAAAAGCCTGGCCAAGTGTATAGTTAAGGCCGACAGCCTCATGACAAATGGGTCAGAAAGAGAAGACGCTGCTCGACTGACTGTCTCACTGCCTGTCGAGCTGTCTGTCTGTCTGACTGGCTGCCAGGATAGACTGTGCCTGCTCGACGTTAACCACATGTGAAAACAAAACTTCCGGTGACATAAACACTGACAAGAAGCTTGCTTAGAGTGCCCCATGCACCACAAGCTCTGCCACAAACCCCAAACGGTTGAGTAAGTAAATGCAGCAGCTAAAATATTCAAATGAACAACGTAAGGCAAATCCGTAAGTAACTCTTTCCCACACACACACACACACAGACACACACACACACGCATAGACACACTCAGCCAAAATTAAAGAGAAATGTGCATAAATTTGGTTTCAAATCAGGCCAAGGACAAATATCGAACAGAGAACCAAATTTATATTTTATGAGCATTTTTTATTTATTAAAAAAATTCAAAAATATGTAATTATTTAGAAGGATTTGGAGCTCGATTTTTTTCAACAGTTATTTTTTCAAAACATATTTAAATATATTTGAAATCAAGAATTTTAATACTTTGAGCAAATTATTGATTTTCTTGTATAGTTTCTCAAGTTTGACATTAAAATAAAACTAAATCAACTTGAAATAAAAATTGCTTACAATTTATACTTATTTAAAGTATGTTTTTGGATTACAAATGTAAAATTGTTTGAAATTATTCAGGAAAGAAACTCTGATTTTTTATTGGAAGTTCTCAAGTTCGATATTATTTTTAATGGAATCATAAAACAAAACATGAAGTTTTCAGTTAAACACTTTTATTTTAAACACAAGATGCTTAATTCAAGAATTTTTAAAGTATTTTTCTAAGTTTAACTTTATTGAGGTTTATAGACTTAAGCTTGTGAAAACTCATTCATAAAATCAGCTTTGCGTTAAATCTGATAAACAAATCAAAAGCATTTCTTATTGGAATAAATAACAGCGCTTTTCGCTCAGTGCACAAATTGAATGTGGGTGCAATGAGTTGACTCTGGCCAGGACAACAACAGAACAGTTGACTGCTCCATGCGTTGCGACAACATCGTTGACAACAATGCGAAGAGTTGCTTCAACTCTTGCCACTTGCAGCTTGCCGCTTGCCGCAGCATCTTTCTTTTCGCTCGTCGACCTGATTGTTGCCACTGTGCTGAACTTTTGAACTATTTCCGTTTAGATTCAGGACACTCGCACGCATCACAAGACACTTCCAACACCCCAACAATAACAGCAATGCCAATGGGAAAAGGCTTTAAGCAGAAGCAACTGTTGCAACTGTTGCAACCTTGCAGCAATGGTTTTTGACAATCAGCAAGTCAAGTTTTGGCTGGCTCAAAACTTTTAACGTGGCTCAATGAAATGAAAACAGATTTTCTCTGGCCAACAAATTATCTTTCCAGCAAACGAACTTTGGTTGGAAATGCCTCAAACTTTAACAATTTTAGACGTGCCTCAACTTTTAATATTGCATTCCAAATGAAAATATTTACTGTTTATAAAATTTTTTTTAAAAGATATCTGACAACTCATTATTTAAGTGTTTTTAGTAAGCGTATTAAACTCAAAGAAAAATGTACTTAAATTTTCCTTAGATAGATAGTAAATTTATAAAATGGATGATTGTTGTTTTTTAATTCAAATTGTTATTCCAAAAATTTGGAAAAACATGACTAATTTCCAGTATTTTCTTTTCTTTAAGTGCATGTGAAAAAAACTTTTATATTGGTGTTATTTTTTTAAATAACGACTTGATTTACTTTTTAAAATTTATTTTCTAACAGTCGAAAATATTAATAAAAAATTAAAAAAATACCATGTTGTTATTATTATTATATATATTTATTTTTACATATTTAAAGCAAGCCTTTTTAACAATTTAAAATGATCTTTCTTATTCTAAAAAAGCATTTCCATTAAATGAATTATAATTGGAAGATTTTTAAATTTTTGTGATATTTCTAAATGAACTTTATAATTTTTGAAATTAAGTCTAAAAATGATGTAATTTTTCCCATAGTTCATTATAAATGCAAGACGCATACGCCATATTGTCATTAACTGTTGATTATCAGCCAAATACATAAAGTCAGCCAACTGGCTGGCAAACTTTCAACTTGCCACTTTGCAGCACTTGCAACTTGTGGCAGTGCAAACTTTTTGCTTGCATTTTGATTAGCGATAATAAACATTGAACAGGGTTAGACGCGAATTGAACCGATTCGATTTTATCTAGCGTACATGCCATGTGGCATGTGGCAAGCGGCATGTGCACTTTAAGTTTATGGGTCGCAGCTACTTATGAAGTCATTTTGGACGCTACAGAATTAACTCACAAAAACAGTTTTACAGGCTCTTAAACTTGTTGGCCTACTTAAAGGCGTCGCGACGCCTCTAAGATTCATTGGCATCGATAAGAGTAAGACAGGAGCGAAGCCAGTTGGAGATTGAAAGCGGGGGAGAGAGCACGTCTATAGTTCCCAGTGGAGTATAGGCGACTAGAAGCTACCCTGTAATCACCTCAAAATGAACACACAATTTTTAACAATAAATTTGATATATTAAATACATTCAAAACTTATAATTGGTATTTCATTTCTAGTTTCCAAATAAGACAATGACAGATAGTTCGTGCATTGGGAAGAATATCAAAAAAAAACGTGTTGCTCCACAGAGAGTGGACTAGAAATATATTTTGACTGATTTTAGAGGTATGAATTGGCGATAAAAATAACTAACAGAATATTAAAAATAATAAATTTTTTTTAGTCTTTCATGAAAACGATATTTATCGTTTAGATAAAAAAAAAATTAATTTAAATAACCATGTTTAAAAAAATATAGATTGCATAATTAATAACCTTAATTCTGATAAATTTCAAACTAATACAATTTATACAAGTTTAAATTACTGAGAAACACTATCGATATTTATCTGCAATCGATAAAATATAATAATCTACCCATGCTAACTGGCTTACACGGTATGCATAAAAGCAACCATTTTTTGCTTGTGTCACTTTCAAGACTCTTTGGGCCAAAAGCCGCTTAGCTGTGCGCCTCGTTGACTGCCACGCCTGCTTGCGCCCCAATTTGCCACAGCGACAAGGAGTGGGCGAGAGAGAATTAGAGAGAGAGAGAGATGGGGGAGGGGTTGGGGGTGGTAGCTTGGGGATGGGTATTCTGAAATTGTTATTCCGAGACGCCTGTCGTATTTGTGCCGCTTTACCGCAATCAAAATTGTTACTTTCTAAGCCAATATGTTTTATGATGTATGAAATTTGATGTTGCGATAACATTTTACACACTTGGCTGACTTTTTATATTGTGCTGCAAAAGGCCGACCGTCTTGGCCAAGCCGCACAATGGGCCAACTGACGATGGGACCTTTTTTTTTGTTGCTTTTGCCACGTTTTATTGTGAGTGTTTGTTGGCCCCTATTAAACAGTGCTTAAAGCAGCTAAACTTTTTAACGGCCAAAAGCAGACCACGCTTTTTCTCCACATTTTTCCTTCATTTATTCGCAATCAACAACAAAGTTCAATGGGCCAAAACGGCTGCCGAGCTGCAAATAAATTTGTCTTTGCCAATGTGAAATATTGTCAATTTCAAATCTGCCAACTCTTTTTTATTTATATGTGTGTGTGTGTGTTTTGGGTGGTTGGGTGTAGATAGAGTTGCAGAAGTTCAATTGCATTGCCACAGTTTTTGCGCACATTGCAATTGGTTTAGGCATGTCGAATAAATCATTCAGCTTGCAACGCCAAACAAGCTGACAACCCCGAAAATATTACGAAGGCAATTCAAATAACAAACTGAATGTGTCATCTTCCAAAAGCGTTCATTCAACATGGGACACATTCTTTACATGTTGCAACGTTCACATCTGAGTGACAAATTGCCAGGCAGTTGCACGGCTAACAGCAGTTTTGCTGGTTTGGCATTTGACTTGGCTTCTAAACTAAATATCTGACACATTCGTGTTGTTTTGCTCTGAAATAAATGGCAAAATTGATATTTCAAATTTCAAATTTAAGACTCCCTCAAGTCTGTTGAAGCTAAACTTAAGACAAACTTTGACAAATGCTTGCAAAGGGGAAAAATAATTAATGCACCAAATAATTTTTTGTATGTTATATAAAAATGGGTTTTTCCAAGCTGAAATTAAAATAATCATTATGAAGTAATAACTAAAGTTTATAAAGATTTGTGTTTTGTACGAGAAATATTAAGAATGTTTTTCGTTAATTTGCCAAACATATAATATAAGTTTATGTTATCACTAAGCTAAGCTAAGAATAGCTTCTCGATAATTTATGACTTATAACTTATGACTTAGCTGATAAAGCAATTATATTACTTATAGTATATCAAGCGAATAATATACTTAAGCAAGACGCAACGACTTTATAAATTATATATAAATTTTTGAACACAAACAAGAACCAAGCGACTCTAGATATATATTTGTAGCACTTTCTGTATATTCACTTCTCTTAAAGACTATAATACAAAGTAACTTCTAGATTGAGATATAAATTTTTGTAATGCAGAGCAAGTTTATTTAATTTGTTCGATAACTTCTTTGATAGCCCAAATATCAATAAAAACCTATTAACGGTAGCACTTAAAACCGTAGTTTTTCAAGAAGTGTCTTCCAAATCGGGTAAAAAACACACATGTAAAAATTCTATTAGAATCGATTGGAAATATATTCGATGAATTTAGGTTTATTAACTTGGACATACATATAGTCACAAAAAATTGTGCAGAGCATTCTCACTTGCTTTTTGATGCGGTTTTGTTGTTAGCATTCTGTGCGAGCAATTGAAATGTGTCGCCATTTGGTATTTTTTTTTCTTTTTTATATATGCCAGCCTAGAGCCTACAGCTATAGCTTTATAGCTTTAGCTGTTGCTATAGCTTTATGGCCACAGTCCAGTACCACATACTGCCATATAGCAGACTCTTATCATCAGATTCTCTGCGTTTTTTCTGCATTTGCTAGCAGCGTAAGAGCTTCGTGAAAATTCCCCATCTCTTTATTTTCTCTCCCTTTCCCTCTCACTTTCCCTCTTTCTCCCTCAACGCGGTCCATTTTTATAATAGCCGGGCTTATACATATATTTTATACGCGCTTATGGCTTAAATGCGCTTGGCCATTTTGATTATGCGCTCGCCGCTGCTTTGCTCCATTTTGTTTGAAATTCATGAATTTTCCATTAATGAACACAGATTCTGAATAAAATCATGTTAAATATAATGTTTAAATAATTAAATTAAAAGCCAACTTAGGTAAAATTAAAATATTAAAATTAATTTAAAATTGTAATAAATTCATATTTTGTTGTGTGGAAAATATATATAATATAATTGTGTATTGTGCAGTTAAATTAGCAATTAAAATAAATAATTAACTATTTTTTTCTATTTTCTTTTTTATATGTTTACATTCCAGTGCTAAAAACAAATACTCATTAAATAGGACTAATGAGAAACAGTTTTATGTAAGTTAAATTGTTCAAATTAATAATAAATTTATAATAAATGTTGACTATTTAATATTAATTTTAATCCTAAATCTAGGTAAGAAATATAACATAAATTTTATTTATTTGTAATTTCTTTTATCTTGGTAATTGCCACAGATTCTGCGCACATTGCAATTGGTTTAGGCATGTCGAATAAATCATTCAGCTTGCAACGCCAAACAAGCTGACAACCCCGAAAATATTACGAAAGCAATTCAAATAACAAACTGAATGTGTCATCTTCCAAAAGCGTTCATTCAACATGGGGCACATTCTTTACATGTTGCAACGTTCACATCTGAGTGACAAATTGCCAGGCAGTTGCACGGCTAACAGCAGTTTTGCTGGTTTGGCATTTGACTTGGCTTCTAAACTAAATATCTGACACATTCGTGTTGTTTTGCTTTGAAATAAATGGCAAAATTGATATTTCAAATTTCAAATTTAAGACTCCCTCAAGTCTGTTGAAGCTAAACTTAAGACAAACTTTGACAAATGCTTGCAAAGGGAAAAAATAATTAATGCACCAAATAATTTTTTGTATGTTATATAAAAATGGGTTTTTCCAAGCTGAAATTAAAATAATCATTGCGTTAATTTGCCAAACATATAATATAAGTTTATGTTATCACTAAGCAAACCTAAGAATAGCTTAATAATTGATGCCTTATAACTTATGACTTAGCTGATAATGAAAGCAATTATATTACTTATAGTATATCAAGCGAATAATATACTTAAGACGCAAGACGCAACGACTTTATAAATTATATATAAATTTTTGAACACAAACAAGAACCAAGCGACTCTAGATATATGTTTGTAGCACTTTCTGTATATTCACTTCTCTTAAAGACTATAATACAAAGTAACTTCTAGATTGAGATATAAATTTTTGTAATGCAGAGCAAGTTTATTTAATTTGTTCGATAACTTCTTTGATAGCCCAAATATCAATAAAAACCTATTAACGGTAGCACTTAAAACCGTAGTTTTTCAAGAAGTGTCTTCCAAATCGGGTAAAAACCACATATGTAAAAATTCTATTAGAATCGATTGAAAATATATTCGATGAATTTAGGTTTATTAACTTGGACATACATATAGTCACAAAAAATTAATTTTCAATATCTCAGAGATGTTCACTTAGGAAAAGTTAAAGTTAATTGAGGGTATTTGCTAGGCGAGCGCTCTCGACTAGAGCTTTCTCACTTGCTTTTTGATGCGGTTTTGTTGTTAGCATTCTGTGCGAGCAATTGAAATGTGTCGCCGTTTGGTATTTTTTTTTTCTTTTTTATATATGCCAGCCTAGAGCCTACAGCTATAGCTTTATAGCTTTAGCTGTTGCTATAGCTTTATGGCCACAGTCCAGTACCACATACTGCCATATAGCAGACTCTTATCATCAGATTCTCTGCTTTTTTTCTGCATTTGCTAGCAGCGTAAGAGCTTCAACGAAAATTCCCTATCTCTTTTTTTCTCTCCCTATTTTATACGCGCTTATGGCTTAAATGCGCTTGGCCATTTTGATTATGCACTCGCCGCTGCTTTGCGCCATTTTGTTTGAAATTCATGAAGCGCGGTTTTGTAAGCGGCTCTTTGGTTCTGGCCATGCTGCTGGCCAAGTCATTTAAACATATTAAATACAGCACTTTATATTACAATTAGGCATGGACAACAAGGCGTCTTAATAGTGTTTTAAGCTAAGTGCGGCTGCAAGCCGAAACATAACTTGGCTCGCACCAAGTTTTTTTTCGTTATGTTTGCTTCGTGAGTGGAATTTTCCATTAATGAACACAGATTCTGAATAAAATTCATGTTAAATTTTAAGCCGACTTAAATATTTAAATTTAAAGCCAACTTAAGTAAAATTTAAATATTTTCGCATTTTTCTTTAAAATAATTAACGAATAAAATAAGTGTTTTTTATTTTATATTAGTTTTACTCGTTGTTTTAAAGTTGTTTTTTTTTCAAAATTGTAGTAAATTCATATTTTGTTGTATGGAAAATATATATAATATAATTGTGAATTGTGCAGTTAAATTAGCAATTAAAATAAATAATTAACAATTATTTTCTATTTTCTTTTTTTATATGTTTACATTCCAGTGCTATAAACCAATACTCAATAAATGAGACTAATGAGAAACAGTTTTATGTAAGTTAAATTGTTCAAATTAATAATAAATTTATAATAAATGTTGACTATTTAATATTAATTTTAATCCAGGTAATAATAAATTAATGAAATGTTCAAATAAATATGACATAAATTTGATTTATTTTTAATTTTCTTTTTATCATGTTAATTATTTTATGTTTGCTTTTTAAGACATAGAAAAATACTATATATATATTTATAATATGGGATTATTGTGATTATTGGAATCGATGGTTTAGATATCTTCTTACAGCCCATATATGTGATTTTATTAGATCATCTTTTTTCATACTTGTATCTATTCAAAAAAATACGGTCGCATTGCAGCTCAAAAGTGTTTTATGGTTTTAAATTTAAAATATGTATGTCTCGCGTTACTTGTTTAACGCCTCGTTGCGAGTGACTGCGAAATGAAATGTCCTTGATTCGATAAGGATAAGGACGTGGCAGCTGTTGTTGTTGCTGTTGTTGCTGTTGGTGCTGCTGCTGATGTTGCTGTCACAGCTGCTCCTGTCACAGGTGCTGCCTTCACCTGCCAGCCTGCCTGTCTGCCATTGTTTATTTATGTAAGGAAAACGCGTGTCTGTCTGCCTGTCTCACTCTCTGCTCCTCCCTCTGCTTCTCTCTCTATCTCTGCGCTTTTCGTGTGAAATTGTCACGTCAGCGGCAAGTTGCGACAGAAGGAATGATAGAGGTGGGGGGGGGGTGGAAGGGGGGGACGGGCAAAGTCAAAAGTGTGACAAGGCGAGGTTAGCAGCAGGTGACAAGTCTTTTGCCATTCGATGTCTGCGCCTGGCTTTGACAAGAAATCAAATTAACAAGCCGCACAACACACAGAGAATGCGGTCGCAGCGTTTTCCTTACCCTGCTCCTCGACTGCTCGACTTGGCTTGCCTGCCTTATTGCTTCACTGGGACAAGGTTCCCAGACCTGCGACACTTATACACTGAGCAAAAAATGCGGTGCGAACCTTAAACCTTAAGTAAAGTAACAGCAAATGTTACCTCTTTCATTAGACAATGACTTTATTTTTTCTTTTTTAACTGAAGTTAAATATTTTGATATTTTTTAAATATCCGATCTCTTAAACTATAACAAGTAAACATATATTGTTCAACTGGTCATGCTTCTCTTTTTTAGTCAAAGCCAGATTAAAAACAAAAGTTGTTCAGATATATCTTTCTTATATTAATTCTTATAAAAAGATCTTTATTATTTGAAGATAAATATTTTGTCATTCTTTTAATTATTAATTTATTATTTCAGCTCTTCAACTCATATGAATATTCTGATCAAAAACAAAAACCTTTAACCATTACACTTATCTGAAGTAAAATAATGCTCCAAATTTATTACTTGTAATCTATATAAAAATTTGTACTGTCGATTTTAAAATCAAGAATAATTTATACTTACATGAATATTTCTTTAACCATGACACTTATCTGAAGTATGTCACTTCTACTTGATATAGGAATTAGAATCATATTTCAATTTAAAATTAATATCAATTTTAATAGAAGAATATTTTTTCTTTAACCATGAATAATGATAGGAGAAACACTTTGTTTTTTCTCTGAGTGCATTTCTTGTGCCAGTCACTGAAATTACTCATACGCCGCGTATTTTCGTAATATCTCTCGAGTTCTGCTACTGCTGCAATCAATGTATGTCTTTCTGTGTGTGTTTGTGTATGTGTTTTTGCACTGCAATTGACTTGTGGCCGCAGGCAAGTGCAACTTGGCCAAAATACCGAGCACTCAGCTCCAACCACTTAAAATACAGCAGCTCAAATAAACATATTCAGTAGAGAAGAATCAGAGAAAGTGCATCAAATGCTGAGACTGAGGCAAAAGCAGACTGAATCTGATACAAAATTAATGGGATAACTCGGCTTTAATATTTTTTTTAAGCCAATCATTTGGTCAGTTCAGAATTGGCAATAAGTGAATTAATTATGTAAATCATTAATTTAATTGCATTGAAAGCGCATAAGTCGACAATTATGGAAATGCATATCACACACACTTTTTTCCCTCATGAAAATTTAATTCAATTCTCTGCTTTAGGGAAGGGAAAGGGAGTAATGATGTGGGTTGAAAAACTTTTCTCTCAACAATATTCATTGCAGAATGTCAAAGAATATTCACAAAAAATGTGATGGTTTTTTTGTTGTGCAGCAAAGCTTAATTAATATGTAAAGAAAATTACGTATACGTTTAGTATATCAGTATCCGTTAATTATAATGCACATGTGAAACTCAGGTGGCACCTGGAACACCTCTGAATATTTGATATAGTTTTTGGTTAACTAATGGCAAGTTGAATTTCACTTTTAGCTAAGCAAATCAACACAAAAGTTGTAAATATCTTGCATAAGAAATTAGCAGAAATTTGGAAGGATGAATCTGAATGACACTTGTGTCGTGAATTAATTATGAATACTTTTTAATAGAGGAGATTAAATATTTCATAAATAAATATATCAAGGGAAGTCAAGGAAATGCCTTAAATTTAATTAAAGTATTAAGTTAGTTTAAGTATTAAGTGAGCCATATTAAATTTGGCCGCTGGCTGATTATTAAATTTATATCTAAAAGCCGAAAAAATTTAACTTAGTAAGTTTATTTTGCTGCTCACTTTTGATTTGTTTAATCTTAAAATTTCGACATGATTGCCTTCAACTAGCACAAATTACTTAAAGTGCTCATCGCTACTTTGAACTTACTTTAAATTCCCTAAAATGTATTTTCTTTTTTTTAAATTTAACGAGCTACATTGAATCAATATATTTTCCATTCAGGTCGCTCTAAGCCAAATCTTAATGGACATTTTGTGACTTTTAAACTTTTGTTGTTGTAGGGCTGTTTCTATTTTTTTTCTCGGTTTTGCTGTTTTTTTTTTTTTTGTATTTTTGGCCAACTGCCAATCGGGCACATTGTTAACTTTACATTTTAAGCAGATTACAAACAATGGGCGAGAGCGAATATCACGTTTGGATTGAACACGCTGTCCGAGTCAAGCTGTGATCTATGCATGTGGATGCCACCCACATGTCCAGGCGGCATTTTTATTTATTTTTTCTTCATTTTTTTTTTTGTTGAGCCTGGCACATGTCAACCGTGTGTTCAGCCATCAGCTTTATCCAACTTTGTCTCTGTGTGTATGTGTGTGTGGGTGTGTATTGAAAAAGCTGTAATTGTTTTGGCAGTCACTGTCAGTGTCATCGTGGCTGCAATTTATGTACTTTTTTTTTTGTTTAGGTCCGGTCGCAAACAGCAAAAATATAAAAGGAGCGGCAATAGATAGAAGCTTAAATACCCTTTGGATATCATGAATATATTGAACTTTTTTTTTGTCCAAAGATACATTAAATACACACATAACCAGCAACGAGAAGTTGTTTATAAATACTCCAAAGCTCAATCGATTCCAAGTTTAATCTGTAACACTTATTGCCCCTAGCTAAAGTATTAAAAAGGGACAGGCGAAAAAGTACTTAATGGATGTGGTTATTTGGGCATTCAATGAGTATTTGAGCAGAGGTCCTGTCACATCCTGTCGAATACATTGCCCATTCCTGATAATTGCTTAATTATTGCCATCATTCGTGTCTTTTTTTTTGTATTGTGTTTTTCTTCGTGTAAATGGTTTTTTTTTTGTTTTGTTTTGTTTTGTTTTGGCTAACTAAACCGCAGCAATAGTAATTTATCATTTGATTTTGATTACGACCTATTTGTTTGACATTTTGCGGGCTACCCGCATTAAAAATACTAAAAACGAATCGATGAGACCGCAATGGCAACATCGAAGTCCCGGCAAAAAATACCGCAAATAACTGATTCCCATTTCAGGCTTATTTAAATGCTTACTTATATCCAATTAAATAAGCCAATTACAATAATTGCACTTTGTGATTTGATTTCAGTTGACAACTTAATTGATAAAAGTCGCATGATTATTCAATTAACATACCCTGTAAATATTTATGTGAGTGAAAAAAACTGTATTATGGAAGCAAAAAAAATTATGTGTCATATATTTTCATAAGTAATGATATTATTTTAAAAAATATATGAAATTATAAAATAATATTTAATTTAAATAATACTGTAATATATAAATGGTAAGATATCATGTATTTATTTAATTTTGCAATAATTTTATAATATATTTTATTCTCAAAATATAGAGCTAAAAGTTTATTTGCCAATCTTCACAATTGTCTTGTTTAATATCCATTAAAATTTTCCGATTCTCCTTTTAAGAGTCATTTACAAGTTCAGTCAAAATATAAACTTAATTTATTATGTAATTAAATATTTTATGCCATTCAACGCATGTCATTTTGATTGGTGCTTGCAGCGACTGTCAAATCGAATATTTGCGAACACTTCAATTGAATATTTTATGCCTCGCATATTATTTGGCAAACATGAGCGTGGCGGATGGCCAAAAGCGATTGAACCACTTTAAAATGCAATGAAAAAGAATTATATTTTTTAATTTGATTAAATTCATATGTTATGAGTAATTTAATTATTATTATAGTGGGAGCTGATGAGTGAGTGGCAGACAATTGTTAATGGCAACGCTCTCAGTTCCCATTCACATTCCCCTTAACATATCCGACATATTTTATATGGTTTCGGTTTTGAGTCATTATTAAATAATTAGACTCTCTTTGTGAATTGGATAATTGGTCAAAACATTAACAAAAATGTTAGAAAATTGCGAGACTCTAAGTTGTTCTGTTAACAGCAATGTATACAAATAGTTGATTTTCTGTATCTCTCACATATTCCCCTTGATTATACTTAATTAAAGTTTTTCCTGGTTAATTCTATTGCAAATAGTCAAAAATGTTTGTATTTGCAGATCAACTTCTTCACTTTTAATTTATAAGAATTAATTGTTTTACATTATTTTCTAACTATTTTTTTTAAATATACAGTTGTATGAAAATCATCAGTTATCAATCAAGCATACCCTGTTCAAATCAATAAAGAGTATATACAATAAAACAAGGCAAACAAAGATGCAATGCATATTGGACTGACATTATTAAATTAATTTTGTTTATTTGTATCTTTTGTTGTGTTGCATGCAAATGTGGCAAATGTACAAAGCTAATTTGACTGCTAACAATGCAATATTTCACAGAGCATTGTTTCGAGCTAATAAATATGAATTTGGCATTTTGATTATTTTTATTGTTTACCTGTCTGGGTCTCTATATATCTATAATGAACTAACATCAACTCGAATGTGTTTTCGTCTAATTAAATATATTTACATAGTCGATTTTGCTTTAAGCCAATATCAACAACAACTAAAACTTGTTGCGCTGAAGTCGGCAATTTCTGGTTTCAATTTAGAGAAAACAAATTTTATACGCATAATGAAAATGAATATGGATATGGAAATGTAGCTGAAACTGGCATCCAACAAGAGTATTTTTAGCACCGTTATATTGCACATTTATAAAACAAAATGGCGCCAGAGCACAAGAGTGCGTACGTGTTTGAGTGTGTGAAGTGTGTATGTGTGTGAAGTGTGTGTATGTGTGTGTATGTGTGTGTGTGTGAACTGCAATAACTGCCCGCATAAATTCAACTTGTTCGAGTTGCCAGTTTCGAGCAATGCCAGCGATTATTGTGCGGCTGCATAAAAACAAGTTTGAAATATTTTTGCACCGAATTTTAAATAGCCTTGCATAATGAAGTGAAGCTGTTCAAATCTAAAAGTGATTCAGTTGAACAAAATTACTTTCAAATACGCTAATAATCACTTTTGGGGCACCAAAATAGAAGAGAAAATATATCAGAAAATCTTAAATTAAGATTTATTTGTTAGTGTTCTTAAAATGGATTTTTCAGCAAACTTATAATAAAGAGCAAATTATCGATAATACCAAATACAAAGTAAAATCATTAACATAAATGCAAATCAAATTTTCTTAATTTATTTAATTAGGTTAAGCTAATACTATATATATATATATATACTATATATATATTTTTCTTTCTGTTATGTAGATGGGTTTCGTAATTGGGATTATTATTAGGTATGTTTAAATAAGTGAAGCTTCGAAAAGTTAATTAATGATTTGTAAATAAAGTTTCAAATGTTATCGACATGTATTCAGTAATGTATCCATTTTTAGGGTATATAAAGCAATTCGCCATAAAACGACAGCCAACACGGGTCGCTGCCACTGCGGCTGTGGCAACAGCAACCGCATTGCCCACGATTCCTTTTTGCAACTGCAGCGTGCAACAAATGCCAGCGGCATTCGTATATTTGTGTTAGCTGCAAGTGCGGCTTGTGTTCATTTGTGTGTATGTGTGTGTGTGTGTGTGTGGATTTGTGTGTATGTGTGTGTTCAGCCAAACATTGGCACTAAATGGGTAAAAAAGCCTGAGCTGTCGCAAGAGTCAATGAGGCAGGACGTGTCTAAAGCTCATTAATTAACATATTTTCATAAACAGCTAAAAATATGTCGAGAGATACTTAATATATTTAGAATCCTGACAAAATAATTGTTGTTGTTTTGTACAAAGTTTGTGAAATAAATAAATAATGCAAATCTTTCAAACAACTACAGAAAGTGTTGAAGAATGAATATCAATGAATTGCTTAACTTATGCGAGGTGCGTGTTGCAAGAATAAGCCAAGAATTTAAATAAATATTTATTAAAAAAGTATGCAAAAAAAAAAAAGATAGAAAGAAAGTCTAGAAAGATTTAATATCTCAAATTAACCTGATTTATATGAAAATTTAAAAAAATCAAACAATGTTAGACTTAAAATCGGACACAATCTAAGATATGAATTTTTAAAAAAGAAATTAAATGGAAGGCCGAAGGACTTCATATTCTTGCAGACGACCAAGATTATGTTAATAATTTTCTTGACTTTTTATTTGTAGAAGGTGTAAATATATTTAACCATCTAACATAAAAAATATAATCAAATAGGCAATCTATTCCCTCAGCTATAAAGTTAGAAAACTTAGATTATATTTGTCTTTTTACTGCTGGCAATAAATATTTTATCTAGATAGGATCATAGCTATCATAGAAACAATATGTCGAAAGATGAGTTGTTGAATATATAGTTCTATGCCAATTGTCGGACTATTATAAAAAAAAACTTTCCCAGCAACTATTAAATAACATTTTTAAAATTTCTAGTGAAACTTTAGGTGTTGGCAGTTTAACATCAGTCTGCATGGTATATATATATTTATTATATATTATATTAAATAAAATTTAAACTATAGATAATTGCAGAGAATTGTATTTTTTTTGTTTGTTTGCTAACCACTCATCTGTTGTGCATTTAGAAAAGTTTATTATTCAAACTGTCAGATTTAAATACCGTGCACTCTATGGAAAAACAGCAATTGCAAATTAAGCACAAACCAAAAACAATTAAAATGTCAACTGCATTTCAGATTAAGCTTCAATTGTCCAAGTTGTCACGAAAATGTAGTTAAATTGAACATGCAACCCGTGTGTGTGAGTGTGTGTGTGTATGTGTGTGGCACAGAGTGCTTGTGGCGCTTAAATGCTGCTGCTTCATATGGTGCATAATTGCACTTAAAGTGTTTTCGAGTGAAAGTCAATGAACTGCTTACAAAAAATAGAAATAAAAATAAAACCGAAACACGACCCAAGCTGGCGGCTGGGCTCGTCTGCCACACATGCAACACACATTTTTGCAAGCAATTTACTTCAGCATAATCATATTAAATAATCTCCACCTACTCGGTTAGCTACAGTTTTACTTGCTACCTGATATCTCCTACTTGCTGCTTGCTACTTGCCACCATGTGCAACATCCTGGGGGCGTGCTCATCTTTTTGTCTACCATTTTGTACCTGTACCCGCCTCTATCTCGTCTCTCTTCGCCTGGCTGAGCAAAATTATACTTAAAAGCTGGGCGCGTCCTTTTCTCCACACACACACACACACCTACACACACACACGTACACACAGAAAACGCTTGGGCGGAGGCAGGCAGCATGCGTGTAAATGTCTACACACACCCAACTTTTTAAGCTGCAAGCAAGCACTTACACATACACTCAGAGAAAATGTCTAGTACTTTAAATTCAGAATACTGTCAAAATAAGTTGAGATAAATATTCTAGAATTTTATTGGAATATTATTTTGTCATCTTACAGTTTTTAAATTTAAGATTGTCTCAAAGTAAAGTTATTTTGATATTGTTAAGTATTCCTGATGTAAGAACTTGGAGCAATATGTTGGTTCCACTTAAAATTTTTTCAGTTCTTAAATCATAATCTAAATTTTGTATAAAATTAAACTTAAAATTTCTACTTAGCACTACAAATTAAGAATTGAACACTTTAAAATTTTTATTTTTCGTAGAACACAAATCATTTAATTGTAAATATAATAATAAAAATAATATGTTCAAAATCAATTTATACATTTTGTGCTTGATAAATAAACTTAAATAAGATATGTCTCACTATGTATAAATTGTTATTCAATTAAGTCAACTTTTAATATTAAAGCCAACAGATAGAATATACTTAAGAATATACTTATCAAATTTTGAGGTTAGACAAAAAATATATTATTAAATTGAGAATTAAATGCTCATTTCAAGTTCAAATTATTTTGAAGCTTTAAATTTTTTTATGATTCCAGTTGTAAATTATATAAAATACTTAGATTGTCATTCAGCTAAAATCTACATTTCATTTTACGCAAACCAAAATTAAGTAGTGTTTGCAATTTGCAATTTGCAATCCAAGTTTTTTTCAGTGTAGTGTTGCGGTATTCGTCCTGTGTGCCAGCTTCTCTTTATTATTATTTTTTTTTTTGCCAGGAGGTCGTTGGCTTTTTGCCTCATATGGGCGTTTTTATTTTCTTGGCCCGCCCGTTGGCCAACTCCAAAGGCGTTCAAATTACATACAATTTCTTTCATACACTCCCAATTTGCCAAGGCCCACATGTTTTTAGCCATATCGTGTTGGCCCTCTGTTGCACCGTTTAGAGCTGCACTTTCCACTTTAACCCATGCGGGCGAATACTTTTCAATAGCAGTGTTTTGTATGTGTTTGCCTCAGCAATTATTATTTCTGAAGGAGAGACTAATTAAATTTCTAATCAGATAAGGGCTCAGACCGTCTTTGGCCGTCTTTGACTTTGGCTTTCAACTGGACATGCTGGTCTGCACCGCCTCCCTTGCACTTTTGGCAGCCAAAACAATTACCCCTAGCTGACATCAGCAAACTTGTAATCTACAGATTGGATTTACGTGATGGCCTAAACACAAATTTAATTAATCTAATTTAATGGCCAAAAACTAGACACAATATACGAAATATTTCAACTTGAACTTGTTCAAATTTGAGTAAAATTTTCCTTGCCTCATTCGACTGATTTCACCTTTAGCACTCGAATTTGTTGCACTATTAAATTTCATTCGAAAAAAATGTAAAAATAAATTATTTGTTGCTGCCGCAAAGGTGGCAATCAGTTTGATTGCCTTTGAGAGGACCGCTTGATTGTCAAACAGTTTCGAAAATGTAATCAATAAACTGCCAATGAATTCTGAAGTTATCAGTAAAATTAATTACTAAAAGGTTTAACAACTGATTAATGTCGTTAAACATACACACACACACACACACAGAAGTAGACACAAAGGGGCACACATACACCCACACTGTATGACTGTGGCAGCAATGAGTGTGCGGTCGAACAACAACCGTTAATAAAAGCAACATCAATTAAAAAAATTAAACAACTAACTAAATACTCTGTTTTATAGTTTTAAGTGCTACTTAGCACATAAATATAATATAAGTTCAAAAGTTGATTTATTTATGCTTTTACAATTACACATTTAAGTTTCAGTATAAAATGTGTGCATTAAATAATTATTCCCATTCATCTAGAATTGTTTTTTAAAAAATTAAAAAAAATATACCAGTTCTTTTTGTGTCATACTTTTAAGACTACAGAGTATTCAGTTTAAGAATGAAATATATACAAGTTGCCTTGGGATTGGGCACATGAAACCACATTAAGCTCATAAATGGATAAACATTTATTCCACTTTATTGAAAAATTGGCTTCATTCACAGAAGCTGCGACAGCAAAAAACACCGGAATTTTCTGCATTATATTTTGCACAAGATATGCACTATTTAATGCCCTACATCCGCTGGAGTTGGGCAGTTGTGATAGGTTTAGTAAATATAAAAGTAAGATAGGATTTAAGAAGTGTTTTCTTAAACCCACTGAAATTATAAAATGAATAATACTTTTAAAAAATTTGATACTTTGTAAGTCAGTCAAACCATTTCTTTGGCCACCTATCAGCGAAAGAATGAAAATAAATTTTTTCTCGCTGAACATTTAACTTTTTACAAATATTTTGTTGGCAACAATTTTAAGCTGATTAAATCAACACAATATAAATTATGAGAAAAAATTCTGCAAGTGTGAAAAACAACAATATTTTTGATACATTTTCCTTTTTTACTTTTTGTCTTATCATGCAAAACTTTCATAATTGAATTACTATAACTCACTTTTAATTCAATTGTCAACACAATGTGAAAAATTAAGACATAAAATCGAAAAGATTTTAAAACTTGAGCGACCATTTGGCAGTTTGCTTCGATAAATTCTCAAAATTTAAAATAACTGCAAATTCAAAGTTGAATTCTGGCTACAAAAATGTTGAGGGTTGCCAAATCTTAAGTGCGCTACAATTTGGCAACACTGCAAACCTTATTTCCAGTTAATAAATTAGCCGTTAATAGGTTTGCTCTATAAGAAAAACAAATAATATAAAAATGAATAACAAATCTTATTTGTAATCTAGCTTAACATAATACATAAGAAAGCAAAGATCAACCCTCGCATAAATTAAATAAATCTTTTGTTTAAGTATTCTTTATATCCCCCCCAAAAAAAAAGGTTCAGAATAAATGCTGATTGTACGCAACAATTGAGGCATTAAAAATACATGTATGTCAAATGTGGCAACAATATCGATTCCATGATTGATGTGCTCCATTAAGTTGAGCTAGTTTGTGTAATTTATGCGACTATAAATCCATACACTGCCCCAATAAATTGCAAGAGCAGCATTAACCAAGGCCAGCCAAATACATATTTTTCCAACCATTTTTTTTTGATTGCCTGGTTTATTTATTTAACATTTTATATTTGTATTTGTGCTGCCTGCATTTTATGGTCACACACATACACACACATTTGTGAGGCGCTTGGGCATGCAGTAAATTAAGTCGTTAATATCTTGTTTATCACGGTGTGGTTGTTGCACGCTGGGGCATGCGGCAAGTTGCTTACTGCACTGGGGCCATATGCGCATGTTAATTACATGATTTATATGCACACACACACACACACTTACACACACAAATACAAGCATTGCTACTGATTTATGAAATTAATTTAAAATGGATTTAAGCGGTTCGCTTTTGCCCGCCTGCTGTGCGCTTAAAAATGTATATGTTGCATACCCCAAAGGCGCCGGCTTATTGAACACAACGAATTACAATTATTAGCAGCAGCAAAACAGGCACAACACATAAATAAACATCGCAGGCAATGTTAATCAAATTAACAAGCACACACACACACACACAAAAAGACACAACACACACACACACAGCCACTTGCCTTGGCAACTTTTATCTCATTGAATTGAGTCATAGTTTGTCTGGCTCTTCAACTCGTTACGGCCAACTCATTATAACAGTTGTATTAGCACTGCTCTCAATACACTGTGAAAAAATAACTGCACAAAAATAATGTTGTAATCGAATCAATTTGAAATGTTATTAAACTTTGAGCAAGGTCAAAAATCATTTGAACGAATTTCATATTTAAAAAAAGCAATCAGAAAATTAAAATCGAAGTCTGATTAGAAATCAAAATTATTGCATATTAGAAACGGAAACTGAAATAAAATTAATTTATATTCCACATCCTTTTTTTTTGTAATTTCAATCCAATTAATATTAAACCAAATCAAAATTAAAGAGAATTGATTTGTGCTTATTGAATTAAATTTTAATATGAAAATCAACTTCAAGTTCAAGTCATATAAGCATCTATAATTTCTTCGAGTGTAGTCACGATTTTATTTACACTTTCGCTGCTTGAATTACTTTATTAAGCTAATTAAATGCGCCACTTGTAGGCAAAATGGTGCGCAGCCTGCAAAACTAAGCAAACAAAAAATGAGTGAAAAAAAAGAAACAACTAATGAAATTAGTAAAAGTGTTTTTGGCATAAGTTGCAGGAGTTTTTAAGTACATTCGTCGGTTAAACTCATTAATGTTGCAACCAGTGCCCAGGAGCTGTGGAATGTGGAATGAAAAGCTGCCACACTTGCCACATGCACAATTCAATGGAACGCACATTGCAGCTGCATTGTTGATTGAGCCAGACAACATACATCATAAAATGTGCTCATTGCGGCTAGTTATAAACCCTAGCAGCAGCAGCAACAGCAGTGGCAGTTGCACCATTGCTGCACCACCTTAACCCACTACTGATAAAAACAATGTGCGA
Organism: Drosophila demipolita; assembly: GCA_035042405.1. Lineage (NCBI taxonomy): Eukaryota > Metazoa > Arthropoda > Insecta > Diptera > Drosophilidae > Drosophila > Drosophila demipolita. The sequence goes on from JAWNLI010000485.1 coordinate 10,211,259, forward strand.
CGATGCGTTTTCACAACGCTTATGGCACTCACCAGATACCGCAACCTAAATCCAACTGAGGTACGAAAACATATATACACACATATAACTGGCAGATTATGTCTGCACTATGCAATCCCCAACTGTCAGCCAGCTTTTATTTCTACTACTCTGGCTACGGGGGCAACATCGGCAACAACGAAAGCCGCAAAAGCGCAGACAAAGTAAGAAGTTTATGCTCCTGTTCTGTATACCCTGTGGCATATTCAATTTGCATTAAAGTCGGGTGTTTTGAATTTTATGAATGGCAGGTGATCATTGAGGCAATAAAGCCTAATTCAGTCTTGGAAATTATGTTATTTTTATTATGTACTTAAAGTCTTTAAATGTATCTTTTTGTTCACATCTTACTGCTTCAATTAGCATTCTTTAGCTGAATGCGAAATAATATTAAGCAATTTGTAGTACAGTAAAATAATAATATTTAATGTTATATTTTTTAAGAACAGAATTAAGTGATGCCTTAACTCATTATTTACGAATTATATATACATTTCGAGCTAAATATAGGATATGAGTTAGTCAGCGAATGGCAAGTGCTAGATTTTTACATGATTTTGTTTTAGCAAAAATTCCAGACTACCTTTTCATTATTTACACATACGGGCAGATGTGTGTACAGGTGCGGAATTTGAAAGCAACGGGACGACGGGTGAAAAACTCCACAAGTAAAATAACAACAAAACTGTAAATATATACAAAATAATGTAACTACTTAATAATGATAATATCATTATCATTATTATCATTATTATCATTATTATCATTATTATCATTATTATCATTATTATCATTATTATCATTATTATCATTATTATCATTATTATCATTATTATCATTATTATCATTATTATCATTATTATCATTATTATCATTATTATCATTATTATCATTATTATCATTATTATCATTATTATCATTATTATGATTATTATCAATATTATCATTATTGTCATTATTATCATTATTATCATTATTATCATTATTATCATTATTATCAACATTATCATTGTTATCATTATAATCATTATTATCATTATTATCATTATTATCAATATTATCATTATTATCATTATTATCATTATTATCATTATTATCAACATTATCATTGTTATCATTATTATCATTATTATCATTGTTATCATTATTATCATTATTATCATTATTATAATTGTTATCATTATTATCATTATTATCATTGTTATCATTATTATCATTATTATCATTATTATTATTGTTATCATTATTATCATTATTATCATTATTATCATTATTATCATTGTTATCATTATTATCATTATTATCATTATTATCAACATTATCATTGTTATCATTATTATCATTATTATCATTATTATCATTATTATCATTATTATCAACATTATCATTGTTATCATTATTATCATTGTTATCATTATTATCATTATTATCATTATTATCATTATTATCATTATTATCATTATTATCATTATTATCAACATTATCATTGTTATCATTGTTATCATTATTATCATTGTTATCATTATTATCATTATTATCATTATTATCATTATTATCATTGTTATCATTATTATCATTATTATCATTATTATCATTGTTATCATTATTATCATTATTTTCATTATTATCATTATTATCATTGTTATCATTATTATCATCATTATCATTATTATCATTATTATCAGTTATCATTATTATCATTATTATCAATTGTTATCATTATTATCATTATTATCATTGTTATCATTATTATCATTATTATCATTATTATTATTGTTATCATTATTATCATTATTATCATTATTATCATTATTATCATTGTTATCATTATTATCATTATTATCATTATTATCATTATTATCATTGTTATCATTATTATCATTATTATCAACATTATCATTATTATCATTATTATCATTATTATCATTATTATCATTATTATCATTATTATCATTATTATCATTATTATCATTATTATCATTATTATCATTATTATCATTATTATCATTATTATCATTATTATCATTATTATCATTATTATCATTATTATCATTATTATCATTATTATCATTATTATCATTATTATCATTATTATCATTATTATCAGTATTATCATTATTATCATTATTATCATTATTATCATTATTATCATTGTTATCATTATTATCATTGTTATCATTATTATCATTATTATCATTATTATCATTATTATCATTATTATCATTATTATCATTATTATCATTATTATCATTATTATCATTATTATCATTGTTATCATTATTATCATTATTATCATTATTATCATTATTATCATTATTATCATTGTTATCATTACTATCATTATTATCATTATTATCATTGTTATCATTATTATCATTATTATCATTATTATTATTATTATCATTGTTATCATTATTATCATTATTATCATTATTATCATTATTATCATTATTATCATTATTATCATTATTATCATTATTATCATTATTATCATTATTATCATTATTATCATTATTATCATTATTATCATTATTATCATTATTATCATTATTATCATTATTATCATTATTATCATTATTATCATTATTATCATTATTATCATTATTATCATTATTATCATTATTATCATTATTATCATTATTATCATTATTATCATTATTATCATTGTTATCATTATTATCATTATTATCATTATTATCATTATTATCATTATTATCATTATTATCATTGTTATCATTATTATCATTATTATCATTGTTATCATTATTATCATTATTATCATTATTATCATTATTATCATTATTATCATTATTATCATTATTATCATTATTATCATTATTATCATTATTATCATTATTATCATTATTATCATTGTTATCATTGTTATCATTATTATCATTATTATAATTATTATCATTATTATCATTGTTATCATTATTATCATTATTATCATTATTATCATTATTATCACATTATTATATTATTATCATTATTATCATTTTATCATTTTATCATTATTATCATTATTATCATTATTATCATTATTATCATTATTATCATTATTATCATTATTATCATTGTTATCATTATTATCATTATTATCATTGTTATCATTATTATCATTATTATCATTATTATCATTATTATCATTATTATCATTGTTATCATTGTTATCATTGTTATCATTATTATCATTATTATAATTATTATCATTATTGTCATTGTTATCATTATTATCATTGTTATCATTATTATCATTATTATCATTATTATCATTATTATCATTAGTATCATTATTATCATTATTATCATTATTATCATTATTATCATTATTATCATTATTATCATTATTATCATTATTATCATTATTATCATTATTATCATTATTATCATTATTATCATTATTATCATTATTATCATTGTTATCATTATTATCATTATTATCATTATTCTCTTTTCACTCTTATCATGATTAGCCTGATAAGACTGATAAGACTGATAAGAATGATAAGAGTGATAAGAGTGATAAGAGTAATAATAATGATAATAATCATAATAATAATGATAAGAATAATAAACTGTTTTCTAAGTAAGAATAAATCTATAAGAAATATAGATATATACAATTTGGTATATAAAAGGCCTAACTTATCGGTCGATTCAGCCACTGTATTTATTTTCTGTTAATGTAACTGAAAATATTCCATTTGACACGTAGGAAAGCCGAGTTTTATTAAAAAAAAGATTGCCTCCGGCTTAGGCTGGGGCATGCCGTGGCTTATGTATTTTGTAATATTTTATTTGTTATAAATATATGTGTCTTTTATTTAAATCATATTGAATGTAACATTATTGAATAAATATGAAAAATTCTATCTTTTTTATATTAAAGGGAAACTGATTTTATGACGTTCAATTGCTTTCATAAGAGGAGCTTGTTTAAATTATTCAAAGTATTTTCCTATTTCCTGTTCATAATTGTCTTATTTACTATTTTTGCCTTTAAAGTGGCATCATATTTTATACCTTCTGGTAAAAATATTTTTTTAATCTTTAATACAGCTTGGTATTATTTTTTTACTTATATGCTGCTTATTTAATTTACCTTTTAACGCTTTCAAAAGCCAGCGAAAAATTTATAAACTTTAGCGGGGCCAAAACTGTATAAAACATAAACTTTTGGCTTAAATGCGAGAGTGTAAAAGGTTCACAGATAAGCCAGAAGCTATGCACATTTAAGCCACACACTCCACAACATACACTCACACGCAAGCACACACACACACAGGCACACACACCTGCGGCACGAACTGTATGCATTGAAATATATTTCGCTTAAAGAAAAGAAAAGGAAAACAATTTTTGCAGCGTGCAGTAAAAAAAAGAGAGGAAAGCGAAACAACTCCAACAACAAAAAGTTGCAGTTACAGTGTAACTTGGTTAATCCTATTGATTTTGATTTGCATACAAATTAGAATGTGCAAGGTAGAGCTTCCGGTTAGGACCACAACAACAACAATAAAAACAGCAGCAACAACTATTCCGGAACTGAACTTCTCTGCCTGCAATATGCCAAAAGGATTTTCAACTAAAAGCTTGAGAGACTCGAGAGGCAAAAATGTGTTTAACATGTGTATGGACCAATCCCATGGATTATGCTCCAGCATTAAATTTCAATTTAAGCTGCACCAGAAGAAGCTGGCAAAAAGTGGGCATGTGTACACACACACACTCTCACACACGCACACACACACACACACACATGAAGTGCTTGAGAAGCGACAAAGTGCGAATGCCTTCTGAAACAATTAGCATGCCGCCTAATTGTTTGTTGTGGATAGAAAGAGCAGGAGAGTCGAGAGAGTGAGAGGGACAGGGTGGGGATGTGGTGTGGTACAGACTGCATGTGTGTGTGTGTGGGAGTGTGCTCTTGTTGTTGTTTAGCATTTTAATACGGTTTAATGAAAAATAAACAGTGCTGGTGTAGGTGAGTTGCTGCCATGAAAAGAAATGTGAAAAATTAAATTTGATGCCGCGCAAATATCTTTTAATATATTATGATGTGTGTGTAGCACGATACGATTAAAAAATACACAGAAAAAAAACGGCCAGTTTTTATGGAAAAAAATTAACAAAGAAAGCAAAATTAGGATTTTTAATAAAAAATATTTAAATTTATCAATTTGGTAAATTTCTAGAGGAAACTGGAATTGAAAAGGATTAATTTAATAATTGGCATACTGAAAATTTTAGTAAATTGTAATGTAATCCAATATTTTGTAGACATAATTAAATTTCTAAAGCCAAAAAATTTAAAGCAATAAACCAATTAGCAAAAACAATATGTTTGAACTATTTCTTAATAAAAGGAATTGAGAATTGGAGCCAGTGTCTAACATGGAACATATTTCAATTTGAATTTATGTAAACTTAAATTAATAAATTCAGCCCAAGATGTGACACAAGCTGTTCCGTGGAAACAAACATTTTCTTTTTGTGCATTCTTCAGGCTCAACCATATTTGGCAAGGACTTTCTGTGCATTCATTCGAATGCGCATTTTAATTTCCCTTAATATTTCATTTGCAAAAGTATGTGTGTGCGAGTGTGTGAGTGTGTTTGTGTGTGTAAGTAAAAGGCATATGGCAAGCCAAAGAGGCGTGCGGTGTGGAATTTTCAATTAAGATTAATTCGCGCATGTTTTGCCAGCAAATTGGGTGTTGGGCGTTGTTTGGGCGACAGTTCGCATTTTGGGGGTGTCTCACCCAACAAGGCAATCCCCTTTCCTGCGCCATTTCCTCACCCTTCAGTCAGCCAGCTCAAACTCAAACTCAAACACCAAGACCAACACTCTGCACGTGGCAGCTGCGGTTTATTCACTCAGTTGCACTCGGGTAGACGCTCGAGCAGCGATGCGTTATGAAGACGGCGACGGCGACGGAGACGGCGACGCGATGCGTTGCGACGACCAGGTGAAAAACTTGAGCGCCACAAAATTGTGCCACTTAAGAGGGAGCAACAACAACAACTATATTAAAAGCAACAACTTTGTCGCCGCAGCCAGCAACAAATTACAACAAAATAGACTTTAATCATGGCTTGGCTAACAAAGAGCTGCAAAAAAAAAACAGACCAGCAGCTTTACAGTTTAAAAAAAAAATGGCTTGAGTTAAATAGACGAAAGTGCTCAACGGGCACATACCCTATAAATAACTAAGCAGTTCATATAAGAGTCCTAGTTGAACTGAAATAAATTGACGATTTCTTAAGCGTTATTATTGATATATTCCTACGATGAGGATATAGATTTTGATAGATTTTTGAAAAGACGAGAAAAGTTGTTGTTATCGAAATGAAAGAAAATGTGTTAAAATACTAAAAATTAAATTTCACACTTTTTACCAACCATATGATGCATTTTTAAAAGTATTTCTCTTCAACAAAAAAAAACTTTAATTTGAATTTTTTTTAAAAATTTATCTCTTCATAAAATCAAACATTAAAATTTGTAAACTACTTTATAAACAGCAAATCTATGAATATGTCGCAATTTTAAGATTCAAATGTTATTTAATTTCTATACAGCTCTAAAGATGAACACTGATGAGATTTAAATATAAAAGTGTGCAACAACTTAAGCTACCAGATTTTATACAAATTATTATTTTTAAAAATTAAAATAATTGTTATATTAATACTTTGTTTTGTATGTTTATAGATTTAACAAATAAGAAACTGTATAATTTATGTATATTTTTCGAGCTATTAAATTTTTAGGGTTTTTGTAAATTATGAGGAAGATATTTTCAATAGCTTTTATAATCTTTTAGATATGGATGCACATGGATGGAATAGATGAACTCCTGCGTACATTCCACCCACTGTTTTACCCACTTTTAAAGGTTAGAGGGTATAATGAGGGTAGCCTAGGTGCCTCTGGTGGGATGGTAGTGTAAATGCCAGTGCATTAAGTGGCGCATTTCATCAACATTATCCTTACTACTATTTTCGTCCTTGTCACTTCGTCATCGCAGAGCCAACTGGTGCCTGTCGCTGTCGGATAACTGAACCCTTGACGAGCAGTAAATATTTTTATTCAAGTTAATAATGCTGCACTGCTGCACTAACATTGGCGATCCCCAACCCACCTTGGTTGCTCCAGTGGCCAGTTGGCAGTTGCCATCATTTATTTACCCCTCGTTTGAAGTTTACTTTTGCTTTTGCTTTTGCTTATGCAGCGCGCCTGTTTACGTGTAAAGTCCTTTTGGCCCCAGCTATTTGCCAGCACTGCGATTCTCAGCTCTTTCTCTATTGCCGTTGTTTACTGTGGTTTTCATCATCCGCACTGTTTGTTCATTAGCCGGGCCAAGGCGAAACACAGCCGCGAAGCCAAATGCAAAGCAAACCAAAGCAAGGCAACGGCTACATTTTTTCGCTCGCCGCTTGTTTTATGTGGTCTCAAATAAATTGCCAACCAAACTCAAACCCCTATCCACCTCATAACCCCCCTTAACAGCCCCTCTCTCTCTCTCACTCTCTCTCTCTGACTCGATTAAACATAAATACTGCTGGGCAGTAGTTGGCTGTGCTGAAAAATTAACTAGTTTGAGACAGTAAAGGCGAAAAATGATACCTAGTAAAATTAAAATGTGATTTATGTATTGGATTAATCTTGGGAGTAGAAGCTATTATACATCCAGTAAACTGGAAAAGCAAGTGAGCGTGAAATTGTGATTTATCTTTAGGATTTATCTTGGCCATTGGAAACGGGCTTCTATCTGGAGTTGTAATAATTTTAAATCTTTATTTGCGTTTTGCAAAAGAACAACTTTATTCCTTGAATACAAAAACTCAGAAAAAATGGAATCCTTTATGTAAAAATATATGAAAAATGAAAAAAATATCCACAAATGTTTAACTTAATTTTTTTTTTATTAATGAAATCTTTTTGAACTTTAGAAGATTAATTTTTCGGTCTTTAGTTTTATTAAGAACAAATGAATGAAATCAATTGAAAATGAAATTTAACCATATTTTTATGTATTTAAATTAAAATAATTTTTTAAATATATTGTTGCTTTTATATATTTTATAACTCTTATAAATAACAGTGCGTTAGCTTGAAATGCTAGGATAATAAATATTTATCAAAATACATTTAAGTTCTTTTAAATACAAATATAATATTCACCTTAGACTTTGACTAAAATCATTCATAATCAAAGTAAAAAAAATCTCTACTTTTCATACTCTTGCAATGTATTTGCTATTTGTGGGCAACAGTCTGTGGGGGTTGGGGAGGAAGAGCGACTGAGAATGCTGAGACAGCTATTTGATTTTTTGCCTTACTTTTACTACTGAATCGGTGATTTAATGATTTAACAGAAATCCGTTTTACTTTTGAACTAAGTCGAAGTATGATTTCACAAAGGAAAAAATATAATAATGACCATAAACAATTAGACAGAAAATGCAACCTGAGTGAGTTGTGGACGCAATTAATATCAATTTATGTGTTTGTTTTTTTTTTTTGTATTCTTATATTTTCCTGTACCGTTCATATATCATAATTAGCGCCAGCTCAACTGACTAAGTGGGCAGCGGTTGGGCTTGTAGGTCAGGTCCTGTGTGTGTTAGGGAACAGCTTGTGTGTGTGTGTATGTGTGTTGGTTTTCATTTTTTCCCAAGAATTTATTTTTTTGTTTTTGTTATGTTTTTCGTTGTATTCTTGGCAAAAAGGTGAAACCATAAAATTTACATAGCAGTCACAGTTGAGCACTTTAATGTCTTTGTCTTGGGCTTTTGTTTCAGGCCAATTCTTTTGTGGTTCTCTGCTCTGTCATATTGGGCCTCGTTGTCCCTTTTCTCTTTATTTATTTATTTTTTTTTTCTTCTTGAGAGTGGCCTCGTTTGCATAATTTTGTGCTTTGAGTTTCTTCCTTTTTGGATGTGAGGTTTTTTTTTTGCTTTTATATAATCTGGCATGGAGTGTTTCAAGTTTGTAGTCAGTTTTGTCTCTAACTTTATAAACTAAAGCCATATTATAGCCTTGGCATAACTAGCCAACTATTTACCAAACTATGTAAACTCTTTTAGTTTTTAAGCCAAATTGCTTAAACTTGTTTGCAATGCTTTCAGATAAACTTTGATTTTGCAAGAGCAAACAATAGTCGTTATAAGAATTTGTTTCCACTCTTATTTCTAGATTTGTCAGCAGCTCAAGTGTGCTAATATTTGGCTTAGTCAAAGAGAGAGACAGATAGAGAGAAAGAGATAGAGATAGTTAGATACAAAGGGCCAGATTTGACAATTCCCTTTTGGGGGATTTGCTTTTGCATAGCATTGATTAATGTCTTTGATTTATAAGGCGCCGGATCAATAAATGCTAAGCAGCTCTGCTCGAAGCACACACAGATGCGTATCTATAATAGCAAACATTTAATTGAAACTATTTGGCAAAAGGATGTTCCAAGGATATGTCAAGGATATGCCATGAATTTGCGCTCAAATGAATTGCACAAACATTGACTACCCCAAACAGCGCCGACAGATGGAAACTGTCTCTCTGCGAGAGGTAAGCGAAACTTTCGATTACGATCTGAAAAGCTAAGCAAGCTCATTTGCAATTTAAACTTGCCCGGTAATAACCTGCATGCCATTGCATAACCACACACATACAACAGTGTGTGTGCGTGTGCGTGTGTGTGTGCAACTCCCAAGACATTGATGAGGTTATTGTCGCATACGTGAGTGGGTTGCATAAGTAAATAGCCAAACATATATTTATATATATATATATAAGTATGCATTCACACACACAGTCGAACACACACAAACATGCAAATAATGAAAAGCAATTTACAGTACACTGCGAAAAAAAAATAGTAGTAGCACATCTAGATAGATATGCATAGATAGGCGAGCCACCTTTGAAAAAACATTTAAAAATTACCTTAAAAAAAATCAGCTAAAGTTGTTAAAACAAGTCAAAAAGCAATAAAAACAAAAAGCAAAATGTGCTTATTTAGTATTTAAATTTATGTATTTTAACCATAATTTGCTCATTAATTTTTTAAATTTAACTATAACTTACTCATTCATTTTTTTTAAGAAAAGAATGACTATAAAAGAATAAATTATTTGTTGAACACATTCATTTAATCTGAATATAAATTATTTATTTATTAACTTTAAACCTATATTTTCTTGCTTTGGCTCTAAACAAATTTTTTTTTATATTATATATATGAATTATTGTTAAAGGTTATAATATTAAAATTTAAATTAATTATATTTTCTTTTTTTCAGAAAGAGTAGAGGTAAGTTTTGACTGCAACTAGAAATTGTTAAGATGTGAATTACGAATTTTGTTATATTTATTTTATATATTATTTATATAAATAATAACAATATTTCCATAATTTGTAAATCAATTAGGTTAATTTTTAAAGATCACAAGTTGCATATTCTTAAATGATGTTCTCAACTTGATAGCTCCATCTAGCCCGATTGTTTTTCACTGTGTAACTCTGTCTAAATGCAGTTTGCACCTTGTCTTCCCTCCACCAGCAACCAATGTAGTTTCAGGTGCTCCATGCTGCTTTGCATAATTGCTATTATGTTTGTATTAGCTCTAACAATTTGCTCTCAAGCACGCGTGCACACACACAAAGACAATACACACACACACACACACACACACACACACATGTATGATACATTTTCTACGGAAATAATATTTTCATGAATTTCTAGTAAAATTTATTCAATTTGCAAAAGCTCAGCTTGTCAAATAATTTGATTACTAATTGCCAAAATCTTAAATTAAACACAAAAAGCAATCAATTAAACGTTTCATAATATTAACTAATATTTGTACTGCATTTGATTTATGCTCAGTCTAATTGGATTATCTTATTTGAAGTGAATTTTAATTGAACGTGGCTTACTTAATTTCGTCCTATTTCCTGTGGTTCCTATTTTTGGTTAATTATGCTATTTTAATGGGCTTACTTAAGTTGGCATAATCAAATAAAAGAAATTTCGTGTCTTTGAGTCAGTGCCTTATTTCCACAAGACTGCAAATTACTTGTCTTAATAATTATTGTCTTACTAATTAAATGTAAAAAATATGACAAACGCTGTGATGTCAAATTTTGTAGCCAAAATCTGAAGTAAATATTAACTGATGACTCTAATTATTCTTTCAAAACAAACCTTTTTTTTAATCATAGTAACATCTTGGCCAATTTATCTTTTCTATTTATTTGACGTTCTTAAGAAATTTATTTAAATTTTATTCTTTATTTATGTGTATAGTTAAAACTTGTATCTTGTAAAAATGCACATCACTTTTATTTGTCCGCTGTTTGATAAAAAACGAAAACCCTTTCGAAATGCACAAACGAAAAGTTGCTTTCAATAAAAGTTTCAAGTGTTGTGTGCCCAAATAGTGGTCGAAGTAGTAGTAGTCATGTTGGCCAAAAAACAGTTGGCTTGGCATCAAGCTCAGGGCCACCCACTTGGGCACCTGTTTGCCTGTTCAACTGTGCAACATCTGCAGGCCGTGCCACACTTAATGACCGCAATGTGCGCGGCCATTAGTGAAACATATGGCAAGGCAAGGCGGGTATTTCTTTGGGCCAACTTTTTCGCCGGGCGAAATGTAAGTTAATTCTTTGTCTATGGGGGGTCAACACCCAACTTGTTACCTGACCGATGGGGTAATTGGCCCCAGGAGTGCTGTAGCTACTTAAAGGCTACCAAGTTTTGCGCTTTTTTGTCAGCCATCTAGGCTTATTTATGGCACAAAAGGCGGCGATAAAAAAGGCTAAGCATTTGGTAGCTTATGTAGCGTTAAACTGGCTAACACTAAAAAACTTTCTTCTTTTTTTTTGATAGCAAAGAAATTAGCGACAGTACTAAATTTTATTTGCCATGAAGAAGATTTTGTCGTAAAACGCGTTTCACAAATTTAGCCCAGTTAAATGGAGGGGCTTTAAAATTTTTCGCTTAAAGTTCAAAGAGCCCAAATGCTGATCAGATCAACTTACCGGGCTAAAAAGTAAAAGAGATGCCCAGGTGCGTCCATGCGTAAATCCCACGTGTGTGTACCCGAGTGTGTGTGGAGCCTTAGCCAAGTCAATTTAACGCCCAGAAGGTAGCCAAAGTAGCAGCCCAACTAAAGACGCACTGCGTTCCAGGGATTTCTACCCCATAAATAGTTAAGCAAGCGAAATGAAAGACAAGTCCCGTAACAAGAAGCACAGCAATTGAATATGGCTAACTGAATCTTAAATACACTATCCGAAAATACTATAACAGCCTGTAACTAAATTTATATCTTTATTTTGATAAGCGATAAACATGACAAATTTTGACAGCATTTTAATAATAAAATATAATAGCAATACCAAAAATTAAAAAAAAAGATAACTTTTTTTTAATTTCTTCACCTTTGTTTAAGACACTCAACTTAAATCTGATTTAAATTCTTTATTTTCTTTTCTGTTTTTAAGCATTATTCTAAAAGCTAAAACATGTTGCACATGGCTTTGCTTGTTGGGCTAAAATGAAACCGAGCTGCAAACTACAAACATTTTCTACTTTTTAGAAAATAAACAGAATATTTATATTAAAAAAATATATCCAAAAAAACTAATGAAAAAGCTTTTTGTGTAAAATATTTATACATTTTACTTTGAAGAATAGGCGAGCCTGGCAACAAGAAAACAAAAAACTTTGTTTCGAGAATATTTTTTTTACAAATATACATTCTGCATTATAATCTGAAAAAAATGTAGATTTTGTAAAGTCAGGGATATTGTTTTCTCATCACCACAATTTACCTATCGCAAATGTTTAGCAACTGTTCCGACTAGAAACAAACAGACTAAAACAGGCATAAGAAATAAGAAATCCCTCCATGGAAGGGTATCCCATAAAGGACAACTACACACAAAGGTGACCGAAACAAAGATCTTTAGATACATATATATATATACAAATATATATATATATTTATATGTGAATCCTAAGGTGTGCTGCGTGCTGCTTGCTGTTGTTAACAAAAGGTTCAAGCGCATTTTATGGGTTTGTCAATAAAAGCCAAAGCAGAAAAGCGCAAGAAAAGCAGGCTAAGTGTAAGCATATTGACCTTCATCACAGGACCTGTCCAAGACCCCAGAGGATGGCATGTAAGAGGAGCAGCGCCAGCAAATGCTTAGCTAAGCAGCTGTGCCTCCCAAGTGGCATGCGTGTCCTTATCAGTGGCACGTAAGTAACTGTGTGTTTCTTGCCCCCACATTCTGCAACCTGGCTGTGTCCTGGCTGTGATTTAGTGCGCGTTTCATGTGCTTCGATTGCTTTGCAATTAGCGCTACTTCAGCAAATTTTCGTCCTGTGCGTTTTGCTAATGACTCGTTGCTCGTTGCTCCTTGCTCCTTGCTCCTTGGTCCTTGGTCCTTGCTCCTGGCTCCTTTCTCCTTGCTGCTGACTGTGAAGCCAATCCATGTGCTCATTGATTTGTAACAATCGACGACAGTTTTGTAATTGTGTGTGCACAAGTGTCCATGTGTTTATGTGTGTGTGTGTATGTGTGCGAGTGTTTGTGCGAGTGTACTTTGTGTAGCAGCAGGCAGCAGCAATTACGCTCATAAATTTTTGGTGGACGCTGCACAACGCGGCGCATACTTAATGCGATAGCCAGAAGGCTCTTTTTACATACATATATATGTATATATTTGTACACTGCGCCAAAAGTATAAATCTCAATTACATTTCTCAGTTTTAATTTTAAAAAAAAATGTAGACTTTAGGCTTGGTTCAAGAGTAGAAGTGATAGTTAACAAATAATTAAAAACGAAAAATTACATAAATAAATAATTTGTTTCGCTTAACAAGTAGTAAAAACTTGGTTCTATTTCCAATTTGGTTTCATTTTAAATCTAGCAAAAATATTTTGTTGAATAAATTAAGAAAAATATTTTGGTTTTTCACTGGTTTTGCTCGCAGAAATTTTAACACGATTATTTTTGTATCCAATTTATTTGTGTCGAAAATATATGTTTCGATGGGAGAATATTCATTTTGATTGGAGAATTCATTTCGCTGTTATTTAATTTATTTTTCTTTTACTCTATATAATTTTTTACCCCATTTTTTTTAGGGGTATGAACAAGCAGCAGTATTAAGCCCAAGAAACCATTTTTTACTGTACACATATATAGACATAAATATGCATGTGCATGTGGATGTGTGTGTGTGTGTGTGTGTGTATGTGTATAAGAGTGTCGGATCCAATTAGTCGTGTTTTCAAGTGGCTTTCACACTCGCAGCTGGCTCCCTTTATGTGTTGTTGTTGTTGTTGTGTGTTGTTGTTGTTATTGTTGTTGCCACTTGTACGTGCCATTGCAGTCCTTGCATGATGGCCGCCTAACGAGCTAAGCGCCAACACTAATAGCAACAAGAACAACAACAATGGTTATATAGAATGTGGCACAATTGCTGTTGTTGCCTCTGGCATTGCACTGTGCAACGCTGCACAATGCCACACTTGGCGTGTGTCAACACTAAACATTTAAACATTTCAGTTTCTCACTTTGTATTATTTTAATAGTGTCACTTGAAGGGGCAGCACACATAAAATGCAAATGAGGCGCAAAGCAAAGGAAATTGGGGTGAAACACACAAACATTTAGACACATTAAAAACATAAGCACAAACACACAGAAACACACGCAAAGTACCAAACAAAAGCATCCGAAAAAAAATTGTTTTGACTTTGCTGGCAATAAATAAACAAATATGAAACAACGCCACAGGATTTTTTTTTATTTTGATAGTCGCTCATTTGGGACCTGCGTGACTGACAAATGCCCAGCGGGCGCAAATTTGAAGCTGTCAACAAATTTTCGAATCTATTTGTGCCTTTTATTCATTTTTATTTACTTCTCTTTTTTTGTTTTGGTTTGCCCATTAACATTTACAAATCACTCAAAGCAAATGTTCAGCAGCGAACGACAAAAACTAAATAAATCATTTTTGAATGAAGCTAAATACTTTCTATGTTTGTTTATTATTAATGATAAAAGTGATGGTTTTAAATATATATCATTAAGTATAGAAGTCGTGAAACAAAAATTATCTGTAAAATGGAATATTTAATAATAATTGATTGTAAAAAAAGACTTATTTCATATTTGACAATTTGCTTAAGTCCATTGTGGCTGAAGAGTTTAAATGAATTTTCATATTTATTATTTATTATTTAACAATTATTTCTGCTGCTTTACATTTTGTGTACCTTTGTAAACAAATTTGGTGCTAACTAACCTGACATTTCTATATACATTTTTAACGATAAATTTGTACAAATACTAAAAATAATAAAAATAATATGTAAAATAAATGTATTATTATTTATTGTATTTTTTAAAAAATATACTTTAACTCACACTATGAAATGCTATATAAAATATGCATATTTTATATATTAATTTAATCGACATTTTATTCTCACTTTTATACTCGAAAAACGAAAGTTATCTGTAATAAAATGAAATAATTATTAATAATTGACTGTAATAAAAATTACATATTAAACAATTAGCTTAAGTCCATTGTTGCTGAAGAGTTTAAATGAATTTTATATAATTATAGTTATTATAATTATTAAAGCATGATTCGGTGTACTACTGCTTTATATTTGAATAATTTTTTTTATGTAATTAAGTATTTGAACAGCTTCTGGCGCTGACTGGCCTGGCATCAATTTACACATTTTTACAATAAATATGTTCAAATAGTGTGTTTTAAAATTTGAATATGTTACGTGAAATAAATTTACTATTATTATTATTTTTTTTGGAGATAAATGTGCTTATATTGCTTATTGACATACATTTACTATAATTTATAATCTATGAAGTGCTATATAAATAAAATATGCATATTTTATATATTAATTTAGTCCAATTTTTATTCACAATTAAAATTTTAATTTAAATTTAAGAAGAACAAATTGCAACAACAGAAAATCACTTCGGCTTTTCCACGTGGCGTATGCGTAATTCGGTTGTTATTGATTAAAGACCGCTCAACAGGAAATACAAAAAGCAAACATTTTTCGAATATAAATTAAAAATATATGTATAAAAGTGCTGTTTTTGACAAGGCTTCCCCAGCAGTGCCCACATATTGATTGCCGGTGCATGGCGGCATTATTTGTTGCATACTTTTTGGCATGCGCTTAATTACATGGCTGTTACAGGCATGTTGCTGTGTAAGTGGCAACAGAGAGAGTGTGTGTGTGTTGCTGTGTGTGCGTGTGTGTGCAAATTATGCGCGTTAGAAACGAACGTAACACACACCACATTGTGGCATGTGCAGCAAAAGAACTAAAAAAAAAACATGTGCGCTCGCATTAATTGAACAATTTTTTAGCGTAACTTTTTTGCTGCTCATTTTCCAGATTATTATCGCCTGGAGGGTTTTAAACATTTTCGCTGCAAAAAAAAATAAAATGCACTTGCAACGCTAACTAAACGACACTTCGTGACAGCCTTTGCGTGTTTATAATTCACACTTCTGCTTAATGGAGAAATGCACCAAAAAAAAAATGTATAAATACTAAACTAAACTAAAAAATAAAGTCATTAAGTGCTGAAGGTTTTGGGTCGCTTATCAGCAGGTTACAATTTTGGCTTACCTCTCAATATACGTGCCGTTAATTACTGCCACATTGCAACACAAGCGAGCGCTGCATGCTTATTAACGGAATCAAATTTTATTATCCTGCGACGCGGACACAAATGGCTTAAACAATGGTCTGGCCATAACTAACCCAAATTGGAATGTATATTTGATGAGTTATTAAACACGACTTAAAGTGGGCGTGGGGAATGCCACCATTTTTTATGGTGTATGCAACACGCAGAAAACTTGTAGTTATGTTGGAAATAATAACAGTTGTTAAGTTTCATGTTTTATATATAACTTTCTACATGAGAACATGAACATGAACAGCAAAAATCGCTTAAATCTTAAATTTTGATGAAAATATTTAAACTGGTTTATTGCTTAACTTGTGAATGTTGATTGGAAAATTGATACCACAGATGGTGTTTTGAGTTACTTGAGTGTTGGTTTTTCAAGTCCTCTTCCAGCCAGTTAATTGTTATATGCAATATTTCCAGCAAGTGAGTTAAAATTGTGTTGAATTTGAGGTTTCTCTAGGTGTCTGCTTGGGCTCGAAATTAATTAAGGACTCATTATGTAGAATTTGCCTAATTATTGCATTAAGTTTCAGTTTGAACTCTCTCTTGATGTGTGATTGAGCAGACACTTCCTAAATTGTAAAGCCTTAAGCATCTTGAACATGCATATTTGAAGTTTGAATGTTATTTCACTTTAATATTTGTGGCTTTTAAAACTAAGTTATAAGTCCAGTATTATTCTTAAAATCGTGTAACCTTAAAACATATATATATATTGCCATTAGCTTATATCACAACAATTGATGTTGGTATATTAATTTTATGTAATAAATATAATATAATCTTAATATATATTAAATCAGTATTTTATTAAATTTATTACATATTAATTGATTTTTATATTTAATTATTAAAAATAAAGCCATTTAGTGCTGAAAAATATAAAATAAAATTTTAAATATTCTACACTTAATTACTATTATTTATTTATAATTACAAAAACAATTAAAAGTGCGCATTTTTCCATCCTTGATCAAGCTGTATGCCAAGTGTATGCAACAGCTAAAGAATACAACCAATTTTGCCAAGTGTAATATATTATTGAATCATTATAAATTTAGATAAGTGTCGATGCTGCAAAATAGCCGGCAGCAACATATTCGAGTTTTGCAAGCAAAATTTTACATCATCTACAACTAACCTCAGACCATTATTGTAGTAAATAATTGAATATTGCTGCAACGTGCGGCCGAAACTTGTGCACCAAATGTGCTGTGGCTGCTGCTGCAGCTTGTGTTGCTGCTGTTGCTGGTGATTTAATTGCTGTTGCTGCTGTTGTTGGTATTGTTGCTGTTGCTGTGACTGTTGCTGCTGCCGCTGTTGCGGCGTGGGCAACATCAAAATACAATTGACTTTTCGCAATATAGCAACTTTGAGGTTTTTGTCATGGCAACTGGTGTTGAGTATGTTGATTACACAGCAACTTCAACACATTCGCACTCAGAGAAAGTTGCTCTTCTAAATTGAATTATAGTCGGAGTTAAATTGTTGTGTTTACAAATTTCAAATTTACAATCGATGCTGAATAATATAAAATATATAATATTGAATTTGAAGCTGCAATCTGTTGCTATTTAAACTAACAACTTAATAATTGACTCAAGCATACTTCATTTTTTATAAGTATATATTTGAATTGGTAAACATAACCAATACCAAGTTAAGAAAACTAGCTAAATATAAAATAGAGTCTAAGATTGAAGAATTGAAGCAACGTTTTTAAATAATTTATTTTACTTACACCGAAACAGAAAATAGTTGTTAAAATTATTAAAATATAAATTGAACTAGAAATTATGTTTGATGATGATTTAAGATGACAAATTAATAATAATATTTTATTTGGAGTGGACAAAAATCTAAAAACCATAAAAATAATTTGATAAGTTAATGTTATCAATTTCTCAATTTTTGAAACCATGCAACTCTTTTTAACTAAAATTAATCGCTATTAACTTAATCCAAAATAGTTTTAAGTTTAGGAAATTAGCAAAAATTTAACTCGAATCTAGATATTATTTTTTTGATTCTTACTTAAAGAATTTGTCAACTTCAAATAACTATTCTTCATTTCGCTCAGTGCATTTTTTGAAGAGCCTGTCTGCAATTCCGTTGCAGCATGCTCGACTATTTTGGGTATGGTTGTATGCTGCCGCCACTTGCTGTGGCAACATCAGTTGTTTTAGTTGCTGTTGTTGCCACTGTTGTTGTCTTTAAATTGCGAACTTTGCCAGTGACTTCTGTTGCGGTGCCTGTCGCGACAGTGCACCACCAGACCACTTTGGATTAATTTAGCTGATGCAACACGCACACACACATACTCACACACACACACACACACACAGATAAATATATGGTATGCTGGTGCAGAAAAAGTTTTCATTTATTGTAGTTTTCTCAAGTTGAGATCCGTTCGCAGCTCGACAATTGGCATTTTAGCTGGAACAGAATGAAGCCATTTACTCTTGCCACAGTTGGCGTGCCACATATAATCTTTATTCAGTACCATATCCAATTTACTTGGCCAAAAGTCATAAAGCTTCTATACGCTTGGCCTTGCAACCATAATCGTTATTTATGTGCGCGCGTGAAATGTATAAAAATGCTTTTCTTATCATACCATAAAATTCAATAATGATGGAAAAACAACAAAGGGGAAGACGGAATATTTGTCAATGAAAGTACTGAATATTGAATACCCTAGTCAGAAGATGTTGCTCTCATCTAAGTTATTTAAATATATAAAATAAAAAAAAATATTAAATATTGAAATTATTTATACATTTCATTTTTCTATGTAGAATATATGTGTAAAGCGACTGATTAAATCGAGTTTCCATATTTTGAAATTGTTTAATATTGGTCTCGATTTTACATATTTTTAAATAGTTTAATTTGGGTCTCTCAATGTACACTTTTTTCTTAATAATATATTTTTTTTGTTCCCTTTAAATATATTTAAAGCAGTCTGTGCCTGACTTAATAAATATCTTGACACTTTCAACGAGCACTGCTGTTTGAAAACTACAATATTATAATAATAATATATTAATATATGAATTATATAATCTCTACATTTTGGAACTACATTAATAGCCATATTTATAAGTAGATATTTAATTACATAATTCCTCGTACGACTGCCTCAAATTATTCTCCTTAAGGGTATACAAAAACTCAATTAAAGTATTGTCAAAATTTATAACTGTGCTCAACAATGCGTATGTGTAATTTTTGGTGTTCCTGTTCCTATGCAATAACCCGTTTTGCCCAATGATTGTTTTTAGTATTTCAAAAAAAAACAGTACCCAAAAAAGTAAAAAAAATGAAATAAAAACCGCTTAGGGCTGAATTGCCACGCACACAGCTTAGGGAGCTGATATTGTTGTTGCTGTTGTTATTCCTGCTATTATTCTCGTTTAGTAACATTTATCGCCATTTTGACACACGCACACACACACACACTGTGGGACACACATGTGGACACATGTGCGCAGACGGGCAACACATGCTTCCCAGCAATTTTCACATTATTTTGTAAACAATTTTAAGTTGAATGGAAAATGTTTATGTTGCTGCTGCTGCTGCGGTTGTTGTTGTTGTTGTTGCTGATGTTGCTGATGTTGCTGTTGTTGCTATCCCGCTGCTCATCGCTTGCTGCACCCTATTTAACTTTTTATTATTCTCGGGTTTTTTTTTGCTTAGCGCTTTTGCTGCTTATGTGCCATATGTGTGTGTGTGTGTGGTGTGTGTGAGTGTGTGTGTGTGCATGTATTTTCTTTTGTGTTTAAGTTTTGCGTATGCGCTATTAAGTTTATTTAACTTAAGCGGATAAGTTGAGAAAAAGCTGCATCCTTTTGCCAAAGAAAACATAATTTGAATTTAAGTGACACAATTTATTTAAAATTTATACAAGAATTGAAGTTGGAGGACCCCATTAAAGTAAATATATAAAATATATATATATTATTGCCTGAATGAACAGGCTTAAAAGCACAATTGAAAATCTAAAGTTTTGATCTTCAAACAAGATCAACTTAAGGTTTCTCATTCAAGAACAAGCTCAAAGTTTTATCTAAGTTTAAATAAGTTGTCTCATTAATATTAAGAATATAATTTTATTAAGCACATGTTGAGTCTTAATTACGATTTAAACTTGCAACAATAATGATATTTAAAATGCATTCAAATTTTAATGCTAACAAAATGCACTATAATTAGTGCATAATTTTAAATTCGATAATTTGCCAATGCATATTCGAACATTGTGGTGAAAAATCACTAAAATAATTGCCAAAGGGCAAAATAAATTCAAAGCTAATATGCGAATGGAATTAGCCAAAAATTTGCAACTCAATTTAATGCTAGATTGGATATAAAATGCAAATGCAATGAAATTGCATAGATTACTCTCAAATAATGAATATAAATTTACGACCAAACAGATAAATTGTTGTCAACTAATTATGCACAGTTGTTGGTAGTCAAATACCGAATCGAATCGAAGCATCAGCTAGTTTTAACCGATGTTCAGGCACTCAATTATTGCCGTTTGTAGCACTTGTTTCGATTCATGTCAACACCTTGACAAAAACTTTGCTTTCAAGTGCAGCACCTCGCAAGCAAACGAGGCAACTTGTGTACTTCAGTGACAGTACACAGCAAGAAATAAAGGATATAATACACATTTTTACACAGAATGCATGGAAGTTGTTTTTGGAAGTAGTAAAATTACATTTATAAAATGAGCTTTCCATTTTTTGAGATGGTAAATCTTCATTCAATTTTTCTTCACATTTTATAATACAGTTTTTTTGCTGAGTGTACTCAGCACATTCAGTTCCTTCGATGCATGTCAACCGAAAATGTTCCTTGCCCTTTTTTTGGCCAGCACGCGCTTAAATGAAAAACGTGCTACAGCAGTTAGCCAAGTTAGTTGCCAGAGTCATGTCCTACTACTACCTGTTACCGTATACTATTCCTGAGTTAGCCCCCTGCCAAGGACTCTGGCAATCATGATTGACATGCAGAGTGCACACAACCCCAGCTCAAGTTGCCTTTGTTTGCAATTCATTTCGTTTGCATGTGGCAAAAAAAAGAAAATGAAATAAAAAACTTGAACTTCTCTTTTGGTTGAGTGCAACGAAACTAATTTAAAAGTTTGAATAATGTCAACGACAGATTTAAATTAATAGGACACAATTGTTGCCACAGAGGATTTACATTAATTTATTTAACACGCTTAATCAATTGGGTATATTTAAAAAAAATGAATTATGAAATATCTACATAAATACTCGAAAAAAAATTATAAATTGTCTTTCAATTTAATTTATAATATACATAGACATATAAATAACTAACTGTTTAAAATTTTATATATAACGCCGAGTTTTTCTTAGTCTGTCATTTATAGTAAATAATATAATTTTATGTATTTTTCGTATATTTTAATTTAATTATTTGTTGTAGAAAAGCCGGACGCGAATTAATCGAACAATAAATTAACGAAATTTAATCAATATTAATAATCTGAGTTTCACTTGTTGTGAAATAAATAAATAAATTATTTGATTGAATATTAATTAATTTTGTCGACATAAATATATAAATCGATATGCAATGTTAAGCTGAAAAACTTGTTCAAGTTGAAATTATTAAAATTTCATGATGACATCTGAAGTTTAACTGTTTTTGCATAAGAAGAAACTTCGCTCGTGTTGAGTATTTAGTGTTTTTCCTCAGAATTAAATTAAGAACTTTTGCTCCTGCCACAGACAGGCTACAAAACTCTCCAAAATGCTCGACTAACGAGAACTTTTGAGAACCAGCATTGGACGAGATTGGAGGGGAATGTAAATGGTAACTGGTAACTCATATTGAAGAACAGCTTGCACAAGAACTCGAAAACAACTGTACTTATGGTCAACGAATTTAAGGACAAGTTTATTGCACAAATTAACAATGACACATTAATCATACGCCTTGTGCGCCCAGCTACCCGATTGCGTTATCCTATGACATGACTGGGAATTTTAAATTCATTCAGGTATGTCTTCGTCAAACATTCCTGTCTTACACAAAGAAAAAAACTGCATAAAAGTAGAGAGACTGAGGTAGAGTTGGAGATACACTGTAGAAAATGTATAACAAAGATAATTGATTTTTCGTCGATATTCAGACTGCATTAGTTACTTAAAAAAGGTTTTTCCTATTGCCATAAACTATAAAAATTCCATGGAATTTATAAAATTCAGCAAATCATCGATTCGACAATTTGTATTTAAATATTTAAATTATCAAAAAATAAGGTACCAATCAATAAGCAAAAAATTATATTTAATTATAGAAATTCTGCTCAAACTCGATTTTAAGTACATTATTCTAAACTATATTCCGAGCAAAATAATGTAAGCAATTTTTACACTTGAATTAAATATGAATATAGCTGATATTAGTTGAACTTTTTCTCTGTGTAGCATCATCTTTTCAGACTTGACTTTATTCCGCTCCAGCTCATCTCTATGCTAACTTTTAGCAGTAGTCCAACTGCCAACTGCCAACTCCCAACTCTCTGTCTTCGCTTTGTTTTAGGTTTGGCTTTAACTTTGGCTTCAAAACTCAACTCAACTCAACTCGAGTTGTCATTTTTGCATGCGCTGTGCAAGCAGAGTTTTTTTTTTTTTTTTTTTTTTTGTGAATTATTGGCAGAATAAAAACGTTGACAGCCAAGTGCGTGACTTTGTGCTGGGAAAATTGCATTTTATTTTTTCATGGGGTGCCGTCTGCCATGTCAGCCATCTATGTGGATGGATGAATGAGGCTTTCCAAGCGAATTGCTGTCCATTCAATCAGCATTTCAAGCATTTGAAGTGACAATCATAATGCAGATATTGCCAATGCAATTGCAATGGGGAATTTGCGTTTGCGTATCGTTCGTTCGTTGCATCAATTCCAATTGACAGAGGTGGCAGTCACACACACAAACACTCACACACACTCACTCAGACATACCTTTGTCTATATTTCTCTCTCCTCAGGGCAACTCACACACAATGCAATTGGCATTAAGATTGCCCTTATATGGCATGTAATTGACTCACAGCACTTCGCGTTGTTTAACTAAAATACTTACTTAGAAGACCAACAAAGCGGGGCCAAGGACCATGGACTGTGTGGACTCTGGACAATACCTGGACACAAGGCTCCAAGCAATGACAGCAATAATAAGGTGACTCAGCTGAAATTTAGAGAAAAAGTTTGCAAAGCTTTAAATTAAATTGATTAAATATAATAAAATTTACATAATAATACATTTTAAGGAAATTACGAGTCGTTCTTGATTTTTAAGGGGAAATATATAAAAATTAAAATTATATTTAGTTGTAGTGTAAATAAAATGATGTGGCACTAATTAAATATGTATTCAATTGGCTTTAGGTAAAAATTACAACTTTTATTGCAAATTTATTGGGTTAAATTATGTAAAATATTAAAATGAAAAAAAAAACCTTTAATAAAAAATCTCCTATAACTTTTATCACAAAATATCACAATACGTTAAGAAATGTTAACATACGAAAACATCATAATAAAAATTTAAATTATATTATATATTATATATTATAAAGATTTAAATTATAATTAAGTACACCCAATCTAAAAAATTTAAATTTATATACATACGAGTATATAAATTCATTTATTTTTTAGGATGTCAGCAAATATAAAATAAAATTACTGAATACTTCGGTGCAAAATACAATAATCTATTATACAAATAGTGTTCTTTATTTATTAATTTTTTAAATCATCTCAACTTTTTGCTTCCTGACAAGTCATTACATATAATATTGTTGCTCTTTAGCAACTTTAAAAGTTTTTGTTTATATTCAAATTATTAGCTGAAAACTTTATGAAATTTACCCAAAACTGTCATTCATCAACTGTTTACAGCAATTGTACCTGACATTAAATTGGGCTAAATTGCACTCAATGCCTGAGTGCCCCCAATGGAGTGTAGCATCTCGCTTCAACAGGCAAGAACTTTATGTCCAAAAGCCGCAGCCCACACAAGAGAAGAGAAGAGAAGGGAACAAAATGAAAAGAGGAGAAGAGCTGACAGCTCAAATTGCACGTAGCTCGTATTTCTATTTTCTATTTTGGTTTTTTTTCTTTCTATTTTCTTGCTTTTACTTTATGCAGCAAACTTCTTATTCTTCTTCTTTTTTTTCTGTTCTTTTTTGTATCTTCATTCACCTATAGTGTGGAGCAGCCGCAGCCTTTGTGAAATTTTGTGCTCTCGACGCTGTTTATTATTTGCTCTGACCACATTTTTCTAGTTTTTGCACGTTTCTACTTTATTACCGTACACATTTCTCCCTCACATTCCCCATTCCGACGATGATTTCATTTTATATGCTGACCGATGAGAAAGAAGAAAGCAGCAAAGGCGAAAGATACACTCGAACTACATCAGACACAAACAAACTGCGGTCGGAATGGACAAGCGCCTAAGTTCACTCTCTGTCCGTCTGTCCCTCTGTCCGTCGGTCTGTCTCTCTGTCTGCCTATCTGTCTCTCCATATATGTCTATACATGTCCTTTATGGTAGTCTCCTTGGCTGCCCTGTGCAATTTCTAATTTCGAGGGCATTTACAGCAAAATACAATAAAAATAACGTAATGTTTGTTCGCCCAAAGGAACCACACCAAAATGCCGATACGACATAGATAACTTAACAACTTAATGGCAGGCCGCAACCAGATCAACTTTATAAGAGATGTGTGTCTGAGTCTGGGTCAGATGAGTAAACAGAACATAAAAACAGGACCTTGGCAGGCCACACACAAAAACTTATACACAGCAAGGCACACACACAAACACACACACAACAAAATCCGACAACAACACTTTGCTGCACATAAATCAATTTGCCAAGGAGCGATAAGGATGAGTGAGAGATGAGGAAGAGGCGGGGGGTAGATTAAATGTCAGTAGGGGTAGCTTACTTATGTCAGCACAAAACACAAAAGTCACTTACACACACACACACACATTAAGCACATGCATTAGCTGCATATCCAGCCTCAAAACTAAATCCTTACACTGGGAGATATATAAATTGACTACTCGAAGAAGTTGGAAACTTTGTCAACAACTTAGCTCAGATTGAAAATTGTATATTACTCAAGAACGTTTCTTATAATAACTATCTTAAGAGTGTATAAGCTTAAATTAAGGTTGATTGTTTTAATTTTCAAAAATTTATGATTTTTCTTCTTAAGCTAAGAAACTTTATTACTTGAATTTATTAATGCAGATCTCAGTTTCTGTTTCAAAATATTGAATTTTCTTCTCAAGTTAAGAACATGATTACTTAGAGTTCGTCTCAGGTAACACTATAACAATTTTAATTTAATACCGATGTTTCTTATTTAAAATAAAGATATTTTTGCTTTTAATTTTTTTATTTTAAATAATGCTTTTCTTTTTGAAAGCAAAGAGCTAGTTTATTCATTTCTCAGTTTAGCTACTCAAGTTCTTGTATTATTCCTGATATCATCATATTTAGCTTGAAACTAGAATTAAGGTTCTTAAACTCATTCAATAAATGTATAATTTTAGTTTTCCTTACATATTTCCAGAACTTGTAAATCAAGAATTCCTTAAAGCAAAAGAAGAAATTCAAATCATAACTAAATTTCGAGCGTGAGACATTTAAAACCAAATTTCAGTTAAGCTCAGCTTATACCAAAATTTATTTTTCTCTCAGTGTACCACAACAGCGACTTCTTTTGCTGCACAATGCGTGCATTTGCAAGTCAAGTTCTTAGCCAAGTGCTGCAACAGTGGCAAAGGCAGCCAAACAAAACTTGGTCAAGTGTAAGCTTTACGGCTTTAGCACTCAAAGACCGAAAAAAAAAAACTTACACGACAATTGGCAACAGCAGTTAGCCAGCTGCTGCTAGTGGTGGCTTCTAAGCCATTTGGCTTTCACAGTTCGGTCAGAAGTCGCCGTAATGCATCCTGCCTGCAAATCAATGTCCTTGTTCCAGCCGTGGTTGTTGTTGTCGTCGATGGTTGTTGTTGTTGTTCGTGTTGTTGTTGTGGATGGGCGGATTAAAACGAGGGTTGACTGAATATTTTTAGTGAAAACTTCTTTGTGGTGTCGTGATTTATGAGCTTTTCAACTTTACCGCGTTATCAGCACAAAACTTTTGTTACCTTCATTTCGTGTGTACACTGTGCAAAACAAACACAGCTCTGAAAGTAAGTAAAATCGAAGCAGAACTTTCAAAGTTTGAATATTTAAATATTTAAATATTCTTAAGCAAGCAAAATCATTCTGATGTCTTACTTACATCATTAAATACAATATTCTTAATTAAAAAAAATTTTTGTTCATATAAAATTTTTTACTGCAATAAATTCTTTAATTTATGCCTTCAAATTTATTTATTTATTCATTTTTGGCCAAGTGTAGTTTCGCATAGAAAGGACCTATTGGTGGTCTGGCTTATACTCGCATCTGCATTGGCAAAAGAGGGCTCAAACATCCGCACACACACACACACACACACACACAAGGATGAGCGGTGTGTTCGGGGCACATTTAAAACTTTACATACAACAAAAATGTTCACAAAACATTTTATCGTGTTACGCTTTCAACTGCCCATAAAAATGCATGCATAACCCGTCTTCCCCCACAGCCCTTCGATGCGCCTGTCCACAAGCTGAGGTTGACAAGCAGCGCGCCCACAACATCAAATTTGGGCGGTAAGTGGAAAATGGGGTCCGCAAAAATAATGCCCCATTTCAGCGCTGATATCGGCCAACAAAGCAAAACAGCCAAAGCTGATGTTTATATAGCGCCTGCTGGCACAGCGAAGAAGCAACCAGATTATAAATATATATATGTATATATACATACATATATAATAGTGTGTTTTCACCCTTTTCATTCTCTGCCCTCTGACCTGATAAATGCTCATTGGTTTTTAATTTAAAATCGAAGCACAAACTGCTTGCATTGTCTTGCTCGTAATGGGGCTGAACTCAAAGCACAGAACATGCACTTAGAAATTCAGGTTAAAACCAATAGAAAATAATAATAATAATAAAGAAAATAAACCACAGTTCAAGTTAAACAATGGGGGAAACAATCTTTAGAAACGCATTAAACTGTGTTTTGCAAATCGAGTGGATGAACATTTTAGTTTGTGTAACTAGTTGATGGAGAACAAATATGTTTCAAAGGGATGAAAACTAAATTTATTGAGAAAGGAAAATATCTAAAAAAGAGTAATAATAAATTAAACATATTCTAAAAAGTTATTTTGAATTTTACTAGGCAGTGAATGAATATTCTCAAAAAAGTTTCTTAAAACTTCTTGTTTATAAATGATTTTATACTGTCAAACAGTTTTTTGTTCTTTTAAATCAGATCGGATAAAAAGCTCAGATTAATAAAGTCAAATTACCATATAAAGCATATTAAAAAAAAACTTAAATTCTAGATTCAGAGCATTTTTACTTGTTCTAACTATCAATCAGACACTTATTAAAAGAAAAAAGAAAAGAAATCACATTTCATGGGGCTGAATACAAAAAAACAAAAACTAAAAGGGAAAAGGGATTACTTAAGTAGTTGGATAAGAAATTGTTTAAAACACCATTAAAGCTTAAAGATTATTAAAGGTAAACAAAACTAACTCAAATAAAACTAATTTAAAATTTTTGCTACCCTACAAAATGTGTGCAACAAATACAGTTAAATATATATATATAAATATTAATATAAATATAAAAAGGTATTTCCTATCAATTTCAACATCTAAAATATAATCCGCTTAAAACATCGATATGGTTTCAGCTTGTGCACTGAACATAAAGTTATTAGAAATTTGTATCGAAATTAAATCAATTTTAAAGCACATAAGCGAAATTCAAAATGTTTTTATTGCGAAATAAAATAATAGTAAAATTTGCAAACACAATTATCAAGTTAAATATTGCATGCACTGCAATAAATAAAATATCAAATTAACACCAACAACAATACACTGCCACACACACACACTCGCACACACATTTGCTGTCGGAGGCCGCAAACATTTGTTGAACAAATGCTCGAAGGCAAAAACAAATGTGGTCACATGGCGATACAAGAGCCAAATAATTGCAATATTCATGACAATTGTAAACAAACTCAGACACACACACAAAGAGTACTTGATACACACACACACACACAATGGGAAACAAAATTTGCATATCCTTTGCAAGAACCAAAAATGATATTTGGCCAAGTCAAGCGTTCATAAAAAGAGAAACTTTATGCATACAATATTTAATTTCATGCTTTATCAAATTTTTGCAATATTTACTCAAACACAGACACACACACACACACATGCATAGACTCTCATGCATATGTATTAAATATTTATGGATTGCGAATAATTGTGGCAAAATTGCATTAAGTATTTACAAACTTATTGCAGCTGCATTTTCAAATTTAATTTTAAAATACACTCGTCAATGTGTGAATGCAAATGCAATAAATGCAAATTCTAATGCTCAACGTTATCAAATTAGATTTGAAAACCAAATTGCGTATATTGTATTCAAATTTATTTATTTATGAAATTGTTGAGCCATAAATATTCTTCATTTTGTTGTTTTAATAATCATATAAAGCAGTGAAAGCAGTGAAAGCAGACGAAATAAAAAATAAAACTATAAATGTTTTAGTTGAGAGAGCTCGACTAGTATATACCATCTAAGGATCAGAAATGTTATGTAAACCATTAGAAAAACATACTTAAAACATGTAGAAAAAATAAAAAATGTTGTTGCTATTATTCATAGATTTGTCTTTAGATTTTACAAATAACCAGGCAGACATGAATTAATCTCATTGGGAGTTTAATTTTAATCAACATAATATATATTCATATATATTACGGGTTCAGTAATGCTTCCCTTTGCATATTCATAATTTTATAATTTTATCCTCAATTTATTGAAGACAGGTTATGAAAATTCATTCTTAAAAACAACAACAAAATTGTCAATCTTGAATTATTATTTGATATTGAATTCTAATTATACCATAAATACAATCCAATATTTCGATTGGCTGCATTAAATTCTCAATGAAATAAAATCACAAAAGAAAGCAACCAATTTGATTCTAGAAGCAAAAGATTAAATTTAAGAACAACAAGTTGATTAAAAAGGCTTAAACCCTATTTCACCTTCGACCCATATTTAAATTACGAAAAATATATTCTCGATAGAAAAAGCATGGCATATATAAATAAGGCTTTTATAATTTTCTTATACATAGTTGTGGCTGCCAATTGTATGGTCCATTAATGTATTGTATTAATAATCACTGTTTCAAGTTTATGATCTAAAATATTCATTTATTCTCATTCATATATTTTAGGCTGGTTGTAGTACTTAAATAATTGCCATAAATGGCAAGCAAAACAATCAAAGCACTTCGATCAGAGCAGCCTTCGATGATGATTGTCCAAATAAATTAGCTAATTCAATGTGCCAGGCAATAAATATTGGTTGGCAACGATACTTTAGTTGGTTCCATTGCTTAACGGTTTGTTGCCAACCAAAAATTTGATACGGTAAACAACTTTGCGACGGAGCCTTGAAAATGCTTGGCTTTTCTGCTTTGCTTTTCTCGGCTCCGTACTGCTTTTGTTTTGCCATCAAAGATAGATGGTGATATATATTGCCCTTAGTCAGGTGCAAATTGCCAACAATAAATTGTAATTAATGATTTATGAGATGCCTTTTGCTATACCAATTGAAATACACTATAGCCAAGGTGTGAATGGCTTTTGCGAGTGTGTGTCGCAAGTCTCAAAGCAAAACTTATTATTTGTAAAGGCGAATTAAAGCGAATTAAATTATTCGCTAACTTAATTAAATTGAGTACTTGTATTAGTTAGAATATGTATTTAGTTAAAGATTATAATTAATTATAATATTGCCAAAATAGTCGATTATTATGATTTGTAAGAGTATTAGGCAACTTGAAGGAAGCGAGTGGAATGATAAAATATTAAATAGACGAGACTAAAAGGAGTTCAATAGTAATAAATCTGACGAGAAAACTAACAACAATCGATAACAAAAGATATTGAGAAGTATAATTTATTGAAATAGGCATATTAAAAGACTAAAAGTAAATTTACATATAAAATATCATATATCGAAAAAGTGCAACTATTAAACTAACTATCACTCGCAAGAGGCTTAAATGAAACGATTCTTAAAAAGTCAGAAACAGAGGAGATGGATGACAATTATCGATACATAAACAACATGCAGCTCATCAACAAGCGATGACTGTGCGTAATTATTAGTATTTTAGCCTTAAAAATAATTATCGTTTCTAACAAATATCGATAGACAAATACCAACAAATTCAAAACCCCGAATCGAAGTTTCAATTAGGCCGATAAATATTATAATCAAGAACAAATTCAACGCAACTTAAGTAGAAGAAAAGTTTTATCACTGAAGTACAGTAGAGCTAGAGTATCACTGAATTCGAACTGTAATCCACTCCAGCTAGACTCGCTCGTCGCTCTTGTCCAGGGGCTAAGAATAATGTTCGTTCCACTACGCATAAATAACACAAATATTTCAATTAAAGGGCGTGATTTCCATGCAACACCGCTGCAAATGCGAAATGGATACCTGCGAGTGTTTGGGGCGCCACATAATGATTAGATTTATGCCACGCCACGCCAGTTGCTCGTTAAGGTAAGGATAGTATTATATATATATATATATATATATATATTCAACTATGGGGCGATATTCTCAAGCCATTTTGTAAATTAAGTCGTAATTGAGGCAACATTTTTGTTATTGTTGTTGTCGAGCTGAGCAAGAGAATCAGCTGACAGCCAAGTTTAAATATGTTGAGCTTGCAAGCATTTTCGACGGGTTTTAATTAAGGTGCATGCGCAGACTGTGTTTGCTTATTTAATTGCACAATCGGTAAATGCAGCCAAAGTTGATTTCTTCTACTGTGTTTGCCTCAACACAACGAGCTGAAAATATTAACTGGCGCTGCAGGAATGGAAGCCAACATGAAATTCAATTCGCTTAAGCAAACAAATGGATAGAGTAGCAGCAGCAGCAGCAACAACAGCAGCAACATCAGCAGCAACAACAGCAGCAACAGCAGCAGACAAATTTGTCCGTTGCTTCGTCGTCGTCGGCAACGTTGACAACGTTGCTTGAATGGAGGCTGGCAACAAATTGCAGCCTGCATTTTATATGGCCTGAAATTACAGAATTCTATATGTATATAAAACACAAAAAAAAAGAAAAAGAAAATGAAAATGAAAAGTATATATATCAGGAGAAGAGAAATGCAGAGAGGACAGCAGCAGACTCAAAGTGAAACAGGAACAGACAGCAGCCAGGCATCAGCTCCGGTCACTGAATGACATGCGACAACGTTGCAACATTCTTATTGTTGCTGCATAGTTGTCGCTGGCATCATTTTACGTCATTTATCACAATCCTGACATGCCTGACTGAACATAAGAAGTGATGGGGGCCAAGCCAACTGCGATATCCTTACGACTGAACGAGACCAGACCAGATCAGCTCGGGCCACAGCAGACGGTCCGGAGCTGGAGCAGTATGTTGAAATTTTTATAAACCAACACGACGTATACTTCATATGCTGATGTCCACCAAACTGCAATCAGTGCCGATAATAATGTTGTTTGCTTCGGTCGGAGGGGGGGAGGGGGGTCAACTCTGATGAGCAAATGCAATTACAACCAATGTCCGTAAATGTACCGTAAATTGATTTCACTTGACGCGGCCGAGTTAAGGGTTTCACATTCAAGTTGTCCAACAACTGAGAATTGTTGTTTTTTTTTTGTATTTTTGCCAAGCAGCTTAAATGTTTATTAATTACTTACTACATTCACATTTTAATTGGAGTGCTAAATGTTTACTCATCGGTCTGTTAATTCAATTCAAATTGTCAATCAGTTGCTTATTCGATTTCAATTTCAATTTCTGTCAGTTATTCTTTTTATCAAAATTCGATTTAAGGGTCGGTGCACATGGAAATTCTAATTTCAAAACCAACACAACTGTGAATTGTGCTTTTGTTATCTTATTGAACTGACAGCAAACATATTTTATATTTGTTTATTTATACACGACATATAAATACCCTTTAAATTAAAAAATATGGAATACAATTTGTTAACTTTTAATTTTGGTTAGTTGCATTTTTAGATTTTTATAGATTCAATTATAATAAAAATAATATTTATTTTAGAATAAGAATAACACTATTAAAATTTAAAATAATCAGAAAAGTAGAAAGTAAAAATGTTTTAAAAGAAGTTAGAAAGCTTTAGTCGGGCTCGATTATATAAAAGACTATATCTTCACAATTACGTATTTTATATATATAGTGAAAATCGATGTTTTCTATATATATTTCCATATTTCCTTTAGCCACAAATAACGCATTTTCTTTGTTTCTTGCGTAAATGGAACACATTTTTTCGAGGGTATCAAAATGGGCTGTAATGGATATGCGAACCACTGTTTTGGGGGAAAATGGACAAGTTCTACGACTGGCTATGAACCGTGCAATTTATTTATATTCAAATAAACAGAGAAACACATGCAAAAGCGAAACAATTTATTGTTGCTTTACTCCAATTTTGTTGGTTTGTTGCTTTGGAGTCGCTGTCTTTTTTGTACACACATTCAGCAAAGCTGCTGCTGCAACTGCAACACTGCAACAGCAACAAATGCATTTAAACACAAACTACTGTTATTTGCTGTGTAACAGTAGTCCAAACATATTTATATATATATATATAGACCGAGTATCATAATTGCTGGTAATATAACCAAAAATGCAACTCGACCTTTTAGCCAATGTGTGTATTTGTGTGTGTGCATTTGAGTGTGTGTCTTTGTGTGTGTTTGTTTGTCTGTGCAACAGAGTTATGTGCAATTCCTGCCAACAGTACAAAATTTATTTATCCATGCAAAAAGATCCCCTTTCGGGTGGCGGGTATTACATAATAACAGCCGTATGCTGTTTGCTGCCGGGTCCATGTGGCATTAAATGCATTTGTTTTAACCCATTCGTATTCCCCCTCCCCCCTCTCGCTTCACATTTCCTGCATGTAAGTAAATTTATTACTACATGTTGCAGCTGCAAGCCTCTCGGCACTGTCATGTTTATTGGCCACAATCAAAAATCACGTTTTTAGCTTAGAATAAATATAATTCCAGAAAAAGCCTTGCTGACCAAATTTATATTATTATTATTTTGATATTTCAAGTGTTTGTCCAGTATAAACAAATCACAAATGGCTTTTCACAGCTTGTTTATGTTATTATTTTTATTTATAAATTTAGCCTTTCAACTCGTTCTAATTAATTGCAGACACAGAAAGTGTGGAAAGTGCAGAAAAGGAAACTTCTAACTACGCATAATAAAAAATTCCAATGTTTTATAAACTATATCGATAAAGTTTTAATTAAATTTTTACACATATCTACAAAACTGCCCGAGTATTTGTGGAAGCTTAAAATTTATTAAATTTCATTATTTTTTTAATTTGAAAAAATGTTAGAAACATAATAATATATAATAATTTAATTACTCAGGAACTATTTTCCTGTGAATGCTACATGATATAATATAATAATACCATATAATATAATATAATCTTAAAGGTTTTTATTAAAATATGAAAGTTACAATAAAAGAAAATAAGTTAACGTTTAAGTTTAAGTTAAATTGTTAGACAAAAAGTTGATCATAACTGAACCTTTTTCCCATATTTCTGTCGATTTTTACTGCGCCAGCTATATGTACAAATCAAACCAATATATATATATATATAAATTTGATATTTAATTTTGATAGCTATAAATAATAAAAGACTTGTTTAAATAGAAGTAGACGGGGATTGCCAATATCGAGTCAACTAGTGATTATGTGAATATATCTTCAGCTTCAGAGAGCTGTTCAACTTTACAGAATTAAATTACCTTCTGCAAGTGCTTTCTTAAAGAGCTCTTTTTGTCTTTTTAAATGTCATAAATAACTGCCAAATATCCATTAGTGTGCTTCAATGTACATAAGCTATATTCACCATCAAATTATATATATAATTTTGCAATTTCTGTCACTCGAAGGCTTTAGGACTTTACTTCAGTTGAGTCAGTTTTAGTTGGCCGAGTTTAATGGAAAAAACTTTTGCCATTACTTAAATGCAAATTATGACAGTTTGCATACTAATTGAATTTTCGCCGACCAAGTAAATTGCATTTGTCTAAGTTATGCAGCACAAAATTTAATAGAAATTTGAATACTGCTTGGAAAATATGACATGTAAATTGTTGATGTGAGCATGTTAGTCGATTTACTGCATTGTTGTCCATCTCTTAAATAAAACAACAGCAAAATGCATATAACTGTCAAATGCCTGGCTCCTTAATTAATAACCAACATGTCAGTGCCGTGCAACTGGCAACTGCCAACTTGCAACTTGTAAATTGCAACCTGCAACTCATCTATGTTCATATTAAGGAATACGTTTGAATGTGTTGACTGAATGTACACATAGAAAAATTTCGCAATATTTGACATGACTACGATTTAGTGGTGGAAATTCTTAAAAAGCAAATAAGATTACTCTAGTCGAGTTAGGTCGACTAGTAGAATTAAACTGTACTCCAAATATAGCTTTTAAATAAATAATAGGTCTGCTGACATTAGCATGTCTGATTTGAAAATACCACTTTGTTAACATAATCTTATCCAATCTGAATTAAATTGTGTTCAAGAATTCGATTTCTATCGATAATCGCAGAGCAACTTTCGAAGCTCATCATGAGTATATTTGCTTTGTGGGATCTAAGATTTTTTCTATGCATATCATTACAAACTTTCATTGTACTATTTTTAAATTTTGAAGTAGCTCTAAGTTTATAAATAATGAGTGGTATTATTATTGGATAAAGTTATAAAATATCCAATGTAATCTTCCTTTTTTTTGCCCAAATCCCATTGATGAAATTTTATTTCAATATTTCTTCAGCTAGTGTTAATCGGTAAGGAATATGTCTAAACTTTCCACACTTTTGAAGCTATCACGCTTTACCAATTATAAAATAGTAGAAAGCACTTGAGAATTTCTCTCTGTATATGAGTACTGCCAAGCTTGCGCTAAAAGTGCTGGCCCATGGATCGATTAGCACACAGCACAAACCAATTTTGGATTGGAATGCTTCATTAAGCATACTTTCACATGCATTCAACAAGACAAGGAGTAAGTGAGAAAGAGAAAAAGAAAGCCTGAGAGAGAGAGAGAGAGAGGGAAGGAGAAGGAGGTGGAGAAGGAGGTGGAGGTGGAGGAGTGGCGCATTCCTGCAAAACCTGCACAGGCAGCTAAGCTTGTTAGGCATGTCAATCATCAGCCGTGTGTTTACAAAGAGTTGTAGGCTTCCGAGGAGGCCTCCAGTTTTCAATGTCCTTGTCCGATATCTGGTTCGACATGGAGCTTAATTAAAGCCTGCTGCCAGCTTACAATTTGAGCTGCAATTGTGACTTTGGTTGAAATCATTAAATTCAGCCTGCTGGCCATATGACCTCAAGTATGGCTTTAATTTTAGATGATGCACACACTTGGCCTGGCCCAAATCTCGCCCATTTGCTGGGCAGTAAGCGGGTAGTTGTAGGCAGCAATGAGTTGCCAGCGTTGTCTGCTCTTTGCTGAGCTTTTTAATTTTAATGAGATCTCACTGGCAGCCTGCTGGGCTATGTGCCCTGTCCTTTGCTGGCCTGCCCTGTCCTCTCCTGACACGGCCAGAAACCGTTGTTAGCCACGCCTTGCCACTAATTGAGGCAGCTGAGAATGTTTTTGCGCTGACTTGGCTCGCCCAGCCTGACAATTTTAATTACAAAAATATGCATATTTAAAGATTTAAACGAACTGCGAACAATGCACGGCTCCAACTTAAACAAGTTAGAAAAATCAAGTCGACTGCGCTCGACTAACAGATGCTCTGAAATTATTACATTGTTAAAAGTTGTTTATACGTTTTGAATAAGAAATCTTTGCTTTAAAATTGTGAAAATTATTTTCGAAATGGGAGCAGTCATCAAAATAATATACATAAAATAACGTAAATTTAATATGAGTAATTTAAATATAAATTCTAAAAATTCAGTCTTTTTATAGTCTCTTATATCATTATTTTTATATATATTAAATAATCGACTTGATCGATTTTGATTAGTAAATATAATTTATGTGCTTGCAGATGCATTCAGCTGCCCGTCACATAATTTCTTCATTACACCCTTTTAATAAATTTTAAATGTGCTCAGGGCATAATTATGAAATGACAGCCAACTGATATGAATATAAATGATGCACTTGGCAAAAAAAAAGATATTGAATCGAACTTGATCAAGTTGCTTGTTAAAGATGCTAAAACAATTTAAAATCGCTCTATGATTAAAAACAAAACAAAAATTCTTTGGGAAGAAAATGTTTGACTTTTAATAGATTTTAATGTTCTTTAAAATATTCCTCTAAGTGTACTAAATATACAAAGTTTTTCAAAGCAAAAAAGTATGCAATGCAAGCAAAAAAAACAAAAACAGGAATAGCAGGAAACCTTGGCTAATACTAAAAGCCACCACTCAAATCTAGACAGGTTTACAAACAGAGCTGGTCGACGGTGGAGGGGGTGGAGGGGAGCGGTCTAAAAACCACAAAACAGATTGATACATTACGTGTGCGATGTATTTTCAATGGATGCAGTGCTGCAGGATCTGGACGAGGTCCCGACTGCAGGCGGAACTGATTGATATGCCGAATTCGCTAGCCAATTCGAGTTTGAACAAATTGGATTTTTGCATTTTAATCAGATAAAAAGCTTTACATATTTTGTCAGAGGAGCTGCATATATGCATGGATACCCTAAATGCATGAGGAATGGGTAAAATGGGTATATTTTAATTGTATGCAACAGGCAAAAAAAAGCACCTA
The DNA here is from genome assembly GCA_035042405.1 of Drosophila demipolita. Lineage (NCBI taxonomy): Eukaryota > Metazoa > Arthropoda > Insecta > Diptera > Drosophilidae > Drosophila > Drosophila demipolita. The sequence goes on from JAWNLI010000485.1 coordinate 10,249,176, forward strand.
CAATTAAAAATATTATTATCGATCAGAATTAAGAGATGAATTTAGCCAACTGTGCAGAACTACGAGAACCCAGAAAGAAAATAAAGTATGAAAGTGTGTAGTATAAATTCGATTGGTGTATTTAAATATATATTTACAAATCGATTTCCGAAAGCACTAAAAATAAACATTTGCAATTATTTTGATAATATCAGATAAGAATTTCTTAAATTAAATTTATTTTTAACTGCCAAGTATAGGCAATCTCCAAGTCGAGCTCTCTCCTGGAAAGCATTCTAGCTTGTTTTAGACTGGAATCTGACCAAAATGTGTTCTATTTAATGTAAATGAAGTGTTAAATTGATTACTGACAGTTGTTTAAAGTGAGCATTCAAATAAATGGCATATTTAAAAAGTTACAGAAGACCACAAATTTATCAATTTATGTGTACTAAAAAGACGTGTCGCAAATTTACTGAAGATGTGAAATTTAAGTCGGTTAGTAGAGCATATCTGGCCTCGATTTATATACATGAAAATAAATATTTACTTGCCTTTGTTAAATATGAAGAAGATTGTGCAACAACAATAATAATCAAAGTACAGGAAAATCTGAAACCAAATGCAGTTCAACGGAAATATTTGGCTCTGCAAAGCTCGGACAATAAAAGTGGCCGACAGTCGGCGGCCCGTTGGCTTGAATGGCGGCCAACAGCAGAAACGCAGGACAATGGCGTTGCATTTCCGTTTCCGTTTCAACAGCCGGACGCAAATGGCGTAAATGAAAACTATTTTTCCGCGCCTTTTTCCCAATGTTTGTTTTAAGGGAGCAACTAAAAGGAAAAAACTCAAACCCTTTTCCTTGATTCTCGGTTGGCAATGTTTTTTATTCTTGACCGCTACACATTCACCAGATAAAACAGACAAAAATACAAAAAAAAAAAAAGAATTGTCGGGCTTAAATTTCATAGAGAGCGTAGACACCAGCTAAAAACACAAAGAGGAATACAAATTTCCACTGATAAAGACAAAAAAAAATGTTGTTGGCTGTTTTAATAATAGAAACAGCTGTATAACTTAACTGTGAAACGTGAAAAGTTGAGCAGGTTTTTTAAATTGACCGCCAAAGTTTAACTACCATTAAAGATAAAGAAATTAAATTTGCTGGAACTTAAATTTAATATCACAGAGTGAAAGACAAGCTATAATCAAATTTATATTAGAGTTATAATAATTTGTCTTTATTCTTTCTTTTCTAATTTCAGCTTAGAATTTTTAAACAACAATCAAATCATCTCTCAAAGCATTTGACTAATTGTATTTTAAAACTTCTGTCGAAGTTTTGCAACCTTCTTTAATGTATTACACCTAGCAATACAAAAATTAAATTGGGCACATCAAAAGAATTAAAAACGAGTCTTTATATGAATAAGTCTCGTTTTTCTCACATTAACTTATAAATAATTTCAACTTGTGTCATTTTTTAAACTACCCTCGAAATGTAATGTTTATGTTACCATACTGAAATTAAATTTTTACCATCGCATTTAAACATAAAACTGACAGCTCTCACAAAAAGAAGATTGACTGGAAAAGAGCCTTTTGCCATCATTTTAAAATACTCTTAAATATGCATTTTCCTGGCTGTGTGCATTTAAATGTTGCATGTTGCATGTCAACAAATGGTAAATGTCTCGTGCATTTAAATGCACTTAAAATAAGTTGAGCAGCAATTAAAGAAATTAATTTGGGTTAAAAAAAAGTTTATATAAACTGAAAACGGAATCGATTGCAAAAATAAATACAATTCAAATATGAGTCAATTTAATACACCCATATTTATTGAAAATGTAATATTTAAATTTAATTTTAATTTTTAGGAGACTAACTTTAATACAGCTACATATTTAAATATTCCCATTAAGTCAGGCAGATAGATGAATATTGAATCCAACTTTAAAAACTTGTCAGAACTGGTTGCACATATTTATAGAAAATCAAATATTGAAAATAAAATTAATTTTCGGTCAAGACTAGCTTTAAGCAAGCTACGTATTTAGATATTTAAATTAAGTCAGGAAAATAGATGATTATTGAATTGTTTCGCATAAAGCTCTGCAAAGAAAGTCTAAATGCACTTTTTGGTATATGTATCATGATTTGTAATAGCAATTTCCTTTGGCTTATCCCGTAGCAGGACAAAATGGACCAGTTTTTTGCACTTGAGGGTCGGCGAGTTGCATGCACATTGCAACGTGCCACATGCTGTGGCGAATGCGTTTGCATAAATTGGCTGCGGCATAAAAAACCAAGTGGATAGAAGAAAAAATTCAATTTGGATTTTGGCACAAGCGGCAGTTTTTTACTTTCATTTTATTTCGTTTTTTTTTTTTGTGTTGCATGCCTCGCCATTGTCATGAGTGGCAGGGAAACGGCTCGAAATGAATTCGCCACTAAGCTCAAAGCCTGCGCCAACATAAACAGAAAGCTAAGCTTCGAGTAGCAAATTCTGCTGTTGCAGCTACGCCCACAACTTGCGACCAATTTTATGAGGCACAACTGAAACCGAAACTGAGCCTGTGGGTAAGGTCGGAACTGAGGATAAAACTGAGTCATTTTACCCCACTTTAAGTCTATCGAGTTAAGAATGGTGAAAATGTAAATGGAACCAGTAAGAATTGTAATTGTAGATACTCCAACATCCTTTCAGATCGAAGCTGAGGCATTTTTTACCAACTTAAGTTTATCTATTTTTGAATGGAGAAAATGCAAATGGAACCCGTAATTTTGTACTGCTATCTTTGAGACATGCTGACAAATAATAATAATTTTTTTCAAAGAAAAGCTTAAATACTCCATAAATAGTCGAAGGGTAAAAAATAATAATAAAATTAACAAACCCTTTATAAGGAAGGCACCCCTAAATATCAGAAACCAAATTCGTCCTTTTATTTCATTAGTATTTTAAGAATCTAATAAGAATCATCTTTGGAAAAAGTAAATGGTGGACTCAAATATGAACATATGGGTGGGCGTGGTCTGGACCCTTGAGGAGCACAGGAAGCCTAGGGAGCAACGTCAATGACAGGTCAGGATAACGTTTACAGGAAGCAAAGGGCAAACTGTAATAGACACAAAACCCAAACTGAAAAGAATGAAAGAAGAAAAAAATTCACTGGAATAGAACGTAAAATATAGATGTGTGGGATTGTGTGTGTGTATGTGTGTGGGTGTGTGTGTGTGTGACTAACTATTTGAGAGATAGAAAAATCGCACTTTTTTGTGCTGGCTACCAGACTGACACTCAAAGTCGGCTTCTCGAGTTTCGGAGCAATTAAAACCAGCACAAAGCCATAAAAGGGCATAAAAGTAACCAAATGTGTAGGAAAAAAAGGACGAAAAGAAAACAAAGTCCTGGAGACGCGTTTAGGCGAAACTAAGTAGGCGACTTCTATTTGTAGCAAGGACTTTTAATTTTTTCGAAAATAAGCAAAGGAGTTTAATGAAGATATTTGCAAAAGTGCAAACAAAGTCGCAAATAGCTAAAAATGTCTGTTTAGCTCTTACTTTCTATGCATATTTCTAACTTTAAGCAAAGTTAAGTAATTTAAATTATTTATTGAATTGGATATCAATGGATCCAATTGCTTTTAGTCATTCTCAAAGTGCTTGGGAATGTGGTATTTCTATAATAATTTCTCGTTTGACTTTACTAATTCAACTCAAGTTTGACTATTTTATGTTTATGCTCAGAATGATTTTTTAGTTATCAGTAAAAATTTAATAAATCGATCGATAGTTGTTCTTGAAAGAATATAATTTACTAATTTGGCATCGATTATTTTTATGATTAAATGTTAGGAGCATAATACAAAAGGGCGGACTAGTTCACTAAAGGACGGATTCTAATATATGATACATTTATTTTATATTTAAAATAAGAAAGAATCATTATTAAATTAATCTTAAAATTAATAAATCAAAACAACCAATTTTTAATCTATTAAATAGAAACCTTTTATTTTTTAGTATTTCTGTCTAAAATTGTAATCCACATAAAATCGAATATATATCAAAGTTCAACACTTTAAGAATGGCTAACTTGGTCGCTCAGGAACAGAGAGTCCTTCAGTGCCTAACAAGTCTCTACCCTTTCAAGGGAATAATAAATGGTTGATTTAGGTAAATAACAATTGCATAATGAGATAAAAGGAAATCCTTGCTTAGCAAGTTGAATAATTTTCTCAAAGCACAGTTTACCCTAAAATATCAGACGATTGCAATTAGGTAATTAAAATGGTGAACATAATGCTTTCGACACCTCAAAATTTAATTTAGTTAAATTTGTTTGTTGTTGCATTTAAAACTGGTGGTGAAAATTCATTTCAGCAAACACAGCAGCCGTTGAAAAGCCGCTGAAAACTTTTTGCTGTTAAAGAAAACAAAATAATATCGATTATTAGCACGAGCAGAGCACAATAAGGTTCAAACAAAAAGCACATCAAGCACAACAGTAGCAGCAAAAGTAACAACTACAACAAACATAACAACAACAACTACAACAAAATCAACAACAACAGCAAAAACAACACTAAAGTTGAAGCATAGCCAGGCAGTCAGGCGAACAAGCAAACAAACAAAGCGCCACGGCAACAGGACGCTACACAGGACTACACAGGACATCATAGTACTGGTTGGAGGATGTGTTCTGAAATGGACGTCATGGTGGGGTGTGGGCGTGGCTGCAGGCGGGCAAAATTTCGTTAGCCCAATTAAAGCAATTTTGACAGCTCAACTGCGGCTAGCAGCTGCTAAAGAATCCGCGAGAGAAAAATACCAGAAGCGCCAAAACCCATTCCCAGCACAAAAATAAATGATACAAATATTTTCACTTAAGTATTTTAGCCTTGAATTAAGATGTACAGACTTAAATGAAGAATGAGTTTTGTGAAAAGGCGCGTGAAAATCGAAAGTAAAATATACCAACTGTTAATTAAAATTACGAATTAAAGAGTATAATAATAAGAGCGAAATACTAAAATTGAATTGAAATGTAACAGAAATAAATGGAATAAATTTTATAATATGTAATTTTTTAAATTAATTATTATGTAACATTTTATGTAATTACTTTATCTACTCCGAATATAAATTATTAAAATAATTATAATTAAGATTTTTATGTATTTATTTTAACTACTCCGAATCTAGATATTAATGGAAATAATAAGTCAAATGCCAACAAACTTGAGTTTAGATTCCTTATTTTAATATTGGAAAAAAATAGACTTGTAATAAGATTATATTCGTATCCCCAGACTTAAGACTCATTCATTTTTTTTACTGTCTTAACTTAAGCATTAAAAGGAGAAAGATAACCAATTTGACTCAATTTAAATTATTATGAGATTTATATTTTTATTTTAATATTAATGAAAATTATAACTAATAATTATAGTAAATATATTGCAAATATATTTAAATTTAAGCATTAATAGAAATCTCAAAATACAAAATAAAAAATTTTATTAAAGCTTCTTCATTCCAGACTTAATTTAACTTCACGTAAAATTTTGAGCGCTTTGTTTACTTTTTGTAATCTTAGCTTAAAAATAACTCTTTCTTTGCAGACAGTGAAAATTAATGAAACAAATGTAAATTTCACAGAAAATGATTACTGCTAGAATTATTAAAAGTGAGCTCATTTAACACGTTTAATGTGGATGTTAGTCTGGAAGAGGCGAGGAGCTCAGACAATCGACGCCAATGGCACGGATGATTGCCCCGTTAGTTTACAGGATTAGCGGTGCCGCGGCAACCCTAAGCGGATTATCATTCACAGGGGAGCAGCAGCGGGTGCCGGAAGAGAAGGAGTTGGAGCAGGCAAGGAGCAGCGTCTAAGCCAATCTGAATAAACAATGCCACACAGCAATGTCTGTCTGCATTGTCTACCAGGACCCACAAAAGGGTCCGTTGTTGGCACATCAGCAGTAACGCTAAGAGGAGAGAGCGAGACAGAGCCAGACAGACAGAGAGAGAGAGAGAGAGACGGATACATAATAAGAGAGTGGGGAACAACAGTTCTGTCATGTGAGCAAGCTGGCTGACTGAAATCAGTTCAAAATATAACAACGTCAGCATTATATACCCCTTATTTAGGAGCATTTTACAAACGGGTATATTAAGTAAATATAAATAATTTGAGAATGTTTCAAGCAGAAGGAAGCAACTCAGATCTCATTTATAATAAAAATAATAAAGATCTAAAACTTAAAAAAATTGTTTTGAATATTATTGAATATATTTAAGATATGCTTACAGCTTATTAACTTTTTTATATTCTCGTTTACCATAGACAGTTTAAAATTGATTTCTGCTTATCAAAAATATCGATATAAATCGATTTCAGATAGCAATAAAATACACAGTTGCAATTGAATTATTATACACTCAAAAAATAGTTGCCAAGCTGTAAACATTTCTTAAATATATCCTAAAATCTAAAGGGAATAATGCAAACCAAAATCTCAGTTTTCTCGACTTAATCATTCTAATTTGCTGCACTTTTCCATAGTCAATCCACGACATAGATCATATTTCATCATAATCTGGTTGCTCGTAAAATCTCTCCCTCGCACAGAGTATCTCAAAATCAAGAGTATTTTCACATTATTATTGTGTGTTTGCAATTGAGACTTTTCAGTTAGTTAACAAGTCCTCAGAGTGTAACGAAGGTAATTAGTTGTAGTAGTTTTGGGAAAGGGCTACATTTTCCAGCTTAACCAAAATAATGAGAAATAATTTTCATAATTACAGCAACTGCATTTGAAACTAAAGCTTTATGCAAATGTTAATGTTGCTTTAATGTTGCATTGTTGTCTATTTCTGCTGTTTGTTGTTGTTGTTGTTGTTGCTGTTGTTGCTGTCTGCTCGTTAGCTGCTGCATATTCAATGGTTGAAATTATTGTGTACACGCAATCAGCTGTGTAATGAAAGGCGAACTGGTGTAATCAATGTGCAAAGGTAAAAGCCATAAATCTGTTGGCCCATTCGGAGAATTTTCGCGCTGCTCGCTTGGCTGGCTCGCTAATGATTTATTCGAGTGCGAGAGACAAGAAGACAAATGCCCAAGTAATTGAATTACAAGGCCAAAAACGTAGATAACTTGCTGAGTAAGCCATGCGCACTTATGCAAATTGAGCACGGCCAATGAGCAGGCACAAGTGCTGATAAGGCTACTTGGCCAGGCCAAAACAGTACCAGCCCCAAAAACAACAACGACGACGATAAGAAAACGGCTTGATTGCAAAATCAATGGCTCAAAACGCCAAACGCAACAGCGCAGCCAAAAGTCAACTTAGCCGCATTGATAATGCATCCCCCCTTTCCCCACCACCACCACTAGTTGCCAAGTTGGCCAAGCCAACCAGAGCAGCACTTAAAACAGTTTAAAATGCAAGGCTTTAAGCAGGCTGCTCACAAAAGTATGCCACGTTCTTTGTGTGTGCTAACAGCGGAGGCGCAAATGCGTACACTGTGAGAAAAAATGTGGAGTTCAATTTGGTATGTGATAGTTTACTGAATTTAAAGTTTTACATTTTGATTAAAATTAAAATTTATTTTATTTTTCTCTATTTAACGTAATCAAGCATAATTTGAAGATTTTAAAATATCTAAAAGCTTCAAATCCAAATTAATATTCAAGTAGAATTCGAATATTGTAAAATTTTTAAAAGCTTAAAATTAAAAATATTGCTCAATTTTATATATTAATTTTAAGCATATAACTTCTTGGGTATTTTAGCGTACAAAGTTTACTTTGTGAATTTCGTACGTTATTGACAGTTTTATACATATTTCTAGTAATTGGACATCTGCATATATTATGTATCAATCAAAAAGCTATACCTATAGAATTTCCAGTCGAATGATATATCAAATTTCTTAAATTAAAGTCAATTTTTTTCTAAGTGTATCAACTTACGATTAGTAAGCGACTTGAGTAAATCCTTCTTATAAAATATGGCCTTCGAGAAATGAATGCGAGATCAGCTGAACTGAGGTATTTGTGCACTGTGTATTGGCAGCGAAGGGAACCGGAATGAAGCGAATATAGAGCCATGGACATTATTTGTGCAAAATTACCTTTAACGAGGTGACTAGATGGCAGTCCTGTTGCATTACCATTACCGCAATAAACTGTAGCCGGGAGGCGGCACCGTTGGTGTCGAGTTGGGACTTGACTGCTGCTGCTGCTGCTGCTGGCTGACTGGCAAAATTGCACTTGACTCGAATGCCAATTACATGGCCCTTGCAGATGTCAGTTGGCAGACTCCAACTCCAACTCGAACTCAAACTCAGGGCAGTAAGACGACAAGGACGTTGGCAGTGGGAGTTGAGCGGAGGACAAGGCATGAGTAGAATTGGCATAAAGTGGATTAAATATGAATAAAAGATATTTGCGCAAATTGCATTAGTGTGCCGCAAAGCACAAGCCAAGCACCCACAGATTGATAGCCTGTAGAAAAACTACACAAAGATGGAGGAGATCCCATCGGTCAGGATGCATTAACTCGTTGCACTTACGCGCTAACGAGTTAATGTGCTTGCTTGCCACATAATGTGGCAGTTGACTGGTTGAATATTACTGCAAGGCAAGAGGAAGAAATCTTTGTACCATTCAAGTTAATTGTGTTTTTTGGTAAATAATTAAACAAAGCAAAATCAAACAAAACAATCATAAAGCTGCTGGTTTTCTATGGTATTTTAATTTAAAATGATTTAGCTTAATGTTTGTATTTCTTAAAATATAAAATATTAATTTCTAAATAACTTAACAAAGTAAAATCAAACAAAACACTCAAAAAGATGCAGGCTTTGTCTGGTATTCTACTCTAATCATATTTATCTTAATGTTGTATAATAAAAGTTTTAAATTTTTTCTATAAAATAAAATAGCAAAATTAAACGAATTTATACAAAACAAGCTAGTATATATAAATATAAAAATGTCTATAAAAATATTTACAAAATGTTTGCACAAAATATTTCACTATATTTTCAACAGCTTTGAAAAAACAGCCAGTTTGCCAAGTATTTCATTAAATGTTTAAAAACACACATAAAAACAAAATGAAAACAACTTTTTTGAATAAATGAAAAATGTGTGAGCTACACGGAAAAAACAAAGAAATACTCGTTTTGACCAAAGCGCAAACCACGCATGCACTGCCCAGCGAGAAGTGTGTGTGCATGTGTGTGTGTGCGAGTGTGTGTGAATGTGTGTGCTTGTAATTAAATTCCGTGCCTGCAAGTGTAATAGCAATATTTGGTTTTGTGGCTACCGTCATGCCCAACCTCAACTTGAACCCCCTCAACACCCTCAACCACATGCTCAGCCCCTCTGCACAGCCCCTCTGCACCACCCCTCTGCACCCATTCAAGCTCAAAATGCACGACAATGCAATGGTGGCCGCAGTGCAACAGGAAATCGTATCTAATTTGATTACCACCCGTATATATATATATATTTATATATATATATATATAAATTCCTCTGCTAATTGCCATTAGCGCATTTTTTGAGCATTTGGCTAAAATCGCAACGAGCTAAAGGGTTTTAATTGTTTTAGCCAAATGCTGGCTAGTTGACTGCGTCAATTGGAATAGGAATAATTAAAACTGCATTTGCCACGATTGTGGAATGGTTTATAAGGATTAATTAGTGTTTAGCCATGATTACTCAATGCATATATTTCATAAATCAGCTCATATCAAATTAATTAGTCATGTTCAAATTCATTAGGTACAGCTACTTAGTTGCATAAATTATTTGTGCTAATGGACACATTAATTATTAATTAGACTGCATTTTAATCCCTCTTCAAGCCGCCAACAATTATGTCATGGAAACTTGCAATAATAAATGGCATAATTAAATAAGGAATATTTTAAAGTAAAATGAGAATATTTGAGTCATTGATTTAATTTTTTAAAAAAACGTTGTAGTTTCAAACATAAATATGAATTTATAAAGAGTTGCTGAAGTGAACCAATAATTCTGGCTTAAAAGAATATAAAATGTTTTGGCATCGCAGTGTATGGAATCTATTAATATTTCACGTAGTTAAAACCCATATTTACTTCCATTTTAAAAGCAAAGTTGAAGGTTTATTTGATAACTATAAACCATAAATTATAACTATAAATATAAAGTTCAAAGGGGTTAAAAGCTTTGTAAACTGAACCCATTAAACTGAGTTGAGAAGGGTATAATTAATTAGAGCAAGAGTATTTTTAGTATTCTGAGCAAGTCACTTGATACTTTAAATTTAAAGGTTTATTAAAACACAACAAACAATAATAAAAATTACAGAAAACTAAGAATAACTCTAATTGTGTAAAACTTGAGCTCAGAGCATTTTGCAGTCGAGTGGAGAATTTCTACTTATTATTTGTTAAGCTTTTAAAATACACAGTTGGAAATGGCAAAACATTCAGAATATTATAGTTTCCACGTGAGTGCACAAAAAACAACACACACAAAAAAAAAACACATATGTATATTAAAATAAATAGTTCGCTGGTAACCTGGAACATAACTCGGAAAGTGCTTCACATTGGCAATCACTGCCTCTATTAAATCCATACAAAAGTTTTTGCACAGCTCTCCATAAGTTGGCAACAGATATGGCCAGATGCTGGCTGTGTTTTGCTATATAATATATGGATATTCATATATCTATATATGTTTGTATATAACATTTTTGCGGCCGTTATCGAGTGCCACAGACATGAAATTTTCACGAAGTAGTAAAGTTTATGCCGACACCGCCGAGGCACACACACACACACACACGCACCCCAAACACACACTCAGACTCAACTAAATTGAGTTTAGTTGGGTAGCCAAATAGAAAACATAGTAAAAAAAAAATGTAGAGACTACAAAAAAATGAAAAGCCAAAACTTTTCAGAAAATTTCTCCGCTTGTTGTTGTACTAACATGTATCTCTATATTTATGGAACTTTTTCAATTTGAAAATAAAGTTTTTCGGGCATTTCGCGCATATTTTTATTCATAACAAAGTAAAACGTAACCAGCAAAATAGCCAAAAAAAAATGCAAAAAAAACTAAAACCAGCGACAAGGCCGCATTTAAATGCAAAATATCTGTGTTTTTGCATCATAAATTAGAAGAATAATATATATATATATATATATATATATATATATATTCATATACATATATCCTTTATTAAAAACTCATTTGAAATATGTAATATTGCGATTTAGTTCATGTTTAAAAATAAAACAGAAACACATTACAAAGCAATTCTATTTGGGTTACATAACACAGCAGACATGGCGTATGCGCAATTAATTAACTATCAACTTACGACGACTGCAAAACTCAACTCAACTTAAGCATTAAATAAATTCAGTGGAAAATTGTAATGGGTTTATGCCAGACAGTTGAATAGATTGATGAACAAGTTCTTAGAGTTTGCAAGGGGGGAAAGGGGAAAGCTTAAACTCGTAGCAGATATATATTTAAAGTAAATAATTTCTCAAATGTTAAGGAAACCATAGAAAATTAAGGCAAGTAAATTATTCGTAATTAAGCTAAGTTTAAATAAAATGAAAGATTCTGTTCTTTCTTTTTATAAAAAATTATTTTTTTATGGGGAAAATCTTTTAATAAGTAAGCAATATATAAACAGCTTTACTTAAATGAATTATATAAATTGCATAAATATCGTATGTCAAAAGTTACATAATGTTGCTCCTGTATGTATATTTTTCTTAGTTATTGTTTAATTTTCCAAGAATCAAATTATCCTTTTGACTCATTGCGTCCTGCTGCAAAGTGAGGCATCATTTAGAGTCTTCTCTTTTCTTTTAAAGCTTTTGCACATTTAAATTGCCCTCCAAAAAAGCATTAAAAAAATGTAATTAAATTTGGCTCCTCTCACATTTAACAACTTATAAGTAAGTTTTCAATTAATGACAATTTTCACAGACCGTCATTAATTTTTTACCATCGCATTTAAGCATAAACCAGACAGCTCGCAAAAGCTGATTGACTGGAAGGACGCCTGTTGGCCTAAAGAGATTGTCACATTAAAATACTTTTAAATATGCATTCTTTTCGCAGTGTGCACTTAAATGTTGCATTTGACCTGCTGTCAACAACTGTCATAAAAATAATAAAAATGCAATTTCATTTTAAAGCAGAAATGCACTTTTGAGTCGTTTGTGCATTTAAATCAGGCCTTTGCCACATTTAAACACACAAAATCAAATTTTTAACGTGCAGAGCGCAAAATTTTAGCAATGTTTTATCTTACTTTAAATAGTAAGTTTTGTGTTTTTGGAATGACCAACGTTTTATTTGCATGAGATGCTGCAAATTAAAATTCTTCTCTCAATCGAAAGTCTTTTGATTTATTGATAAAACACGCAAAATAAATCCAATAATCAGAAATTTATGTGCAACATTTAAATATATGAAAAACCTAAATCATTCGAAGTAAATCAATGCTCAAATACTAATATCGATAAATTGTTAAATTCAATCACATAATTATCTGATAAGTAATCGATTAGTTTTAGTCTGTGTGGTTGAAAGATATCATTATTGTGGTTGACCAATTAAATGGCTATAAATTACACTTGCCGGCAACAACTTGAGTACTTGTGTTCATTAGGCCCCAAAACACTTGTCATCATTTAGGCCTGGTACTTATGTATAACAGATACTTACACACACAGACAGACAGGCAGACAGACAGACGGACAGATACTCACACCTGTAATTTAATTCGACGTGGAGCGTTGCAAACGCGTTTACACTCAGCGAATGTGATTGTGAATGTGAATGAGTACTCATTTGTGTGTGAATATCGATTGTCTAATCCCACAAGTGCTATCGTCATCAATGTGATCTGTCTGTGTGTGTGAGTGTGTGTGTGGCATAAGCACTCATTAGTGGAACTAACTAGCTTGATTCAGCTGGTGAGCACTGCTACAACAGCCAAATTACATCCCACTTTCAGCAACATGCATTTCAAATGTTACCACAATGCTCAATATCTTTACTCCTCTTGATTACTGCAACAAATGCACTTTTAATTTAGTTTAACAAACTAGCTAAATCATTCAAGCATTTAACTTTAAATTTTACTAAGGTGCAGTTTTACATTTCGATGTAAAATAAGATTATTTTGAAAGATCAGAAATTGTTAATTGTGAAAAGCTGAAGTGTACAAATTCTGAATACATAAATTAATTAAAAATAAAATCATTATCAGAAATTTATGTGCAACATAAAATATTAAAGTAAATAAATCAACACATACAAATATTTATTAAAAAATAAAATAAATTTAAAATAAAGTAAAATAAAAAATACAAAAAATTTCTATTTAATCGTGTTCACTAAAAATTAAAAACAAAACAATTTAAATAAATTATTATGTTTATATAAATATTAATTTTATAGAACTAATTTAAATAAAATATTTTGCTAATAACAAAAACATTTTGCTTTGAAAAATATGTGGGAATCGAAACAGAGTTGATTATTTTCAATGCATATTAACACAAATAAATGGCAGGCGAAAATGTTTAAGATAACTTAAACCTCGGCAATGTTTGGCGCTTATCTAGATTATTGTTTGCCATTAAATTAAATCTCATTTTGTAAGAGGAAACACCAGAAATTGATAACGTAAGACTGGGAAAATGTACAAATTCTACAGGCATAAAATCTTTTATTTACCCTAGTTTCGACTAAGTACATTTTAAATAAAGTAAAAAATAGATAAGAGTAAGAAAATATCGATCTAACCGTGTTCAATAGAAATAGAATAGAAAAAGTTATGCATAAATTAATGTGTATTTTATGGAACTAATTTAAATAAAATATTATGTTAATAACAAAAAAGGAAAAACATGTGAAAATCGAAACAGAGCTAATTATTTTTAAGGCATATTAACACAAGCACGAAAATGCTTAAGATAAGTTTAACTTCGGCATTGTCTGGCGCTTATCTAGATTATTGTTTGCCATTGAATTTAATCTCATTTTGAAAGAGGAAACATCCAGTGGAAAAACACTCGGCTCGTTGAGTTTTAGTTGCCTGTGAAATGAAGACAGGCATCAGAAACAGCAGCAGAAACAGAAAACAGGGCAGCTAATGCAAATTTAGCCAAGCAAAAACGTAACATTTAACGCAATTTTCCATTGTCGTAATCCCCATTAAATGTAAGATACAAAGTTGTGTGTATGTGTGTGTGTGTGAGTGTGTCTATCTATTTCCCTCTGGCCCCCCACTCATTTGCATGTTAATGTGCCTGCGAATCTGAATGAAAATGTGCCTTCTACTTTTGTGTGTGCTCAAATCGGATGCGCCTCTGTAAAGTGTTAAAATTACAGATTTTATCCATTTTATATCCCTCACAAAATGCTATACTCAAATCTAGATTCAAGCTACACATTGTAGCCAAAAGCTGCTAATGTTTGTTTCTCAGTGTGCGCACCTTTGGAATTATCTCAATTTCGGTCGTCATGATTCTCACACACCAAAATACTCAGCTTATGCAAAATGGAATGTTTTGCAAAATTTTACATTATTTATTTTCCAGTGAATGACTCGACAGATTTCACTCTCTCCACTCGAATCCCTCAATCTCATCCAATAAACGCATGTTGATGCAATAGACCGGCACACATTGCGTATACGTAATGTGTGTGTGTGTGTGTGTAAATTTGCGAAGCAATCTAATTTTGCTTACCACAAAATGAAGGCAGCATAATTGACAAGCGGCACAGCTTGGAAGCAACTTAAGGCATCTGCTGCAACTAAATTTGCATCTTTGATGAGAGGCACAGAGAGAGCGATAGATAGAGAGAGAGAAAGTGAGAGAGTGAGATAGCGAGAGAGAGAGAGAGGCAACAGAGCATTTCATTTAATTTTAAATCTAATTATTTTGCATTCAACAGAAATATTAACATGCCAAAAATTTACAGAAATTCATTACAAATTTCACTACAAATGTAAAAACTTAACATTCCCAAATATTGATGATTTATTATATAAACTTAAATGAGTTTGGACTTTAAATCTTAGCAAACATAAAATGTTTTCATGTTAAGCATTCTTAAATTTTGTAAATAATTTTATTATTATTTTTCTGTTTATTTTTTTTATTTCTTTTAAGTTATATTTTATATTTGAGTATTTTTTATATTGATTGCTTGCGTTCTATAAAAAACTATAAAAACTATATTTTAACTATTTGGTTTTTCATTTTCCACTGTGCACTTCAATTACTTATACATACATATTCTACCTAAATTTTGTTGGCTTACAAAGTCCAAAAGTTTGTCTTTATTTTAAAAAATTAGCAGACAAAAGCTAGCAAATTTTGGTAAGCAATTAAAAAGATTTAATAAAATCCGCTAAGCAATAAAATTAACTTCACATTTCTGGCTACATTATTAAAGGCTGCGAAAGCAGCTGTTTTGGCTAATTTCTTTAGGCTAATGTTATATGAAATTCTCTGTTCTCCTTGTGCCCCAAAACACTTTAGAACGCATTAAATAAATTGTACAAAGTGCCACTTTAACTGAAAGTTAACAACATTAACAACAACAACAACAACTCAAGTACAACAAGTTGTAAGCAAAAACAACATCCAACAACTTGTTAAGCCTCTGTTGAGCAGAAGAAGAAGAATTGAACAAACAATAATTTTAATTTATTCACTTTTGGCTGTTTGCTTTGGTTCATCTTGTTATTAAAATTTTTTTTTTTTTTTTTGCAGCAGTCGAAAAATGACTTATTTGAACTTTAAGCGTAAAGTTATAGGTTATTTTTTTTTAAAGGGCTCAGAGAATGAGTGCTTTTGCCCCCTGGCTGGTTTTTCTCCTCCTCTGCTCCCCCGTGGCTACCATATTGGCCCTGACAAACGGCTGCGTTTGTCATGTGTTAGCCTTCTGGCAATATTTTCCGGCAGACGGCAAATAAAAATCCCAAAACTTATGTTGCCGACTGCCGACTGCCAGACAACCTCCTTGCGCCTTGCTCCTCCATGCCGCATACAGCTGTGGCAGAAGCCGTTGCCGAAGCAACATCAGAAGCTGTCGCACTTCCTGCATAGTGCTGGGAATTAACAGCACATTGAAGTTTTCTCTTCTCTCCTTCCTATTTTTTTATGTATTTTATTTTTCTTCTTTTTTTTCTTTTTTGGTATCCAGGATACATGCATGCAAACGATGCCATGGAGACATGGGGACATTGCGACGTTGATAAGTTTGCATATAAATTGTGACACATGCTTTAAGGCAGGCGAAGGCGCAAAACATTTGAAAACTTCCGACTACACAGCGAGATACGTAAGAAATTCGACATCTTGCAGCAAAAGCTGTAATCCAAATAAAGTCGAACTTGGATAATTGAAATTAATTGAATCAAGTGGGGCAAACATAAATTGTTAAATTAAGTCTATTTGTTATAGATTAAATAAATATAAATCGAGTACCAAATTTGGTTTGAAAAGTCAATTTATACTAACAATTTGAGCACAGGTATGGTGTAAAATAAAAGTCATTGCCAACAGTTTTATAATATTAACTTTAAGCTTTTTTTTTTATTTTTGACATATGCTTAATATAAAATTGATTTTAATCGAAGTTTCACAGAATAAAAGTCTGTAATTTTTTTTTTTTTGTAGATTTAAGAAATATCAGCCAATTTTTTAATCATCTTTTTCGCTTAAAAGAAATTGGTATTTATTATTAAACTTAAAAGAATTCATATTTTAAGTTTGATCTACATCTTAACTTGAATTTTACATTTGTAGCTCATCAAAATTCTTCGAATAATATTTTTTAGATTAAAGAAAATTTTTTTTAAAATTTTTTCCGTTTAAAGAAATGTATGTTTATTATTAAGCTTAACGGAATTCATATATTAGGTTTGATATAAATGTTAACTTAAATTTAATCTTTATCTTAAACAACATTTGCATTTTTTTTCAGTGTGGCTAGACTTGAGTTGTAAACAAGGGCAGCAGTCAGCAGCAACTTTATTTATGTGCTGTGCAAAACTATTAGCTGAGATTTTCATTAAATTTATAAGTAACCCTCGAGTATATTGGAAAACTTTCGTAAAGCTCTGCAGAGCTATTTGCCATTAAGTTACTTACATGTAGCTGCCGACACACACCCCCTCTCGCCTACCAACTCGCCTCTTGCCTGCCCTTTCTCCGTCGCAAACCACGCTGCGTATGAGTAATGCATGCCGGTACACAAAATGTCAAAGGTTTGAACTTTGCCACACACACACATACATTCCTAGCAAAATGACAGAGACAAACAGCAACAAGAGGCGGTTGACGGGGCATGCCACGCCCCTCAAGCCGCCCTCCGGCTGCACAGAATGCTTCATCTCTGCCGTGACATGCCCAAAAGTCCTCCCAAGTGTCCGTCCCCGTTGTGTCGTATTGAATTTATTGGAATTTTTGTTGCTGTTTTCGCTGGTCTCGGAGCGAGCCATTTTTTTTTTTGTTTCGGTTAGTTCTCTGCCAGTTTCAGTTATTGTCTCAAAGCGAAATATATTTCCAGTTGTCTTTTCTCACTTGTCCAGGCAAAATGAAACCATTTTGTAAATGTCTCTTTGGCCACTCGTTTGACATCGGTCAGCCGCGTGCCAACCAACAGTTAACACACAAATACACCTTAATAATGTTTAAAAAAAAAATAAGTAACTAAATAAACAACAACATACATAAATAAAATATGAGTTTTTACCTTTCCTATTACGAATGTCAACCCCCAATCCCCAAATTCCATTAATAGCATTGGCTGTTGAGTAATTTTCAACACATAGCCTGCCACATGCCACATGCCACATGCATTATTTATATGGTTTTTTTATCCACTTTGACAGACAGAACAATTGAATGTCTCCGGGCAACTTGGAGACGAAAAGTGAGCCACTCTTCTAGGCCAAGTTTAACTAAATCAGAAACAATTTTGTGGCTCGAGGGTGCTGACACTATTAATAATACTAATGTTATTTACTGGCATCGATTGTGATTGAATTGAGCAATGGAAACTATTATTTCAGTTATGACAATGCTATGACAATATTGAATGTGGACATAGCTGCAATATTAAGTAAGGGCCAAAACCAGAGCCAGAAATAATAAGTTAGAACGTCGACTGAGAAACACTCTAATTCCAGTTAAATGTAGCCAAGCATCGATTTTTTAACTAACTACTTTAAATAACTTTTCTAATCGTATTTTGGTATTAAAGATATTATTATTTTTCCTATTAATTGTTAATTATAATAATTATTATAACATTATATTTAAATTATCAATTGCAACAGTCTTAAGCTTATTTCTATATAAATATATTATAAATACAAGGATTTTAAATTACAAGCAAAATTAATTTCAATCCATTTCAGATTTTATTATTATTGTTAGATATAAAAAATGGAATATTTCTTGATATGGTTTTCGCACAACATTATATTTCAATCCTTTTTAGATTTCACAATAAATGTTAGATATGATACATTAAATATTACCTTATATAGTTTTTACACAAATTTCTATATTTTTATTAATTTTCAGGAGTGTAAAAATTTATTTATATTTTAAATGTGTGCGATGGAAATTTTTAAGTTTTGAAAGAGCTGCAAATTTTGTGCTAGAAAAACACTTCCTATCAATAGAAGAAATTGCTGGTTACATTTTTTTGAATAATATGTGAATATATAAATAATTTACAATAAAGTGCCGAAAATAAGCTAAAACAAAGAATAAATATTTGCATTGTGAGCTGTCAGTAATAACTTTTTAGCACCTTTACAAAACCCTTTACCTTACCAAGCCATAACTTGGCCCCTTCGATTAGACAGAAACTGTTTTACTGAGTCGAATTTAATGTTCGCAATAAACCAAAATATCGATTATAAAAAAAAAGTGGGTGGCAAACGGTGAGCAACATTATGTGGCGCCTGGGGCACTCAACTGTCAGCCCGGACGTGCTGAAAACTTTGTGCCCCACTGGATTAGAGGCAGCTTGGCCAGGCCATTAGACTGTTGGCCAGTGCTGTGCGCCGATAAGGCTAATTCTGCTGCTGTGCTTGGCTAATTGAAAAAGTTGCAATTTTGTGTCGGGTGCAGGCAATGTTATTATTACAAAATCCAGATCAAATATTATATACAAACGCCAGTTAGTAGATATTTTGGTACCCTATGAGCACAGCTTTCGATCTTTAATTGCCAATTTTACGCATTACATAAAATAACTGCTTTAAGTGTTTTGCAGCTTAATAAAACTTACCTAGAATTGGAAATATTTTCCACAGAATTCTTTTGCAAGTAGAATTTCTGTAATCCACTCGAAAGTTTCATCGCAAATCGAATGCATTTCGCAGCACATTCCAAAAATAACTTGAAGTAGATAAAAAAAAAAATTTAGATTATAAATTGAATGCAGAAATTCTAAGGAAAGGATGCAACTAACACACAACCGCAAATAACTAGATAGTGCTTGGCCCACCACCAACCCCCCTCTCTTTAAGTCGTCTGGGCAAAAATCGCATTAAACCATAAAATTGTGCAATGCCTTTTGTGAGGTGCCTTTGGCTGCATTTAAGTCTCGCCTTGGACATCAACCAAACAGTGCTTACCAAAAATCGTCTACAGGCAAAAGCTCACAGAAGCGTAACATACAAAAGAAATGTACAGAGGGGTGGAGATGCAATGAGAGAGGGGGGGAGGGGGGCAGATATTTTTTTGCTTATAAATTGCATATCGAATTTAGCAGTTTTGTACATTGTGCGAATATCGTGCGTTGCTTTAAGTCCCTTCTGGGTAGCCATGGTGAGTCACATGGAAATAACAAACACTGAAAAAATATACATATATAATTCTAATAATAAGATTTTATATTGAGGTAGCTCAAATACCTGCAAATATCTATTGATATTTTGGGATTTCTTAGACCAATATTGAACCACATTGAATCGAGAACTTAAGTTCCAAGACTTAAAAAAAACTAATCATGGGTAAAAAGAAATTCAACAAATTTATATTTCTGGCATAAGGAAACATCTCCAATGAAGTTATATATATTTAGAACAAACAGCAGAGACGAATTAATCATATTCAGACTGCATAATGAGTCTTGAGATGATACTATTATTAAAAAATAAAGTTTTTAATAATAAATAATCAACACATTGTAACTTAAAAATGATATAAAACGCCTTAAACTTCTAATTTATAAAATCATAAAAAAAGCATAAAATAAATATTTAAAACAAAAAAATTATTTTGAAGATACTTTTGACTTATTTGTTATATACTTTTTACACCCAATAAATAAACACAATATTAATAATAATTTTAAATAGTCAAAATCCATAAACTTTTTATATATTTAAAAATTGTATGTTTATTTAAAAATTAAATAATTAAATCCTCAACAGCATTAAGTTGACCAACTTTTTATTTCGAGTGTAATTTAGAGTTTAGCGGTGTCTACAGCTCTGCAGTGAATTGCTGCTAATCATGCGATCGCCTGCTGCACTGTTGGCCTGCATGGTACAGTGTGTACTAGATATGTAGTACATTATTATTCCCCTGGCAGCAGTCGCTGACAGGCTCTGTGCGCTTCCTTCCCATACAATTTGCGCAACTGCTGCACATTTTTCATTTCTCATTTCGCATTTCTCATTTTCATTTAATATTTATGATTTATTTATGTGCGGATGTTTGTTGGCTCTTCTCATATCGTACCAGAATTTATGCTTTCCGTTTTGGCTTAAGCTACTTTACTCCAACCTGGCTTCAACTCTGAACTCTTAGTAGTTATATGTAGGGTGGCAGTGGCGGGGAGGGGAAGTATCTAACCTAAGGTAGCACAGCAATTTCATGCACTGCTTCACAGCACTGGGAGCCGTGTGTCCATTCACCAGGCTTATTATGCAAATGTCCGAGCAACACACAAAACTTGACCACAATCGCATTGTTGTTGCTTTCATTGTTATTGTTGTTGTTGTCTGTCTGTCTGTCTGTTCTGGTATAGCAGTAATAACAGTTTGTAAATTCTGTACCTAAAGGATAAAATGCTAAGCCAAGCTTCTTTGAATTTATGAAAAATGTTGCAAAGGATGCCGCCTGAATGATACCGTCCAAGGACATTAGGTCAATTGTTTGTGAGTTAACCCAAAACTGCCTAGTTGCACACACGATTTAGCAAACCATTTGTTTTTCTGCTTAAAGTTGCTTCTGTTCATTCCACATCCAAACATAAATCAACCATTGATTGATAATTGATTGAAAAATGAGTATTTGTTTAGTAAGTTAGTTATTCTATTTAAGTCCTTTGGTTATGCGTCTTATTGTCATCCATAAATTTAAGGCAGATATTGTAAAAATCTTTGTATTCAAATTTAGTAATAGTCAGGTTTAGATTGGTCTGTAATGTCTTCTTTGGTGTGACCAAATTTCTTTTATCTTTCTGGGTTTTACATTATTCGTAGCACCTAAACAATTTAATTTATTATTATTATTTGCTCTTTTGTCTTTCCACGTTCCTCAATTGTTTCCGTATTGTGTCTTTTATTTTTATTTTAAATAGGTCTTAAAAATGTAATCTGAAGTTCTTTAAATAAAATTATTAAATTTCAAGCCCAATTTGTAAAAAAAAATAGTACGAAATTTTTTCGAGGTGTCTGGTCTAGCAGATACAAATTTGGTTTGCTTATATTAGATTTTTTAATAAGAGAGAAAAAGAACAAAACTTGTTTCAAGCTAAACTTTGAAAAAAAAAATAAATACCCTGCTAATATATGCAAATTAGGCTTGCTTATTTTAGATTTTTCAATATAAGTCAAAAAGAACAAAACTTTATTTAAAGCTCAATTTCCAAAATAAAAAAAATTCACCTGCTAATAAATACAAATTAGGATTACTTTTATTAGTTTTTGTAGAAAAAAAGAACCAGACTTTTTTCAAGCTCCATTTCCACACAAACTAATTACTTTACGAAGACAAAGAAATCGTTGCTGCATAATTGAATAGTTCTTAAATGTAATAAGACTTCATGTAATAAATATTTGATAGTCACTCAATGCTGTTTTATTATTTATAGTACTCCGCCACAAGGCATCAAAAACTTGCCAAAAACTTGCCATGAATCCCGCCTCTGCCATTTGCTGCTTGCATTTTAATTTAAAGCTCAGGCAACATAAAACATTCATGCACAAAACAAACCCAATGCGAACCACAACAACAACAACAACAACAAAAGCAACAACGATGGATGTAGAAAACAAACGCGAAAGATGATTTAAAAAGCGTTAACATATTTTCAAGCGCATATTTTGCCAAAAAAAAAAAAGAAAAACACATGGAGTGGAACTTTCCCGGCAGAAGCACCCAAGCACCACCCAAGCACCACCCACTCCCCCACAAGCAGCGGAACGCACGCAGTTTGGACGAAACATAATCATTAATCATTTTTTTAAAACATGCCCGACGACGGCGTTGGCCGCCAATGGGGCCAAAAAGTTTCACTGTGTGGTGCGGGATGTGGTTGTGGGGCTGAGCTGGAGCCACACACACACAGGTTGGGGGGTCATAACGCATTAAGTTCAAGAGAGGAGTGGGAAGCGGGGAGCTGGGAGCTGGGGGCAGGGAGCGCGCACTTGTTAAATCCGCATGTGGTTCCATGCTAACTGTGATATTATCAACTTGAAATGCGACCACATTCCACGCCACGCCCACTTTCTGTGCGGATGAATGTCGACCGCGACAAATTTGAAAAATGGCCTCAAAAGTTTTATGGCACCACCCAACCACCCAATCACGCAACCACAATTCCACCTGCAGCCATCGCAAGCACCCGCTCCCCGCTCCTTGCTCCCAGAAGTGGAGAGCCGAAATAAATAATTTCCACTGGCACATTACAAATGCTTTGCGTTTGTAGTTTAAAAACTTTTTTTGTGTGTGCAGACCTGTAAAATATCCAGCTTAAGTTTTAAAGATTTTCGCAGCGATTTCAAAATAATTGTTTTGGCAACAAAAGCAGCAAAAACTACAAGTTTTGTCTGCCTTTTCTAAATTTCTTAAATTTCAAGTGCAATTTGGTTTTAAACGAATCTTGAATTTATGCTAATATGCTTAAATCAATCACAAAACTCTTGTACATGTAAAATATTGCATCAAAACACAATAACTTAAAAATAAAATAATATAAAACAAATATTAAAATAAAACAGAAATTTAAAGATACATTTGACTTACTTTTTGTATGATTTTAAACTCAATTTAAATACAGCAATAATGATATTTTGGTAGTTGATTTAAGAGTCTTTTGTATGTCGAATCAAAATCCATCAACATTTTTTATATATTAAATTTTTAAAGATGTTCACTTTGATTTTAGCAATGATTTACAAATAAATTTTTTTGACCACAGCATCAACAACGTCAAATTCGGTTTGCCTTTTCTAAATTCTTTAAATTTCAAGTGCAATTTGGTTTAAAACCAAAACTTGAATAATATGTTAAATCAATCACAAAACTCTTGTTTCTTATTTGAGCACTTAAATTGAAGACTTAAGCCCAAATATTCGCATAGTTGTTGCAGCAGAATTTAAAATATTTTCATCAAAATAAATAAATAAATAAATACCCAAATGAATAGGGTACCATAAATAAATATAAGGCCTGTCAAATATTATTATGTATATTATTAAATTATATTATTTAATTAAAACTTTTTTATTCACAGAAAATATTATGCAAAATTTAAGAGCTTCCAATTATTATTAAGAATAATATGTCTTAATTAAAATAACTTGAATCTTAAATAAATTCATTGGCATTTCGTTGCCAAATCATTGAATATTGTTGGCCAACTATCAGCTGTTAGCCGGCGTGTTGATGGGTGCGGAAAGAGTTAGCTAGGAGGAGGATTGGGTGGGTTACGAATCCGAATCGGCTTCAATTGAAGCTGTTCGCACATTGCTCGTGTGTGTGTGTGGGTGTGTGTGTGTGTGTTGTGTATTCAATGTAAACACAACAACTGCCAAATACTGGTAACCTTAAACAATTCTCTAAAATCTCTTAATTTCTCTCCATTTCTCTGATGTCCTTACTCCCATCTCTCTCTCTCTCTCTCTCTCATACATGCTCTCTCTTTTCTCTATCTCTCTCTCTCTCAGTCTCTCGTGTATAAGAGAAAGAGACGCATGCGTGTTTTGAAACAGCTTCTGTCTGTGTTTTCTGCATGTTTTATTTATTATTGTTTTGGTTCTTTTCATTTTCTATCTCGTTGTTAAGTGAATTCAATTTTAGATGTGTTTGCGGTTTGAATTGAGTGCATGGGCACAAAATACACTGGCCAACATGGCTAAGTCAACTAAGTAGATGTTGACATAGGCTTGGATTAGTTTGCAATTCAGTTTAAAATAAATTAAATTAAATAATTAAAATTAAATTAAATAAGGAACAGCAAATGCCAAATAGCAGTTTTGGTTCTCATTTTTAATTTAAATTTAATTTAGTGTATATAGCTTTAAAAAATTATTTGAAGCACTTCTATTATATTATTTGATATATATATATATGTAATTAAAAATAAGTGATAATTCAAACAAACTGATCGAATCGAGTTTTTATTATTATTAATTATTTTTTGCATTTATTTGGTTTCTGCTGTTTATTTTGGCTTAACGGCTTAGAATCGGGTACAGATTAATTTGTTTGGTTTTATCTACTAAATATATACACATTTTCATCAGAATTAAATTATGCTTTTCTATTATTCTTAGCGATATTTTTCTCTGCAAAGCAAATTCCCCTAAATCATTACTTAAATGTGAAATAAGAATTACAGATTTCATAGATAAATTACATGCAGAACACAATTTCATTATTTCCCTGAGTTGACAAAAACAACATAAAAAAAACTGAAGCATCGATTTTCTAACATCTTAAATGAAGGCGGTAATAAAAGCTGGTGCTTGTTTTCAAACTTTTTGGCCAAACATCAAATTCACGCTGATTTTTGTCATTAGGGGAATGCAAAAACTTTTGAAGAGCAACTCCCAACAGCAACACAACAAATGACAAGGCTGACATCCTCCAGCCATTCCTTGGCCATCGCCAACCCAGTTTTCTTATAGAAGGAATAGAGAGCAATGGACACTTGGAAATTGCGCGATTTTAATGGTCGAAACTTTTATTTTTATGGTTTATGCGTTGAAGCTAAAATTTTCATGAACTTTTCATTGTTCCGGTATTTTTGGGGGCGGCGGCGGTACATGAAAAACTTTTCTCAAACAATGCACTTTAATTTTGACACCCGTTTTCCCCAAGAAATGCGACAAAACAATGCAAAGGCAAATATTGCAGCTAAACTTTGTGCCACACCCCGCCCCAAAACTTTCCCAAATGCGAGTGACATGGTCAAGGGGCAAAGGGGCAGGCGACTATAAAAAGCATAGCTTTCAAATTTTAACTCCGCTTCCTCCGTACTCATTTCAACTTTGCTTTATGGCCTGCAAAATTAAAATTTAACTTGTTTTTGTTTTTTTTTTTGTTCTCACTTTTTTACTTCCTTCTCGTTTTTTTTTTTATTTATTTTAATATTTTTGTTCTTAAATACACTTGAACAGCAGGCGGTCAAAATCAAGTTCATGCAACTTGACTTTGGTTCATTTTCATTCATTGTATTCATATACGCTTGCGGCCCATTGTTGGGGCAACACACACACACACACACACACAGACACAGACACACAATAAAGTCGGGTCTCTAAAACTACCAAGAAGTCTCCTTGAAGCTAGTGAAGCTAGTGCTTTTAGTACTTTGCTGCTTGTTAACATTTATTTTCTGCTGCTTTTTTCGCACTAGACTCGCAACGTTTTTATTACCGTCTCTGACTTAAGTTTACCTACAATTTCACTAACATTTTTTTCATCTTCTTTTCGCATTTTTATTGTCGGCAAAAAAAAGTTTGCGGTTTTTTCAAGCAGTTTGTTGGCCAAGTTTCGGGCAGCTTCTAACAAAGGTCGCTTTTTTTGTGCCTAATACTTTTTTTTATTTTTTCAGTACTGTTTGAACAATTTTTTTGTATCAATTTGTTTAAGTTTATCCTTCTTTTTGTCCGAATGAATATTTATCTTTGGCTTACTCACATTTTTCTGGTATTTCTTATTAACACTTCCTAATTTAGCTATGTTAAATTCATAGCATTTTTGTTGTTTTTCGTTGCAATGCAAAACCACATCTAAGAAATGTACATGTTTTCAAGCATGCAACAAATTGAAGTGGCACAGCTGTGGCAACAGCAGCAATTGCCTCTGAGGAGCCACCAAAATAGGAGACTTCCAGCTTTGGCTTAATCCTCGCTTCCCTACTTATATGCATATGTGCATTATTTTTTTTCCATTGAGTAACATTTTGCATTAGATGACGTAACAAATTGCTCCAAATGTCGACACGAAAACAATGTCTTTCCTCACATAACAAAAACCAGCGATTTTTCGCTGTTTAAAATGTTTTTTTTTCTCCTTTTTTCTTTACTCAGCTTTCATATATAAATGAAAAACAACACTCTGGAAAAATAGGTGTTAAGTTTAAGTACAAGAGGAAAAAACCTTATACTCAGGTGCATTTTAGGATAGACTATTTAGATTTAAAGAAATATATTTATAGTTTCTAAAAATATATTTATATACAGATATCTTTTAGTAGTCATTGATGCATGGAAAAATATAATTTTACAGATTGCATAAAGTCTAAATTTATAAAGATATACCTCATTTATCTTTGGATAGTAATCATTACAATCAGTTTTAAGCGTAATTGTTAATCGCTATAATTATTCATTTGAGAGTTTCAATTAATAATTAGAGCTGATTTGGCTACACACTAGGAAGAGGTTGGTATTAATTTCGAAACTTGACTAATTCAGAAATTATTCCAAATAAATAGAAATAAAATAAAAAATTATCCTAAAACTTATCTGCATTTATTAAGTATGAATTACAAAGATGTACTAGAATTCGAGTGAGCTCGACTAGTAAATACCCTAAAAATAGCTGGAGTTGTAGGCTGACTAAAAATAGTAAGAAAATAAGTTTTTGCTAAATAAATCTGTGATTCTTGTCAATTAAAAGTATTTTTGGATATTTAACCAATTGGAAGGATTTCTTCTATCTGAAATTTTTACTTTTGCTTAACTTCTCTTTACCCTTTTTTAAGTCGTAATTTTTTCTCCGAGTGCAGTAAGGCTGGCTTAAAGCAACAGCATCAGCTGTCAACGCTTTGTTTCTGGTTGCAGTTGATAATGTTATTTGTTGTTGTTGTTGCTTTTGTTGTCGCTGTCATTTGCAGTTGCCACCAGCTGTTTGCCTTGCGACTTAAAAATATATTTGGCAAAAAATGTTTAGAATAAAATAAATATAAATTGTAAATTGTATTATTTATGGCGTAAAGCTGTCACAGCGAGCATGTCAATAATTGAAAATTTGCTGAAAGCCATTGATAACAATTTTTGGCGAACAGCTGCCACAAAATGCGAGACATGCATGAACAGAGAGAGAGAGAGGAAGAGTGGGAGGGAGTCACATAGATTGCAGTCCATTCGAACTGGAAGATGAAAATTGGCCTACATTTTGACCCAAAAAATTGCATAATAATGCCTTATGGTTGCCGGCATCATGTGCAAAGAAAAAAATGGTGACTCAAAGTTATGACAATGACGAAATGGAAACGACTTGATCTAAAGAGGGGCGAAGGGCGGCAGACAGCCAGCTTCCCTTGATGATGATGATGATTTGGAGGGGCGAGACGGAGTAAGAATCTCTCATTTCTCTAGAGCTGGTAACGTTTGAAAATAAGACATTACTCCCACACTCTCACTTTCCTCCTTCTCCAACGCCTTCACTCATGTGGCATGTTTTACTTTTTGTACTTTGCCAGCCATGCCACAAAGTACAATTTCATTTTATATCCCCAAGATGTGTGTGCATATCAACTCACGTGTGTGTGTGTGTGTATGTGTGTGTGCATGTGTGTAGCTGTATGTGACGAAATTTTCGCACATTTACATAAAAAAGATGTTGAATATGTGGGCAAGAGTAAAAACAAAAAATAAATAAAAAATAAAAAATACATAGAGAAATGGGAAATGGGAAAAATGACAGCCATGGCAGCAATGCAGTCAACTTACATGGCCGATGCCAAAGCAAAAGCGCTGAATTTCTCATAACACACGGCGCCGTCGCCTCTGTTGCCCTACATCTCAGTCCACAAATCGGGCATATCAAGATAAATGGGCCAAAAACCAAAAGTACGTAGAAATGCCACAATTCAAAGGAGCTGAGTTTTTGTGGTAATAGAATTGTATTCATAAGTCTATGTCCATTTCAATTTAGGGTGTAAATATTTAATTGATTGCACAATTATATATTTTATATATAAATTTAAATTGTGTAAATATTGCTTTGTGGCCCCAAAAATTTAATATGATATTATTTGATTCCTCATATGTATATTTAAGTCTGAAAGATCTTAGGTTGCCTATTTTGATTTTATTTAAAACTAAATTAAAAATTAAAATATTAATGTTTATTTGATTACTGTTTTCGGGATGTATTATAAACATTATTTTATTTTTAATATTGCAAATATTTTTTTGTCAAGATTTACTATGGTTAAAAATCAGTAAATTGACTAATAAAATAAGTTCCAAACATATTTTTGTCAAGACTTGTGATGGTTACAAATTAGGTAATGAACTAATTTAATAAGTCACAAAATTTATTAATCAATTGTCGATAATATACAGCATTTTTTATAAGACGCATTTAAAATTTTCAATATTGTTATTTGATTACAATTCTTTTAACAGAATTATGCAATAATTTCAGCTTAAAAAAACCAGCTTAAAATGCATTTTATTTAACGTTAAACCAAATTTAAAAGCTTTTCATAGTTTGTAAATGGAAATCATTGCTAGTCGAGAAACTCCCACAAAATGCGTCTTATACACTGTTCTCACGGTGCTAACCTTGTTGCACTAACACTTCCCCACACACGCTCACACACTGACACACACCAACATATACGCATGTTTCTTAGACATTGACATTCTCCTTACCATTTTCCGGCAGGCAACTGCTCTGCTGACATTGCATACTTTCACTAACTTGGCTTAAGTCGAGTCGTCAAAGAATTTGCATGCCAATGCAAAAGGGCGCTTAGTCAGTCAGCCAGTCAGTCAGTCAGACAGTGAGACAGTTAGTCACTCAGTCATATGTGACATTGCATGACATATAAAAGTGAGGCAGACGACAGAAAAAAAAAATAATAGAAGAAAGAAAAATAAAGGCAAATAAAGGGAGCGGAACAAAACTTTACGAGTAGCAAATACACTTAAAAAGTAATAAAATATTTTATGAGTGCGCACCAAATGTGAAACAAGTGCCACAAAAATGATGCAACTTGCGAAATTGCTTCACTCAGAAATATTGTATATATATGCAAATAAAATAATATATTAATTTGCACAGCCAAGCAGGCTAAATTGAAAACGGGAGTCCCTTGTGACAAATATAATCCAAAAAAATATATGCAATAAAATAATGTAATAAATAGTAAAATAAAAATGTTTTCTATTGGTGTTATTTTTTGTATAAATAAATAATATTTGATATTAAATATTAAATTTGTATAATTTATTCGATGCCAGATAGGCCTAATTAAATCTGGTAAACTATTTAAAAATTACTGAAAATTTCTGTATGAATTTGACTTTAATAAAATAATAGTAAAAAATATGTAATTTTTTTTAAATTTGCCATTATTTAAATTCCAAGCCAATAATGAATGAAAAAATATATTTAAAATTAAAAAGATATTTCTCGATTGCTCATATAACAATTTTAGTCAGAAATAACACTTTAAAGCACTTTAAATAAAATTTTATTTTCATTTATTACATATTACGAAGCAGGCAACATTTGAAGTTCGCCTCAAGAGACCCTTGTGACAAATCAAATATTCATTAGAGCTCAACACTCACTCCGCATCGTGAGTGTCATCAATTTTATTAGTTATCAAATGGCACACATAATTCCATGCAACCTTGCCACATACACACACGTAATGAGCCACTGATCAATAATCCAGCTGCTGTTGAAGTTGCCAAGGCGCCTCAAGAAGTTAATTTCATCAGATGGATTTAAATACCCGCAAGCCAAAGCAGCCATCACTGAATCTATATAATATGCCACAGTGATGCACCACTCCGACTGCCCCCCTACGACTGCCCCTCTGCGGCTGCTCCGCTCCGACAATTCCACTCACAGCTACTGTCTGACAAAACAGTTCATCAATCAAATCACTGGTTGTTAGTCAAGTAGTCATGTGATTTGATTGATTCACGCTAAAAATCCCCACTCAAAACAGAAAATCACAGTCAAACTTGTCTATGATGAACGACCTAAACAATTAAGGCTTAAAACTTCTAAAAATAAGTTTCGCTTTGATTGATTTATTCATTTTCTTAGGTGCTAATTAATTGAAAGAATTTTATTCATGGCCTGCATTTTGATCAAAACTTTATAATTTATTCAATTGTTGGCGCAAAAAAAATTAAAATTTTTTATTTACTTTAGTTTGACCAAAAAAAATCTCTACTTGTGGATAGAATATTAAATATCAATGCATAAAATATTTTACAATAGCAAAAGCCTTTTAATGCTTGTGAGCTTAATTTCAATTTAATTATATTTTGCTTTCATTGATTAATGTTTTAAGTATACCAAAATAATGCAAACAAAAAACTGATGCATATGCCAGCTTAATATGATTTAAAAATGGTAATATATATTTATATATGTCGCGAAATGTACTTTTTGTGTAGCCCTTCACTCTTAATCGACCATTTTATGCACAACTGACCTGAATTGACAACGAATAATTTCGATTTTGAATCGCAACAATTCGTGTAACTTGTCTCCGATAGAATGCCGAAAAAATAAGAAACAAATTAAAATTCAACTGAAACAAGAATTTTGCATATATTTCAAATTATAGATTAAATATAAAAAAAATATATATATAATAATAAATTATTAATTATTTATTTATTTATTTATTTGATTAAATACAAATATATGCAAGCAATATTACAATTAACTAGGAGCTTAATTTAAAATATATTTACACAATTTTCGCGATTTCTTAAACTTGTTTACTATAGTGCAGCTTTACTGTCTAATGCGCTTGGCATCTAAGGACATCCACAGCTAGGCAGCCCTGCATCCAGTCCAGGCACCAATTCATCCTTGTCGCTGGCATTTAGCGTCGCTGTCTTTTGCATTGTTTATCCCCAGTCAAGATAAAATATATATATAAATATATATATATATATATGTGTGTGTGTGTGTGTGTGTGTGTGGCGGAGTACAGCTAAAACTGAGACGATGACTTGGACTAAAAGTGCAGCAGTGGCAAACAATGTTGCAACCGCAGCAACTGCCACTTGCATTGATTTCACAGATGTCACACAAATCGATAGCTGCCAGGCTTTAAGATTGTCTGGCGACTGTTTCTTGAGCAGATCCTGGCGAGACATCCATTTCTTTGTCACTTGGCCAAGCATTATAATTTATTGAAAGGGAATCGAATAACTGTGGGGCAAAAGTCTCCGGTTGGCGTTTTTAGCTTACATCAATAAATTTGCCCAATTTGATGTTCAATCAATAAATGCTCGTGTTTTTACGTGTTGGCTGCCCCAATTTATTTGATATTCATGCAACATTAACATGGATTTTATTAGTATCATTTTTTGAAAAGGGTTGCCTGCCCCAAAAGCAGCCCCCTTTTAACTTTACCAACTAATAAAAAACACACAACCTGCCGCTGTCCTCCTTTTCCCTCCTTTTGGACAATCCCTCTCATTCTCTAAGGCTACTCTAAAAGCTTACAACTGGCTAAGCGAATTTATATTATGCCAACCTTTTCGCTATCAAATAAATAGAGCAGCAAATGAAAACTAAAACTAAACTGACAAATACTCTTTAGTCATCTAAAATATCAATAGAATTTTTCAATAATTATTTTTTGCATTTATATTTGATTTCTAGACGATCACGAAGCAATTTTTAAGCTTGTATCAAAACAGTGATTTAATATAAATAGTATAAATAAATAAATTTTCTATTCATTTTATATAAGACTATTTTAATCAAAATTTTTCCGCTTCCAATTTGACATAGCTTGCAGTAAATAATAATCTTTATAATATACTTTATTTATTTTTTTTATTATTTTTCACTTAATTCTTGAAAATATAAATATCTCAGGCAAGCTACTTACAAAAAGTTGCATGCCTCATATAGACCCAACTTCAGCATTAGCGTATTTCAAGAAAGTTTTTTTTTTCTCAAAATTTCTTAGGTTGTGTTTCCCAGGTGAGAGCAAAGTTCAAATTACTTCAAATACACTCATAGATATGCTGCTGCTGCCTCCTCTTGTTGCGCCTTCGGTTCCGGTTATCGTGTGGCAGACAGGTGAAATAAAATGCGAGCTGGTTGCTTGCCCTTTGCCACTGCAGGGCTTGTGTCAGGTGTACGTGACTGTTGCCCCGGCTCGAGTTCGAGGAGCCCAGATGTTGGCTGGGATGTGCCCGGCATGAGAAGCAACAAATCAATATGCCTCTTTGATTGGCACTTGCTAAATTTAAGACTTAAAAGTAAAGAAGGCAATTTTCAGTTGCCCAAGTAATAAACTTTTGCCTGTATATATTTTATAATGTCAAACTTCTAATTAGGTTAGATTAGTTTAAGACTTTTGGCAGAAAGTTGAATAAACGCACATTGATCCAAAGGAGCCATATTTGCCTTAAGTGTTCCCAATTTGCCACGTGGACTTTCTTTTAATAAAAAAATATTTTTTTTTGTATATTTAGAAAATTGCCACAATTTTGCAAAAACTGTTCATTTGTTTAGTCGAATATACGAAACTTATCGTTATAAAATCCAGTTTATTTTTCTATTTTTTAAATCAAGCTTTTATTTTCTTAAAATATGATTTAACATTTTTTTAATTAAATATTTCTCACCTGGCTCCAGTTTAACTGTGTCTTATTTTTCATCTTCAGCTTTTTATAATTTTTGTTACTCAAAGCATTATTAAATATATGAATTTAGATTTATTTTCTTTATACAAACAATTTAAATAGTTTGTAAGTGTATTTGAAAAAACCAAAATTGTTCGCTAATTTCTTCAATTGGATTTTTAGTTATTTTTTTTTTTTTTTTGTTAATTTTTTCTGAATTTTAAAAAGACAACGATATTAATTATTACATCAGCTTTTTAAAGCAATGCATTAAATTGACTAATAGCTTTGCTTGGATATCGGGGAACTCAGTTAGATAAATAAATAAGAAACACCGTAATTATTATTGTCTTATCTTTATCTTAAACCAGGTTTTTACACATGCCCATAAGCATTTCCATACATTTTACGCATTTGAAATCTGAGAAATCTGGAATTTACTTAACGTTAATTTAATGTAATTTAAGCGTAAGTCTAAAATAAGCTTTATGCGGCCTTTATAAGCTATACATTTACCAAATCTGTTTAAATACTTGTGTAATTTCTCAAAAGTAATGGTCGCCCAACACAAACCAAGCATTTTACCTGAATTAATTAAAGCGGCCTTCAAATACAGCTAAAAAGAGAGTTTTGTTGGCATTAGAACAGGCGCAGAGATCTACCTTTAAGACGGGGGCAACTTGAAATGAATTGTGTGGCAATAGCAGCCAACAAGTGTCTCAACTTTTACTTTGAGCTTAGCGTTGGTGACCCCCAGTTGCTCCTCCTGCTACCACCAATCCCAATCTTCTGCACACCAAGTGCGAAACATAAGCGACCCATTTGGCAGGGCTTAAAATGTCTCGCGTTTCAGCCACTTCTCTACCATAATTAGAGCCAAGAGCAATTTGAAAAACACTTGATGCTGGCAATTATAAAGTTAAACAACATTTTTCTATAGCTCTTTGCGTTCTAGCCACTGAATTTCCCTTTGCCTTCCTCTTACTTCCTTACTTCCCTTACCGCTTCCGGCTGCAAGTGTAATTAATTAGTTTTCAATTTTACTCAGCTAAATATGCATAATTTATGTGCCGGTAACACGCTCTCTCCCTCTCTCTTTCTCTCGCTTTTCTTCTGGGCTCTCCAAAAAAAAAACATAAGCCAAGTCCAATCTACTAACGGCTAGCATCCTCACTGTCATAACTGAATTTACTAACCATTACTGGAGTAATTTTTTTTTTTGAGTATACCCTGTATCCATAAACTAGCTAAAGAGGTAACTTAAAATAATGCACAATTATGTAACACGCAGAAAAATCTAGTTAGAAACTAATGTGGAACTGGAATGTAAAGAGAGGAAAATTATGTAAGTATTCATTCTACTTTGCAGACTTTAAGACTAAATGAAAATATCTAGGTAAAAATCCTATATTTAACTTCTAGGATAACTGCTAGTTGAGCATTTCGCATTTTACCTACTTGCCGGTTAAACTTTGAGCGGGCAATTTGTGCACCAATTACAGTTATTTGTTTGTGTGCGCGACAATCGCAAGGACAACACCGGGCCAGCGCCGAGATGCAGCTGCAATTCGAAGGTGGTTACAGAGAGAGGATAGAGGGGGGGCTGCCACGTCGCTGCTGGCTTCCTTCTATTTCCGTAGCAAACATTTCCGTTTCGCATTGCTGCAAATTTATTGTTTCCTTTGCGGTTTTTAGTGAATCGACCGAAGGAAAAAATCCAAAAGAATAAAAATCAAAGCATACTTTTACGGGCTGCTTGAGGTAGACAGCATCAAAGGAATATTATTGCCACATAGCAAGTAGCAAAGGGATTACAGAGCAATCACAATACCACCACTAAAAAGAAGATGACAGACGAGCGGATGTGCCAACATCTAACTGCCTCCCCTCCCCTTCCCCTCAACCCATATCCACGCACTTCCGGTCGGAAATACGCATTTAGCTGCATGTGAAATTGTTAGGTTTTTTTTTTTTTTTTTCTTTTGGCTTTTTTGTCAACAAGCAAATTAAACGACCTATTTTGCTGGCTAAGAAAATGAAAATGCCGCTGCTAATAAATCATTTCGGCAAATTCGCAGTGACTTTTGTTTACTTGTTGTCGCAGCCGTCAACTGTTCGTACTTATTTCCGTTTCCGCCAGCCTAGAACGAGGAGCCAACATTTTTCTATGGCTGACCTGCCCACCCGCCGTCTCTGGTACACTTTGAAAAAATCGGAGGTATTTTAAATTTATGTGAGATACAAAATTGTAATTTTGTTAAAATGTATAATGGGGTAAGGGATAAAATGAAGTTTTCCTGGAATATGAAAGGAAGGAATAAGGCATATTAAGTATCTATATATCCAAAGACAATTTAGCCATGTATGTCAAAACACGCAGATATTTTTCAATAGTTTTTGAAGCAATTGGTGTGTTTTTTACAAATATTTTGAATAAAATATAATGTTGTTTGTTCTTTAATAAGAGCTATAAGAAAATGGATATAAATTAATGAATATATGTAAATCTTTTATTTATCGATTTAAGTCAATTTCCAATAGCAATGAAAACCTACGTTTTAAACCTGATGACTTTTCATAAATATATAAAATATAAAATATTATAAAATTTATAAAATATATAAAACATAAAATATATAAAATAAATAATAAGCATCTCAGTTTTCCATCAAAAACAAACTTTAATCAGGAAGATTTCCAATTATATTATACTTGGTATGTCTAAGTCGAGCTCTGTCAACTAGCAAATTTTAATACTTTTTCTGCAAGTGTATGCATATATATATATATATTTGCAAAATATTCAAGCAGTATTTTCTGCGCCGTCATTTCAACGGGCATAATTAATTACCAAAGCGGCGCGCGCGAGTTTCCCAACGGCATCGGGCACGATGTCCTTGCGTGTGGCTCTTGCGGCACAAACGGCGAAAGGGAAATGGCAACAAACGGTGCCTAGATGCCCCAACCTAACCTCAATGCCTCACTTGACAATCAGAGTGTGGTGCGGTGCGGTGCGGTGCGGGTAGAGGGTGTCAAATAGTGGAAAGTGCGCACGGAAATGGGCCCCGGACTCAGGTGCGGCAGTTTTGCTGACAGCTGCCTGCGAGTTGAGTGGCAGAGAATATGAAATACTGTACGGTAATTGGATGCCTTTAATTATATGAATTTATGCTAAAAGGTGGAGTGACAGGGGCGTGGCAATCCTTATCAGCATTATTGTTAATGTTGCTGCTGTTTGTGTTGCTCTGCTGATCAAAAAGTTGATAAAATACAAGCAAATCGCATTAGGGTTTTTATAAATTAACTCTTATTAGAATAATAATGAGTCTTTTTAGCAGCAACAAATCATTTCTAATAATTTTGACAGAAATTTTTGAATATATTATTCAAGTGGTATACAAAAATCTATTAAGCACATATATAATTTGTATGTATTTATGTGAAAGTGTGATTTTTATGCAATCAAAATAGTTTTTGAGTTTTTGATATTAAACTATACTGGGAAACTTAATTTTTTCATATGTTTTTTTCAGACTTAATTAAATAAGTTAATTATCTAAAAATTACATAAAAATAGCTTCCATTTTTACAAAATATTTATCTGTGAATTTCATCAATGCCATTTTCCTGTTCAAAGTTGCAGTTCAAGCTTTAATAAGATACGTTAAAACTGATGGATAAGATCATATAGAAACAAATCGGACTATATTAACGCAGCTCAAGAAAATCTTTATATATTAATATATAAACAGTCAGTAAGTAGTTAATTACCTATAATCAAAAGAGACCTCAACTCTTCTGTCATCGAGTTCATTAATGGATTTCCATTCAATTACTAATTGCAACTTTCTACTCAGAGTAATCCAATTGCCAGACAGACAGACTAATTGCGAGATAAAAGACTAAAACGCAATTTTCATGAACCAACTCTCGTTAAGAACTGAAATTATTGCATCTTTCGGATTTTATGGTTTATTCGAATTTGCAAAGAGTGCTTTGCTTACGGCTTCTATAAATTATATTAAGCTGAACTCTAAAATTTAAACTATATTTATTATCATTATATTCAGAACTGCAGATACAATTTTAATACAAATATATAATAAAATATATAATTATAAATTTTGTTACAATAAAATTTTATCTTTATAGCAATCAGAAATTTTTTGAATCGGGTAAGTTATCGCTCAAAATTAAATAAACCTGATCTGCACTTAATATACTAGAATTTAATGTAAAAAATTTACCAACCTTTTTTATCCCAATAACCTTTCATTTTATGGCTTTTGATGTACAAAAACCAATAAATTGTATATAATTGACTTAATTTGTATGTTGCTTTTTTTACATTTATTTATTTTATGAGATTGGTTTGCCATTCCATATGCTAAAATCAGTTTTACAAAAAATTCACAAAATGAAAACTATTAGTTTTTACTGGATTACGCGCAATCCAAAATTGCATTTATTATAAATTGCATTTTAGTTTACCATTTAAAACAAAAACCATAATTAATTATTAATAGTCCTATTGCGTTAATCTACTTT
The DNA here is from genome assembly GCA_035042405.1 of Drosophila demipolita. NCBI lineage: Eukaryota > Metazoa > Arthropoda > Insecta > Diptera > Drosophilidae > Drosophila > Drosophila demipolita. The sequence continues at coordinate 10,286,879 of JAWNLI010000485.1, forward strand.
TTTAATTATTATGTTTTATTTATGTTTTAATGGGTTACTACAAAGCAAATTATTCCAAATAATATTTAATAATAAAATTTTACAAACATTGCGCAAATAACTATTAAATGTTGAGCACAAATCGAGGTAGAAAATAATTAACTCAGTGCAGACCACACTTGACAATGAAGTGGCAAGAGTGCATATGGGGCATGTGGAGGGGTTGAAGGGGATGGGGGTCTGGGATCATGTCTCTGTTTTAAATCCCAAACGTGCACAAAAATGCAGGGCAAACGAGAAGAGAAAACTTGGACTAAAATATGCGTGAAGCTGATGGCGCTAGTTAAGGGGTGTGTCGGTGTGTGTGTCGGTGTCGGTGTATGTGTGTGTGTGTGTGTGGAGGTGAGTGTCTGTGTGATGTGTGTATGCTGTGGCATAAACCCATTTACAGGTGTTTGCCCAGAGTCAACAGCAGTCAGTGGCGTCGTCGATGCAAACGCAGCCAGTCGTAAAACATTTGTCACATTTACATTAAGAGCAACGCAGTGGCTAAACCGCTTTTGTGGTTCCTCCACGATGCCTCTTATATACTGTACACCACTCTGACTACTACACCACCCCCGCCCACTTCACCCACCACGCCCCCTCGCTATGCAATTTATGTGCACAGTGCACTTGCCAATTAATTCTTATCTCAGCAGCCAAGCAGGTTTCGCTTTCTCGCCGACTGCATAAATCAATGTGCCCAAGGTGATAATTCATCCACAACTGAGTCAACTGACTCAACTGAGGCACTGCTCCACTTCCTTCTGCCCCGCACAATTACACCTACATCTACACTTACATACCAGCACACACACACACACATAAAGAACGAATGCAGCAATAGCCTCAATGTTCTAGAATCCAGATTGTCAACTCATGCGGCCACAAATGCAGCTCACTCAATTTCATGGTGTCAAATGTGCAACACACGCCTACACTGAGAGAAACCATGGGTAAGGCCTTAGAGCAGAGGGAGCATTACTAGGAGATACTAGGAGATCAAAAAATTACCGAGATTGGAATTTCATTTATAAATATATCTAAATCTATAAATGTATCTAAAAATATATATATATATCTATATCTATATCTATATCTATATCTATATCTATATCTATATCTTTTTCTATATCTATATCTAAATCTTTTTCTTTATCTACATCTATATCAATTTGTTTCTCTCTCAACTCAATTTCAAGTGTGTCTGCCAAAATCACCGCATATGACACTAATTTAAGACCACATTTTTCTCTCAGTGCACTCGAGTCACACAATATAGTGGATTTTCAGGCAGGAAAATATTCTTCTGCTGTACGAAGTACATCTTTTTTTTGTAGCATGGTCACACTGGTCACCCAGCGGCATCTAATTGAATTGCACTTGCAATAATGACTAACACGACGACAAATTCAACGGGCGGGGGGTGTGTGGAGTGGGGGATGTTAGACTAATTGAAAATTGTTGTTCGTAGAAAGCGCCAAAAGCAATTTGTTAGCTGGGCTTGCTTGATATTTATAAATGAATCTACATCACGCCAGATAGCATTCTTTTCTTGGTTATTCAACTGCCTTTGTTTTCTATCTAAAATTAACATTTTCAACTAACGAACTCAATTTTGCTCTCTTATTTTGTGTTGACTTGAAGTTGCTTGAAAATGTTTAAACAATTGAAACTCCAGCTTAAGCAAATTATATATTGAACTACCCCAAAGAGTACAAATATTTTCTTTAAGAATTTATCTCTCTATATGATATAATTTTTCGTTCTTGTAAACTTCAACACATTCATTATCTGCAGTAAAAAACTTTCATCATCATATAATAGAAAGTCAGATTTAATATTTAAATTCATTGTTTTACTCTTAAAAATGTGTTCTTTAATTTTTTATTTATCACATACATTATTACACTTTATAATAGCTGTGTGAAATTCTTTGCTTAAATATCTTTTGCCATTATTGAGAAAAAATAATGTACTGCTTATACTTAATAAGCTTAAATTCTCTTTTTCTCTCTTAGCTTTATTTAGCTTCCAGCTGCGCCATAAATCTCAATAAATGTCAGCAGAGAATTTTCTTTTGTCTTCCCAGGCGTCAAGTCTAAAAAAAAAAAAAAAAACTTAAGTACAAAAAGAAATTAGTTTATATAAATATAAACTCAATCAGCAAACTGGGCTTGCTTTAGTTCTTATAAAAACTAAGTTAAAATATCAACTAACTTCATTTTCTGAAAAACCTTCAACTTAAATTGTGTAAATTGTGTAAAGCTCTGATTAACAAGGATGCAACAGAAAAACGTGATAAAAGATTTATTAAAGGCTGATTCGGGTGTTGCATGCAACAGTGTAAATGTGCCCCTATGTCGATTGGCATTGGCAGTAATTTCCTGGCCAGGTGTGCGATCAAAAGCAGAATGCAATTTCCGATTTAATGCGATTGTAATTTTTTCTCTTCCATATGCATGTGTCCAGATTTAACTGAGGAGGACTACAAGGATAAGGGTGTTTGCTTGTGTGTGTGCGTGTGTGTATAGGTAGGTAGTATATGTAGGTAGGTGGCATAGTAAAAGCACATCAAAGCTAAAGGTCCTGGTTAACTTACCGCAGCTTGTTAGAAAGGACTTCCACAGCAAAATGTAAAAAATTTTACATGACACCTTTTTAGCGGTCTGGCTTTAATGGACTTTATATTTAGTTTAGTTATACCTCCAACTTGGTTTAATGCACGCAGCAAAACTTAAGCTTTAACAAACTTTATTTAAAGTCAAATAAACTCGAGGTCGACTAAGCAAATTCTTTGTCTAATAAGTAAATATTTGTGACTTATATCGGATTAGAATGAAACATTTACAGTTGATCAATAATGTGTCTGGCTATATTATATATATTACAAATTCTTAATAATTCGAAAAGCGATTTTTATCGATATTCGAAAAGGAACTAATCTTTAAATTAACTGAAAAATAGTGTTTCAAACTATTATAGTCTCAGAGATCGGCTTCATTTTGGCATTTTAAATTGAGTTTAGAGAACATGATATTCATTTATTTAATTTAATTATTGATTATTAATTTCGTTGATTGCTTATGTATTTTTTTTATTACACTCATATAGCGTTGATGTCATTAAATATCTAATTTTAATATCCTTCCAATTCTTTCGAAGAAATGTCTTTCCCGTTATAGCCGTTAAAATTTATATTTATATTTATTATACTTGTTATATATAGAAAACCTATAATAATAAGAGAAAATATATATATATAAAAATATTGAAATCACATTCCAAAAATATATTTTATATTGCTTCTGCTCAAAATATTCAGCACATAATAATAAGCGAATATGTATATATATAAATATATAAAACGAAAAATTAAATTCCAAAAATATATTTTAAAATGATTTTGCTCAAAATATTCAGCAAATATTTTTTTATTAAGTTATAAGCTAAATTAAAAAAAAATCACAATTTGTCAAAAAAAAAGGAAAAATCTATATTTGATTTCAGTCTGATTGCTTTGTTTTATTACAATGGAAGCATGCATGTTAAGATAAAAAAAATAAAACATAAAAATAATACCTAAAGTGTAAAAATAATATTAAAATTCCAAGAAAAGGTCACATTTCGATATCTAGTTAAAAACACTTTCTAATTTCAGATGCAGCACACGATGATTTTGGTTATTTCTGAACAATTAAAATCACATTTAAATATATATTTAAATTTGCATTTGCGCACAATTTAAATTCACACAGATTTGTTGCATTCAATTCAGAAAAAGGATTCGCAGTGCATGTGGCGACGCCAGTGTGACCAGTCCGCTGAGCAGCCCACGGATTGAATGAAAGCCTTGCCGGCAGCACAATTGAGTAAAATGGGTTTGGCATCTGCCGCCGGACACATATAGAATTGATTGGGATCGATGCTAGCCCAGGGCTGCTGCTCCTCTCGGCTGCAGCTGCGGGTCAGCAGTGTGGCATTGGGCCGACACGCGGGCCAATGGTCGTAGGGCAGGCAACCGAGATGGCCAAGACCATTGAAAAACCCACGACCCTGTGGGCAATGCAACTGCAATTGGCGTTGATCCGGCGTGTTGCAAACGTAGAATATGTTGGGATTGGGATCGCCCCACATGTCTGTGGCATGTTTGCATGTTGCATTCGTGGCCGCAACGGATGCGTGTACTGCAACAACCTGCTGCTGCTGCAACAGCAAGAGCAACAGCAACGGCACCAGCTGCGGCAGCATCATCATGAGTCTCAAATCCAGCTTAATGTCGAGTCGCGTTCGCATTGCCTTCGTTGCATGCCACACATTTCTCATAAATAATTTCATCATCACAAATTTTATGGACACAGCACGAATTCCCCCCTCGCCTTTCTTTATGACTTTTTGTTTATTTTTATTTTTATTATTTTTACCGTACGTTTTTACTGTGGCACCAGAAACGCGTCGACTGAATGATATGGCGCCATTGTCATTCATTTTTATACTCATTGCACTCTTTTTGTTTTTTATCGAAATGTTTTATTTATCATTTCCCCATTGCATATTCCCATTGTCACAATTCTAAAGGCATCTTGCTGACATTTTTATGTAGTTGATGCTCTCAGCATATATATATTTTTGAGTGTGTGTTTGTTTTGGAGAAAAAAATTGTCTGATTAGATAGTCTAACCAGTGTTTATATGTTGTGTCCTTATCTACTTCACGTATTGAAGTCACTCATTAATTTAAAATTAAAAGTACAACATTTATTTTTACACAAATTTTCTTGAAATTGATAGACTTTATACATATTTTCAACTTTGGACATAAACTAGACATCATTTTTAATACCATAATTGTCAAAATTTTGAAGTTTCAAAAAAACCAACTATTGCAATCAATATTACATTTTATTGATTTCCCAATCTTCACATTTTTCTGCAAATACATTTTAATATGTTTAAGGCAGTCAATCGGAAATACGACGAACATTTTACAATCCCAATAGAATTATGCTGAGAAGCTGAAAACTCTGGCAACTGGATTTCCTTATACTGAGCATTTTCACTTTAATAAAAATATAAATAAATAATACTTTAAAACATTTGTAAAGGGATTTTTTTTAAGCAATCTGCACAAGACTACTCCATTAATATTATATACATATAAATATTTATTTAATTATTGTAAAATATTTTACACATATTCTAATTTGTATATATATATTATTTATATATATATTTATTTATTTAAAATCGTTCGTTTTCAGTCAAGTCACCGAATTTCCATCAATGAAAATCAATCAATGTGCGTCAATAAATAATTCAGTTTTTAATTTACTTTACTACCAAAAAAGTCGCAATCCAACAAAAATTACAACAAAAAATAAAAGATGGGATGACAAGTAATATTAAATTTCTGTAATTACATTTATTTTTAGCAATTCTAATTTTTATATATGTTATTACATTTTTTTATTTTAAATAATCTTGACGACAAGCATTTAAAATCTTTCACTCCCAGTCAAGTCACCGAATTTTCATCAATGAAAATCAATCATTTCAATGTGCTTTAAAAAATGAATCAGTGTTTAATTTACGTTATGAGCCACATTTACTACAAATGTAATCAGTAACTACCAAAAGAATCGCAAGCCAACAAAAAATAAAAGATGGAAAGACACACAAGAATTATATTAGTTAAAATATATATTAAATTACATTTACTGTAATTACATTTAGCTTAAGCAATTCTAATTTTTATTTATATTGTCGTAATTTTTTATTTTTATATATAATATCAAATTTATTTGTTTTCATGTAATATTTACAACAAGCATTTAAAATCTTTCCCAGTCACCGAATTTCCATCAATGAAAATCAATCAATGTGCTTCAATAAATGATTAATTTACTTTGTGAGTCACATTTATTTAAAATCGAATCAGAGTCGCAAACCAACAAAAATTACAACAAAAAATAAAAGATGGGCAGACAAACAAAAAAGTGACAAGTGCGTTATCAAAGCGATTGACAGATAGCATAACATTAATTGCCTTTCGAATGAGGCTAAATTGTAAATTATTTCTGCAGGGCAATCAGACAAAATTTAATTACAAACTTCAGGCACTCTCTCCCTCTCTCTCTCCCTATCTCTCCCTCTCTCTCTCTCTCTCTCTCTCTCTCTCTCTCTCTCTCTCTCTCTCTCTGTCTGGCTTAGAAGCTGAACAGGTGCAGCTGCTGCCAAAAGTTCTAATTGATTTCGCTTACAGCCAAGATTTCCAGCTGAAGGCAGTCATCGAAACCCAGCTGCAGACTTGCTTTGTAGGCCAAATGTAAGCTGACAAAAAGTTCAGCAAAATCAGCTCTGTGCTTCTTCTTCTTTGTTGTTCAGTCTCGTTGTCAATGGGCACTTCTTAGCAGATGCCAACATTTCTCAAGAAGTCTATTTGGCCAAGTTTAAATAGGAAAAAGTTCGAGCAGCAAAAGTTGACAACATAATCGACATAAATTCCAATAGGCATGTGGCCGCATATTCTATTAAAACTTTATTACACACACACACACACGCACACACACAGCTGATGTTTTTTCTTTAGTCAAATTAAATGAATATCCGTTTTATGAGGTAAATTTTAACAAAATTATAATAAAGAGTAGAAGAATATTGGATTTTTTATCAATTTCCGTAATTTTAACTATCTACTGAAAACTAAAAAATTTTAGGATCGATAAGTGTTAATTCATTAAACCAGCTTTTAATTTGTTTTTGTTTTTTGTTTTTCTCAGGTACAAAACACTTAAGCTGATAAGTTACCAAAAATAAATTAATAACAATTAAAAATATATATTTATCTATATATATATTTATTAAGAAATTAGGCGCTAAAAAAGGCAATTATCTGTCCAGATTTGTGCGTCCGATAAGCAACATCAAAAGAAGAAGACCCATTGTCAAAACAAAACCAATTGGGAATGTGTTACCAAATAGTGTCCAGATAAGTTGGCTCGATTGCGGTTATAAATTCAGTTGCATTGCCTGAAAATCAATTTAGTCGAATTTAAAGTGTACAAAACGAAAGAAGTGAAAAAGTGGAGTTCAATATGCTCAAAGGTGAACCTAAAGCTAAAACTCAAAGTGATGAAATATTCTTCAGAACAGTTTAAAAAGCTTCAATTGGAAACAGGAAAATCAAAAAAAAAACAATATATAATAAAATACTCAAGAACTAAAAAAAAAATTAAATTAACTTTAAAGATAAATAAGTTTGTAGCGAAGATCAAGTACAGTAGTCACTCAATAACAATAACTCATAGTCACTCATTTGAACTCGCGAATAATATTAAATATAATAATAAAAAACTTTATTTTTACACTAAGTTTAAACAAAACTAATAGCAGAATAAGAGTCGGAAAAGCTCTGAAAAATAAGCTATTTTGGCATACTATTAATGCAATAACTTAAAAAAGGAAAAAGATTTTAAAGTTTAGAAAGTCTTGCCCTAAATCAACTATTTCAAAAAAGGTGCAATATCGAAAATTCTTTAAAAAATGTTTTAATATTAAGACCAAACTTTTTGAAATGTAAAATATCAAATATATATCAATATCAAAAAAAAATAGAAGCAAGAATCGATAACATTTAAGTATTTTTAGTAAAGAAAACTTGAAAAATTAAATAAAATGTTTTACAAAACAATTTACAGCTATTTTGATACTCCTGGGCCTAGTGGCGCTCAGCATGCCAGTCACAATCTATGCAGCTGATGAGGCAACCACGGAGGCCCCAGTTGTTGCAACTACTCCCAATGATGCCCCTGTAACACCCACTGTGCCTGCTGTTTTAACTACTGCAGCAGTTACTACACCCATTGTGCCAACAACTGGTCCCACTGTGCCGCCAAAGTGCGTGGACCAGACGATGACCTGGGCCGCTGATGATCTGCGTAAATACTACTGGTGTCTGAATGATAAGCCCCGTCTCACCTCGTGCAGGGAGGATTTCTATTATGTGAATAACGCCACAGTTTCTGGCTGCATTCCCGCCGCCAAAATGAATCCCGCCTGTGTCAACTTGGACATCACAGTGGGTCCATGCGAGGGCATCAATCTAAAGCAGCCGCAACCCAGTGAAACCCTTACCAATTTCTGGCTCTGCTTGGAAGCCGGCGCAGAACCGGTGGAGTTGACGTGTGTGGATGACAAGGCGTTCATCAAACAGGACGGCTATTTGGGCTGCTTCGATTGGGGAACATGGAGATCTATGCGCTCATGCAATTAACACCTATCTGCATCTGTCAAAATTTTAATTATGTTCCACATTTTTGTTGAATGTGACTTTATCATGATTAAATAAAATATATATTAATGAATTCAACGGAAATTTATTAAAAATTGATTATAAACTAATTAAACCACAAATATCTTATCTATATGCCACGTATTTTTGATAACGCAGCCAAAAGTCAATGGTCTTCGAAATCCGGAAGATCCCCACAAAAATACCACACAACATTTTTACAATTGCTTGAAAATGAAAAGTTTTTCCCAAGAAATTGCACAGCTGCCAACTCAAGCGCAAATATGCTTGCAAGCCATATGTGTGTGCGTGTGTGTGTCTGTGTGTGTCAGCTAGATAATGGCAGAAAACTATGGAGTGAACAGATAAATATCTTTAGCAGTTCGAAGTTCAAACACCCTTGTGGAACATAGTTCCTTTCACTTCAAATCAAATTTATTTTTGATTTAATTCACAAACGCATTAAAAGCAGGAAATCAAAACAAATCGAATTTTGCTTCCGGTTCCGCTTGAAGCTCTGAGTTTTAATGGGTTAGATAACTGTTCCGATTTGATTGGATTAACTGTCTATCACTGAGTGCCAATCGGTTCGATTACGCCCTAATTTTTAATCAAGAAAATATATTTTAACAAATTTATATTTAATTTGTTTCCTTTTCCAAATTAATTTTCAAGATTTATGATTCCAATTTGAGCATTAAATTCTACCATGCTTAAGATACGCAATTTTATTTGCTTTTGATATAAATCAAGAACATTTCAGTTTATGTTACATAAGCCAGGAGAAAACGATGCAACTTTCGGTAAGTGTATAAAACGGAATAAAAGAATTGTCACCACACATTTTGTGCACAAGAAAGCAACACAAATTGGCAAATTGCTGAACACGATGGGAATAAAGGAAAGCGTCTAACCTGACTCGGTCAGCGTACAGAAAGAAGTTCAAATATATATATATATATATATTTATTTATATATAGAAAATAAAATAAAATGTGTATTGTGTCAACTGCCAGTGAGTTCAAAATCAGTTGAAAGTTCGTCGCCAGTTGCGTTCTCCCCTGGTAAATAATAAAACGAGATAATGCGTCTGTTGCTGGTTAAACTTATTTCTATATTTCTTAAAGCAAGGAAACTGGGTAAAAGGAATTTAATTTCAGATTCCGATTCGAATAACCAATGTATAAAAATTCTGGTAAGCTTTACGGCACTTCCCCAAATAGAAATGGTAGCTTAATTTTAATAATAATGATAACAGTTTTAAAAAATATGTGAAAACTATTTATTCGGGCAAAAACTTACTGCTGGATCCTCTGATACCAGAAGAATACCAGCTAAAATTGTTAGAAATGTAATTCTAGAGAAAAAGATAAAGATTTTGCAATTAGATTATGCAATTTAGAATAGGCAGACTTTAGTCAATACAATTAATCTTGAATGAGGATTTTATCTGCTTTAAAGCTGTTTCATAAGTATAAATCATTTTTTTAACATGATTTATTGATTTAAAGAAAGTAAACTATTTCATTACTATATTGCTTTTTCTGCTTAAAGCTTGAAAAAACTTTAAATACTTTGCTCGAAGGAATACGCTTAACGAGTCAGTAAATGCTTTAATGTGCTTAAAAGCTCTTTGCAGCTTTTGCTCTGCCAATATTTGTTGTTTCGCTTCATTTAGCTAAATTTTTCAAATTCATTTTGCTTTGTCACACACCATAATGTCTTTATGAGCTAATATATAGTCATTAAGTTGAACATCACATTAAACTAAATATTCAGCAGGGTAAGTGTTTTGTCTCGCACACATGACATTTGTGGTGCATTGTGTGTGCTTCTCGCACCACTGTGCGCTTGGTGGCACTCAGGGATAGTTACGCATTTAGTCACGCAGTGCCGGACACAAGGATAATTCAACCGAGCGCTAAATGCTGTCTGCATGCGACTCTATTGCCTAGGTAATAAATGTCTGAGTGCGATACAGTTCAAAGCACACACACATACACACACACACACACACTCACACACACACATGGAGGTGGAGTGTCAGTGACACGAAACTGCTGCAAACGAGCAGCAACAATGAATGCGACACAGAAACCCCCAAATGAGTTAGTCAGGAAATTGCATTATTTGTCTTTGCCTCTTGTTGCGGACACAAATGCTTTGATATGCAGCATAGCCCATACCCTTACACTCAGAGAAAAAACAACACTTTTATATTTTGTGCATAAATTGTTAGGCGATACAAAAACTTTAGATTCTTTAAATTTTGCTTAAATTTATTTAGCTAATCTTAATAAAGTAAATATTATATTATAAAAAACTAGCCATTCATCTGAAGGTCAAATAAGTCTCTGAATTAAGAATTTCCAACTTAATTTGATAAAAATTCAAATGGATTTTGATATTCCGAACATCTTTAAACAATATTTAACTCTTAATAAATATCCCAGCATTTTTGCCGAGTGTATTTTACAACTAACTATCCCTCTTATACCCTAAACCCATAAAAAAAAATTGGATAAACAGGGTATAATAGTGTGCAAAAGCATGTAAGAAGCAGAAGTTAGTAAATAAATAATCTTTTTAAGGATCAGGATAAAGTTTTCTATATAAAGCAGCTAATGGCAGAAACTATAGAAAAATAGACTTTAGTTATGGAATATATGTTCTCGTTTACTATAGGCATATCAATTTATTATAAAACAACTGCATTTTATCGATAATTACACCATTCACACAAATATTAATGTATATCGATTTACGATAACAACAAAAGATACAATTCTAAGCATATAGTCTTCTGATAAAAATATAAATAATAAAGAAATGTTGTTCAACATCTGTAAAGATTGGACATATAAAAAATGAAGACATAAAAAGTAATTTTGATATTGTTTCAACCAATGTACAAAAGTATCTGGAAGTCGACTATCGACTGGATAATTCTAACTTGTTTTAGCCGCTCTCAAATGGCGTTTGGCTATCTCCATTGCGACACTGTTCTGTCACACATGCGAATTTCCACAAAATGCTCCTCCAAGTCACTGCAATTTTTCTGCTCCATTTCTGTCCACTGCTCTGCCTCTTACTGCTGCTGCTGCCTCTTCTGCTGTTGCTGCTGCCTTTTGCTGCCTGGTCTTGCCACTTGCTGTTGCATTTTAATTGCTTGGCTTGGTGTGCCGCTTGGGCCATTAATCCTGCACAACTTGTGCACTGAAATTACGAAAAAAGGATTTTTAAAGTCACAATTGTCGTATGTTATCAACACACACAACACGTACACACAGCCCACACACACACACACACAGACTGAGGCAAATGTCTACAAATAGAGATGGAAGCGTGTCAATTATATTCTAGCAAAAAAAACAATTAGTAAATCGATGTAGCTCTTCTGGGCGATTAAATATCTTAGATGTTTTTCAATATAAAAATAACTACATAGACAATTATTTTAAAGTAATTTTTACAGATAAGATACATATTTTATATTAACTTGAGGTAAGTTAACAACTAAGAACAGAAATTTTAATTGATAATCGCGAAATAAAACTAGTTATCAACAAAATCAAATAAATGTCGTGGTAAATAAAACTTTTATGCCAAATTTAAGTCTCTAATCTTAAAGTCTCTGAACTCAAATTATTTAAACAGTCAGTCAGACGGGTATGTCTATATCGTCTATATACTGATCTAGAATATATATGTTTTATGTACTTCAGAACGCTTTTTTGCCTGTAATTTTGCACAATTAAATTGATTTTGAAAGAGTTTATGATATAAAAATATATTTACATAAATAATCATTTATTAGGTCAACTTTAATATTTTAAAAATATAGTTTATATAATTTGTAGTCAATTATTTATATTGCCAATATGTTCAGAAATATATTTACTTGTATTTATATATAAATATATTTAAAAGTTAGGCTTTTAGAATTTAAGACAAGCATTTTTTCGTCTTACAACTTTTGACACTGTATAAAAATAATTGAATATATTCATAACATTATTTTAATATTTATATAATGATATTAACATATTTTATTAAATTTTTTAAAGTGTTTTTGTATTTTTTTTACAACATATTTAACTGCAAATTAGCATCGCTTTTATGCAATTTAATGTTTTTGACTCTTAGCCACGAAGCCAAAAACTCGTGTTTCGTGACACGAGCACGATGTCAACTCAAGTTCAGAGAGTTCGGAGACATGGCTGGTATGCAGCAACTAGCGTTTTGTGTCGCCACGTTCAGAACTTGGCCTGTAGTTAAGGGCCAACATGAAGCTGTCGCAGCGGTGCTCAGATTTAATTGAGTTTGCAATTGTTTTGTGGCCGGCTTGGGTCAGGTTGAGTCGGGAGAGCGCTCGAGAGTTTTGCAAGTTATGCATTTCAATGGGCAAGCAACTCTGTGCAACTCTCTGAAAGTCCACTGACGGACTCTGGTCAGTCGCAACACTTTGCCTTAAATCACAAGTTGCCATAAAGTCGGGGCGTATACGCAATGCGCTCAAAAGTATGCAACAATGATTTGCAGTTCTTTTTTGTATATTTTCTCTTGTCCTTTCGAGTAGTTTTTACTTACGGCACTTCCTGTCGAATAGTCATAATTGGCATTTTTTTGCGACAGTCAAGTTAAGCGCCACAAAAGCCGCCACATGCCACCCCCAAACCCAACCCGCAATCCCCATCAAACCGCCCGGGAAGTTTCGCTCATTGGGTGCCTGCTCTTTGGGTGATTTTTCAGCTTGCGAATTCCTGGCTTGCTTGGCTGTTAAGTTGGCTTAAACTTTTCCACTTGAATGGCAACGGAAGGTTTTATGTGGCCCCTTGTTGCTGCCACATTGTGTTCTTGCAGCGGCGCATGAAAGTATGCAGCATAAAAATTGCTGTGCCATGCAACAAATAAATATTTGACAGACACTGAAATTTAAATTAGCAAAGTTTTTTTTATTTAATTTTAGTTATAAAAAAATGCTATATGTATATGTAACTTTAGTGTGAACTCAACTCATTTAAAACAAGTATTATTTGGTTTAATAATTGTTCTACTGCGTTTTTTCTCTCAGTGCAGTCAGGCCCTGTGTGGCTCTTTACAGGCGCCTTGCATTTGTATTTTATGGCGCCGTGGAATTTATATTTGCACTTAACAACAACAACAAGCAGAACAAGAGCAAGAATAACAACAATTGTAACAAAGTTGGTTTGGCTTATTTTTCGGTTACAAATCAAATCCAAAATCGCATTAAAATTGCATGCAACAAACAGTAAAAGAAAAAAAAGCCGCCGCAACAATATCGCGATGGAAGCCAGAAACCGGCGAGGCACACAATATATATATATTTTTGGAGGTGTTGCAAGCACCACAAGTTACAGGAGCCAACCACTCCACCCAGTCCCCTTACCCCCCCCCCCTCCCCCTGCGCACTTCACCGTGTTTGTCAGGGCATTTTACTGTAGCTATTTTGCCATTTCAATTGAATGTTCGTGAGACGAAATCACTTCAACGCCTTCGATTTCAATTTCCGCCGTATTTCCAATTTGATTTTCGTTATTGCATTTTGCATTGTTTTGTTTACTGTTGTATTTGTGTGTTTATCTTTGTCTTTGTATTGTACTTTACTGCCACTCTGCTCCCAGATATTAAAACCGTTGCATTTCAGGTGTATTTATTTCCAGGCTGCAGCTGTGCCCCAATTCCTTGCCTTTTTTACTATGCCAACCAACCAATAAATAGTTGATAACAAATTGTCTGCTCTACTTTATATTTTGTATATTTTTGTACAAAGTGCCAAAATATAAGCAATAATGTTCAATTAAACGTTGTTTATTTATTTATTATTTTTATTCGAGCCGGTTCACTGCAAACAGCTGGATTTATTTGGGCTCTGCCTGATAAATGGGCTGTGCTGTTATTTTTTAGAAAGTATTTTTTACGAATGAAATTGATTTTATGTTGAGATTTAAACAATTTTAAATTGTTTAAAACCTTATATTAAAATGGATATTAATTGTTATTTTTCATGCTCTGTACTGAGTTTATTATTTAAGGCACTAATCACTAAAACAAAAAAAAAACCGATTTATAAAATAATATAATTCTGATATAAAGTATTTATAGACATTAAATATTGATGATTTGAATTAAAACAATAGTTTCAATAATGCCTACAGCTCCTGGGAATCAGTAAAAAATACTATATAAGTCCTTCCTGGTATATTAAATTAAATAATGTCTAACTGGATGAGCATATATATCTGATATCTTTGTTGATTTGTCCTTATTCAAGATTGATCAGGGAGCAGTTAAGGGACTAGAAAATGCTTACAAACTGATTTCATATAAAACCTTATTAGAAAATTGATTATTTATAGTAGCAAATATAAGAGACATAAATATATAACCTGATTATAACTATATATCAATATACATATATATATATATAAAATTTGTCTTCTTTAAATTGTTACAAACGTTCTAAGAAAATTATAATATCCTCTCTCTTGTCAAAAGAGTATTCAGTTTTTCCACAAAGAGAATGTAGAATTTTGTAATTTTCTCACAAGTTTTAATTTAAGCCACTTTGCATTGGATCTGTTCACCGCTCCTGCCTACAGCCCCGTCCCCCTGTCCCACACACTCCTGTCTGTAGCTATAGAGCATAAGTCCGATTTCTGACACTTCATAATCTAACAGCTTGCAAAACTTCCACGTCTGACTTAAATCCCAACACTCTGACAGATTTGTATAATTTTTAGTCAGTTTTGTGTCATCTCTTTGCTCTGTTATCTTTTGCCACCTACTTGTGTGCCTGCAGCTGCACCTCCTCCTCGTGCTCCTCCTCCTCCTCTACTTTTCTCTTTTGCCAACTTTCCAATTGGACACGCACTTGGCACATCTTTTTTGCAGTGCTGCTCATTTTGCACATTTTGAATTTTTCTTCTGCATTTTAACTGCATACCTTGAGGCCATTCGCATTTTAATGGCGGGCCTTAAAACGTTTACGGGCCAACTTTATGCAACGGCACGTTGTAAATATATTTCTCTGTAATTTTATATATGCATTTGTTCTATGAACACTCTGAAAAACAAAATGAGTTAGAATACTCGAGAGAATTTGTCTGAAGAGCCTCAAAATTGCTGTGTAAATAATAGTAGTGCAAAAATATATGTCTTAAAGTAATTTTTAAAGTAATAATAAATAAAATAAATGTATTTCAACACATGCATTTTATATGTTGAAGTTTTGAGAGATGGGACAGCTTGAAAATTTGTGCAAAATAAAAAGTTAAGGTGATTCAAATACTAATCAAAACATTGTTCAAAAATTAAATAAATTTATTTCAACACATGCCATTTTTAATATTCAGAGATAGGACAGCTTTAAAATTGTGCACGAATAAATAATGATGTGATTAATTAATTAATTAGGGTGATTGAAATAATAATAAAAATATAGTTATAAAATTTAAATAAATGTATTTAATCACATGAAATTTACATATTAAATTTTCGGAAAATATTGAGAGACGGGACAGCTTCAAGATTGTACACAAATAAATAATTAAGGTGATTAAATGTATCACTAATGTTTCTCAATATCAAAACTATGTTTTATAACCTTTAAATAGTTTGAACAATATTACAAATAAAATTGTTATACACTAAAAAAAATTAATATAATTGCAGAATGTATCTGATTACCTCATAACATCATTCCTCGTTCAACTTTAAACAGCAAATCAAATGATAATTCCAATTATTAATTATATTTCAATGAATAACAAACATTTTTTCCAGTGCACCACGTATCAGCGACTGCAAGTGAAGCAATCAGCTACCACGCCCACTTCTAAAGGGGTGCTGGCCCGTGCTCTATTTTATGTATGTGATTTGTTGTCTTGTGTCTGACGTCAGCTTTCGAAAATTCATGTCTGAAGCAGTTCCAAAGCTTGTCATTGCTATTGTTCCTCTTGTTGTTGTTGTTGTGGTGATGAGGCATCAATAACGCATTTGTAAAACATATCGTAGTCAATGGCAGACACGTGTCTAAGTAGTGGTAAGCGTAAGTGGTTTGCATTCCCAGCCCCTGGTGACTCCATCTTTACCCACATCTCTGTCTAAGTTTGAGTCTGAGTCGAGCCTAAGCTTCGTTGCATGTCATTGAAATGGTATCATGCCGTAACCGATTGCTGTTTACCTTGATTTACATAAGCACACAAACACTCACACTCACACACGCACACACACTCAGGTGGAGGTGCAACCGCAGAGCAAAAGCAAACTAAGTTGGCTAGTAGCAAAAGCACAAGCAAGAAAGCTTTAGTCGGGAGAGCTCGACTTGGCGATGACCGCAACGCAGCTGTTAAATATATTGAATTAATAGAAATTCTGATTCCAGTTTTCCATGCCAAGAGGTAACAATGCAGTTCTATATTTTAATAGTAAAGTATTTAATATGAGAACTATAACCTCCTTGTTCCAATCTTGTTGCGTTTTTTATAGTTTTGGAAAATGTGCAGCATTTCATTATTTGTATTTTGATTTTTATTTCCATATCGGTTTTATTTACTTTATAAATTTTTATTTATTTAGAAAATGTATGCGATTTATTCTTTTAATTGTGTTCTATTTCGCTATTATAGTAATTTTTTAGTTAATTTGAAATAAGGTCATTTCCATTATAAATCCCTACTGCTACAACTATTGATTATAAAATAAATATAATTTAATTTTGTTACATTTCTTCTATTTCCATATCGTTAGCATCACTTTTATTATACTTAATATTATTGTTATATAAATTATAAAAATGTATCCGATTTTAATTTAATTTTTTATTTGTGTAAATATTAAATATTTATTAAATTTTAAATATTATTTAAATTAAATTTGTATTTTAAATTTCTTATTGCTGCAACAATTGAGGTAAATCTGAATTCTAAGCACGAACTCGTCGTGTTTGCTCGTGTCACGTTGACTGCTCTGTAGCAAGGAGCAAGGAGCAAAGGAGCAAAGGAGAAAGGATACGAAAATATACTTAAGCATGCACTTAGTCCTTGCGCCTTTCGCTTCGGTTCGTGTCGATTTCGACATCGATGTCTGTGCAGGGGCGTCAATAAGCACGGGTGTTGGTATACACACACATGTGTGTGAGTGTGTCTGGGTGTGTGTTAGAGGTGTTTGTGTGTGTATTAATGTGTGTTGTGTGCTGCCAACTGCGATCTATGCAAAATTGTTTGCCTTTCTCTATCTCGTTGTGTGGCACAAAAATGAGGCAACGCCTGCTGACGTCTTTTTGTTACCGCTTTTTTCCATTTTCTATTTTTTCTTATTTTTGTTTTTTATGTTTTGCCCAGACACCCACTAAACAAATAAAGCAATTTGCATGCGCAACTAAATCGATTTGTGTGTATCAAAAACAATGACTGCCTTTGGCTTTGTCTTCGCCCTCCTTTGGCGCAGCTGTTACCTCAAATCAGCACAAAAGGTGCCACTAACTTGGCCCAAAAGCGAAGTGGCCCAAATAACCAACATTAAACTGTAATCAACGATAGAAAGTCAACAAAGTTTCTTTTTGCTTAGTTTGCTATTTGGGTGTTATTTTAATATATTTTACTTTAATCTTATCCACAGACCGCAATTGATAAATAAATCGAGCAAATTTAAATTTTCAGTTGGGTTTGGGCTGAGGCCAGAGACAAATGCATTGACAGAAATGAATTTGTGGGAATCTCGTCACATTATATTTATATATCTACAAACAAATAAAGTAGAATCAAGTACAAACAAACAACGCCATAAGCTGATTCGCAAATAACAACACACTTCCGTAATAAAATAAGATAACACCCAAGTTGGTTGGCCCCTATAAAAGCAGCACTCGCTAATTAGCATAGGTCAGTCTAAGAAGTGAGGCATTCTAATCACGATCATGAACTATCTGCATCTGTTCACATTGCTCCTGGCACTCGTCAGCTGCTCCAGTGCCGCTCCTTGGGGCAAGCCCACTGGTCAGCCGGGCTGCCAGACGGAGGAGGAAATCAGAGTTGGAGCCTATCGTCACTTCTACGCCAAGAATCAGTATTGGGTATGCACGACTCTGGGTGTGCCTGCCACTCCGGCTTACTGTCCAGTTGCCCACCTCTGGCTGGATGATGTCAAGGCCTGTGTCCACAAGTCCCAGTGGTATTGGACACCCACAGTCCAGCCACCCACTCAGCCACTAGCTGGAGGAGCTTAAATAAAAGGACCTTTTTGCTGATCCTTACTATAACTTTTTTTGTATGTATATATTTTTTAAAGCTCATAAAAAATAAAGCTTGTTAAACCAGTTGAGATATAAATACATATTTGATATTTTTATTAAGTATTCTTCTTACTCAATATTAATTTTTTATTAATAAATGAAAGCAAACT
This sequence comes from Drosophila demipolita, assembly GCA_035042405.1. Lineage (NCBI taxonomy): Eukaryota > Metazoa > Arthropoda > Insecta > Diptera > Drosophilidae > Drosophila > Drosophila demipolita. Next base: position 10,305,614 of record JAWNLI010000485.1, read on the forward strand.
GCAAACGGACTGGTCGAGTGCAGATAATCTCTCCTGATGGGATAATATTATTTATACATTTTTTGGAATATATAAATAATATGTGAGGCATACATTAATTATAAAAGCAGTCCATGCGCAATCAAAAAAAATAAATGCAATTCAATTCAATAGTTTTAAATTAGCAGTTATATGTATATTAAACTCAGAGATTGTAAATCCTCACAGCTTAATATTCAGAAAACATTCTTAGGTAATCCATAATCATTTTCCAAAAACGCTAGCAAATATTGTGTTCCCATCTGCTGCTCAACGTGCTCAAAAAATAGTTAATATTTTTTAAGCTGTAATTAAAAAGTTGGCTTATTTTTTATGCATTAATAGATGCCAATAAAATTCCAGACGGACACACAAAATACTTAAAGTTTTTCCAACTGTAATAATTACAGTAATCATTTATTAATAATTTATGCATTATCTGTCTACTCTGAAAATTTAAATAAGTTCGAGCAAGAAACAGAGAAATAAAGCCAGGAATTATTTTATTTAACACTCTGGTGGTTAAACAGTTGAATTCATTAGATTTGGTAAATGGAAAGTGGACTTAATTAAAAACCAATTTTGGCAGAACGTTTGGCCGCATTTTCAGCCTGTGGCTGCTAATTAAAAATTATTAAAATTGCCAACCGACCCAGTCTAAAGCCCCAATGGAGGCCATAAAGTCTCTGCCCCGCCAACAACGGCAATTTATCGAATTACGCAAACAATAGAGTGGGTGCCATGTGGACGGGGCGACGGAGCGACGGAGGATGGGGATGCGGGATGAGGACTGGGGATGGCAAGTGGAGACCACAGCAATTGGTGAACACAGCAGCCGATGGATGAAGAGTACAGAATCCATGGTTCATGGTCCCACGATTCACGCTTTATGGTCGAGTGCATTTTGACCACGCACTCTGCGTAATTGTTCCACGCACGGCGGACAGCACAAACAAATGCAAATCCTTTGCCAGGCCCAACATGCTGTCGCTGTCCACGATGTGTCCCCAAAGCGGCTTATGCTCCTCCTCCTCCTCCGTCCGTTAAATGCCTACGCCTCCTCCACTTGAGCCGCGCCTCCTTCCACACACTACATAAATAACACCCTTCCAAAAATTGTTTTTAATTAAATTGCCGACGATTTTCTGTTTTTCTGTTTTATTTTTTCTATTTTGCCTTTAATTATTTGGGCTTTGCGGCCAGCTTTTGGAGTGACAAAAAAAACATGGCCTAGTCACTTAACGCATTGTTTTAGCCACGTTAAGCTGTTAAGACTCCAGTTTATTTAGTAAAAAGACGGCTAATTTTAACCATTGACTTAAAAGGAAAAACAGAAGCTTTTTATGAGTTAAAAAATTATTTTAGTTTGTTTCGGTATGTAAAAAAATATACAAATAATTTTATATAAAACAATTAAGTGTCTTTTTTTTCGGAACGTACAAAATGTATAATTATTAAAAGATATTTATTTATTTACATTAACAAAATATACACAGCCAAAAACTTGATTAGCAAGCAAAAACAAACATTTTTGATGGATTTTCCAAATCGAAAAAAAAGTACAAATTATTAATAAATTGTATTAGTTGGTTTTGAAATGTGCAGATCGGCAACAGTTTCTTTTAGGCTCCTCCAGCTAGTGGCTGAGTGGGTGGCTGGACTGTGGGTGTCCAATACCACTGGGACTTGTGGACACAGGCCTTGACATCATCCAGCCAGAGGTGGGCAACTGGACAGTAAGCCGGAGTGGCAGGGACACCCAGAGTCGTGCATACCCAATACTGATTCTTGGCGTAGAAGTGACGATAGGCTCCAACTCTGATTTCCTCCTCCGTCTGGCAGCCCGGCTGGCCAGTGGGCTTGCCCCAAGGAGCGGCACTGGAGCAGCTGACGAGTGCCAGGAGCAATGCGAGCAGATGCAGATAGTTCATGATCGTGATTAGAATGCCTCACTTCTTAGACTGACCTATGCTAATTAGCGAGTGCTGCTTTTATAGGGGCCAACCAACTTGGGTGTTATCTTATCAAAGCAACGGAACTGAGCACAATGTTGCAAGAAGATAACGGGAGAAAGGGGCAAGTTGGCTGTTGACGGGTCTGTTGCTATTTGGTTGTAAGTTTATGGCGCTGTTTGTTTGTTGTTAAAGATTGTTGGTTGTTCCGTTTGGGGCTCTGGCTTGCATATTCATGACAACGAGCAGAGCGCTGGCTGGCTGTAAATTATGGGCAGAGATAGCCGGGCCACAAACAACAGCTAATTAATTCAAAGCGCTGGCTTTGGGCCTGGCCAAAAATGCGAATAGATTTTACCTGGCAAATGAGGTACTTGTCTGTCGCTGGCTGGCTGACTGGCTTTTGGTAGGCCTTAAGGCCATATTAGAACAACCACGCACACACACACACACAGACACACACACACACTTGAGTAATTGCCAACGCTATTGCACTGCGGCTGCACTTCGAGCCTCAGACTTGTGGTCGAGAGGGTGTGGGGGGAGGCGTGAAGTTCTCTCGCGTACTTGGCTTTGTTTGCTTTTGGCCATAAATTAAATCAGGTTATTAATGTCTGCCATTAAACGAAGCTACAAGCTACAAGCCGGCAGGCAGGAAGTACAAGGACAACTACAACAGAGGCCATTTCTCGGCATTTGTTATCCTTGCACTGCTCCTTAAGTCCTGAGCCGCCTTAATTCTTGTTCCTTTTTTTTTGGTGTGATTTATGCTAATTTGTGCGGCATTTCGCAGATTTTTGGCTAAAGCCAAGTGCACAAATTTTGGAATGCACTTTTGTCTCAAAACTTTTGTGCTACGAAATGGGGAAAAATACTTTGAGACAGTTATTTATTCGTTTTAGTTCCAATCCTGTATAAAGTGAACTATGACTGGTTAAAGAATTAGGAATATAATTAAGTAAAGTGCTAAAATCAAATGAGAAATTGTTATTAATATTACAATTGTATTGGTAGAAAATCTATTGTTCTTTAAAATGTATTCATTCACAAACGATTGGACTAATATTATATTTATTATTATTATTAATTTATTAATGATTTTGAATCAAATTACAAATTTGTATTAATATTGCTATAGGTAGAAAATCTTTTGTTTTTTAAAAATGTCTTCATTCACAAATTATTATTGATTTATTATAGAATTTTACAATTTGAAAGCAGATTTGATTTAATAAGCAATAAAACTGAGACTTTTATAGTTTAATTTTCAAGTTGTTATCTTAAAGTTTCAATTTTGCATGTTTGAAATTATTTTGTGATTTGACATTATTTTGTTATTTATATTTTAATTTTTTTTTATACTTATATATTTTTTGATATTAAATATATATATTTTTTAATATTAATGTAACAAGTAATAAGTTTGATTTACAGCCACAGAAACATTAATCGTTTAAGAAAAGTCATTTTCAGAAATTTGTTATTATATATGATTTGTCATTTTATTTTCCAATATCTTAATTTTCATTTATTATTCAGAGTTGCAAAAACCGTAATTTCATTTAAATTTATAATGATAGTATTTATCCTTTTAAACGATTTAAAAAAAAAACCATCAAATTACATTTCTTTATGTGTCGTTCTTATTAATAAATATAATAAATACATGTATATGTTTTTATTGATATTTGCCAATTTACAGATATGAACAATTTTTTTAATTTGTGGCCATTTTAAAGTACGAGTCCAATTATAATCAAACTCCAATACAAATATGTTTCAATGCAATTACATTTTGCAAATTACGGTTACATTTTGTGATTCGCACATGCTTTTTAACCAAATTGAGTTCTTTTATATGCAAATATTTGTGGCAACAAAAAAAAACGACTTTTGTTTGAAACAGATGAAATAAAAATAAAAAGTGAAATACACATGGCGAAACTCACATTGAAAATTCATTTTTCCAACTGGTTTTGTTGATGTGTTCGCGTATTTCAAAAGCTGACAAAGGACTTGACTGACAACTACCAAAGGATATGCGAAAAAAAGGATATTAAAAATATATATACTGACTATAAAATAATCAAGAACTGTACATTTTTTTTTCCTCGATTTTATTGTGCTATAAGCCGATAGCAAGTGTCAACATATAATGGAAATGCACTGGGAGAAATGGGAAAAATTGTTTTTTTTATTATTCTTATTCCTGTTCATTTGGTCACGTTCGAAATTATTATTGATATGCTACACTTAAAAGGCTATTGAAAAAATGGTCAAAAAAATATTGCAGTTTTTTTATTGCATTTTAAATGTGGAAAATATCTCGTTCGCGAATATGAAAATGACTACCTAAAAAATGTTCTTTAATATGCTTAAATAAATGCAAATTGCTTAATGATTTGAGCAAAATTATTTGTTTTAATTGTAGAAAGTATTTGATTAAGCTGTCTTTGGTTAACTTTATGATAAAATATGTATTATCTAAAGAGCTTAAGTAATAATGAGTAGAGCTAAATTTTGTACTCTAAATAATCATCTTGAGTATTTAAAATCACATTTAAATATTTTACACTCAATAATCAAAAGATAGATTTAAAATATTTCTGCTTACATTTTAGGATAAATAATTCAAACTTTACTTAAAAAAATGGAAATCCTTCTTCAACTAGAAATACCCCTCTTCTCATAATATTGGCACTAACAATAAACTAGCTTTAATTAAAAAAAATAAGAATTTTTTTTCTGCGTGTAAGCATGGAAACGGGGCCACATGCCACATGCGGCCTGAATATTGATTTATGACAGATGTTTTTGATGCCGTCCAACAAGCAGTTTAATTTCATCTGTCAGAAACTATCAACACTTGCGGATTTGCGAGTGTATGCGTCGTTTGGGGGCGTGGCCGACTGTGCGTGGGCTGTGGGCGTCAATTTGGGCGTGGCAACTTAATTGATGTCATAAGTCAAATGTCGGTTGCCAGCTGCAATTGTCTCACTTTGTTTTGGTATTGTTTGGCGCTGACAACTTGTTTGATATATACACTGCAAGAATTACAGCAAGTGAGTCATCGCCAGAGAGACAATTCGGAGAACTTAACTGGCAACTGATAACACTAATCTTGACATTGCATCCATAAACTTGAAATGTATATAAACAGTTTTTTTCATCGGCACTTGTCTTTCCTCAGCAGCAGATGACTGATAAAATTTACAAGCAAATCCAAAACCAAGAATTGTAAATTTGTTTTGATCCAACGGAAATGAATTCGGAAATGCTCAAACTAAAAACAAAGTTTTATTGTATTTTTATTTTCTATCTCATTTGCTTTGGAAAAGTGGAAAAATAAAGTTGTAAAAAAGAGCTTAAAAACTATATGAAATGGCCTTAGCTTAACATATGGAATTGTTTTCATCTAATCTAGTAAAACATATATAACTTTATTGTTACTGGAAACTTCAAGTAATAACAAATATCCAGAAAGTATTTTGATATTAAATTATTTTTTATTTTTGGAATTTACTGATGCAAAGAAATCAATTTGCTCTGGTTTTGATATAGTGAAAACAGAACCAAACAAAAAATGCTCGTTACAATATTCTTCAAGAGAGAAAATTTAAAATTTAATTGCTAATAAATTAAAAAGAGGACTTTGATAAATTGTGTACCGATTTTTTCTATAAGAAATTAACTAACAAACTCACAAAAACGCATTTCTTAAAATGAAAAAATATTTATTTAAAAAAAAACTGCTCATTTTTGGGGCTGTTAATTTTGAGCAAGTCAATCAAATTTTGAAAAAACTTTTGTTACCATATTAAATAATTATTTTTAAAACCAAAGAAATTTTTCTGCATTTTTTCTAAGAGACATTTAAATAAAGCACAAAGATACATTTTTTGTTTATTTCAGGAATATTACAATTGTTACACACATTGTTGCCACCCATTTGGACGACTTAGTGGCTCTCTGCACTGCCTCCAAATCCAGACTATCCAGGGTATGCAGGCACGCACTTCCTCATCGAAACCCGTGTTCAGCGGGCACTTTCTCAGATCGGCTTTTTCATTTAGGGTTTGGCACAGCCAATATTTGGTGGGATCGATACAATGCCGTTGAGGAAGTCCAATCTCCACTAAATGTTTACAGCCCGGCTCATATGTATCAATGCACTGAGCATATCCTTGCAGGACTAGGCAAAAGTTGAAGCTCGCCAAAAGCAGAAATAGCCCTTAAATATTTATTAATTTTAACACGCTTAATTAAATTGCAATTCTTACCTGAAATCCGCATTTTGCTCAATGTGAAGTCCACTTGACAGTTGCAACTGTTGCTGATTGGACTCTGTTGCAGTTGCTTTTATAGAGAGCCCAGTTAAAGTGCTCAGAGTTCATCGCACTTATATCTATATAGACAAACATAAATAAAACCCATACTCTTCATATGGATTTTACTCAAGAGCTGACCCAAGGTCGCCATTTTTTCAAGTGCCCTGAACAAATACTTAATGAACTAAAAATGGGTATAATAAAGTTATTGAGAATTATGACACAGGCAGAAAATTCTTCCTTACAATTTATTAAGTCTATATATGTTCTTGTTCAGTAAGAACAGGAAAGCAGATTTTGCATCTGCATGAAATAGCCTATCACAGAGCTTAGAGCAAAATAAGTCGATATAAAATTAAAATCACTCTGAAAACTAGATATTTTTTAAGATTACCCAAAAATGGATATTAGGAGTAATCGCAGTAATCAGTAGCGATAGCCGAGAGTTTCGATAACTAAAAAGTATCGACAGCCTGAAAGGCGCAGCCAGTGTTGGAAGACACTCGCATGGAAAGGCCACTTCAACGTTTATTTCAAACTTAAATCTAACACAAATATGTCTACAAAAATTATTTATAATACCGGGAAATATTATTGATTATCTGTATCCTTTTAATTTCGGTCAAGATATATAAATTTTTTAACGAAACAAGTCTATTATTCATTTAAAATCTGTTTGTAGGCTAACTCTTATTAAAGCTGTTACAACTAGAAAATTCTGTCTCCGATTCGATTAAATACAAATCTATATTTTCTGCTACGGTATTTTATCTTTTATCGGGTTCTTTCTTGATTTCGCTTATTATAGGTGAGGAAAAATAAATATTATCACTGCGACATTTTTTTTAACCAATGTAGAGAAAACATTTGGAAATCGTTAAAATTATGTTTACAGAATTTAATTTTATATTAAATATATTAAGTTGAAAATGGTTTTCTTCGATATTCATTTTTTCTTCCTTGAAATTTCAAAAGACACATATTGGAAACATTTCTTGTGATTGTGATGCAATTATATTTTTCGCAGATGGTATGTATTGTACGTATGGTTGTTGCATGCCACTCACACATGCCGCAATGGCAGAAATGACAGCCACAGCAGCGGCAACAACAAACAAAAAACAACAAAAACTCCCTTTCAAAAACGGTTAGCTGCGAAGAAGGCGAGATACTGAAATTGAAGCAAACAAAGAGTCAGAAATTCGTAGCCCTTATCCAATTCAGTGGTACATGACAAATCCATTGCGCACACAGACCCCACTCACAAACTCCATACTTGTAAATTGAGCTTAGTTTGAAATTGGATTCAACTGATTTTGTTACTCATTATTTTTATTCCATTTTCGAATTCAAGTGTGCTGTCAAATCGCTGCATTTTTTAACCAAAATTTATGCAAAGCCGTAGACTGTGTTTGAAATTGCGTGAATAATTTTTATAAGCAAGTCAAGTGCATTTTATATATTTTATTGATCATTTTGTTATTTTTCTAGAAAATTGCATGCCACTCATAATCAAATTCAACTGTTAGCGCAACACCACAAAAAATTGCAGTGAACAGCAAGGAAGAAATGTGTCCAAAAATGTAGCAAACAACAAGTTTTAGCAACTATTTCATTTGAAGCAGTAGCAGAAAATAGTGCAAAAATATAGGCAACTGAAACAACAGATTGCCTTAAGACAATGTGGTCAGACATTTGACATGCATTTCACTCATCGGCTACAGTCACATTCCTAACTCAGAGTAAAACCTTTCGCTTGGAATGTAATTGCTGGTTGAGATATTACATTTTCAACATTTAGCACAACTAACAGAACTAACTAACCATTGCGCCCAATTTTAAAACAAAGTCGACGTTGGAGTTATGCTGCCAGATCAATTTTCAACAATATAAACATAGCACTCGTGTTGCCAGCCATCGCATTTGAGAAAGGGCTGCAAGACAAAACATCTGGTGCGCTGATACTTGAAGTGAGCTGCGCTCGCAGCTATCGTCTATCGATAAAACGTTAGTGGCAAAGCAAGAGAAAAATAAAAATTCCGCAACAACAACAACAACGACGACGACGACACACACAGAGCAATTTGTAAATTGTGCAGTGAAGAATTAAATCTAATTATAACAAGCAAACGCGCAAGCATTAAGAACAAACGCACAGCAACCACAAACAAAATAAATACAGAAAATTAACGATTTTTAAGCGGCAGGTAGCTTAAACACTTGTGTCAGTGTGTGTGTGTTAGTGTATGCGTGTGTCAGTGTGTAGGTGCGCGGCATGGGTTGAGGTGCTGTGTGTGTGTGTGTGTGCGAGTGTCTCTGTGTGTGTGTGATGCAAGCAACAACAAATAGCGGCGTGTGTAACTAAATGACAACACACACACACAGATAAAGCGAAGAGAAAGAGCTGAAGAAGAAGAAGCAGCAGCTGAAGAAGAGGACGCAGCAGCAGCTGAAGAAGAAGAAGCAGCAGCAGAAGAGTAAGAGTAAGAAGAAGAGCGAGAGAGTAAGAAGCGTAAGAGGAGTAAGAAGAAGAAGACGCCTACGTAATGGCCAATCAACTGGATGGCAATGTCAAGGACGATCTGAAAACGCAATTTGTAACGCGCGAGGGCACTTACCGTTTGCTCCCCTTATCGGAATATTCGCGTCCAAATCGTGTCGGTTATAGTAACAATCAAAGTTCGCCTCAGGTGCGTGTCTCATTTGTGACGCTGCCAAATCCAAATAAAAACAACACTAATAGCGATCTGGCAACGCCGGCAACAACAACAACGACGAGTGATAAACAATCAAATGGCGCAACAACAACACCTGCAACACCAACAACTGCTGCAGCAACTGCAACAACAACAGCAACTGCTGCAACATCTAACGGCGCCAGTGGCGATAGCAATTATAACGGTAGCAGCACAGTGGACGCCCGCTTGGGCGGCGGCATCTCCATGCACTCGATGACAAACGGTGGCTGCGTCTTGGATCAAAATGGTTTGCCCACGAATCAACCGATTGTAGGCGGTGATCGAATCTGTTTCAATTTTGGACGCGATCTTTATGTTTATGCATTTCGCGGCGTTAAAAAGGTAAGCAGCAAATCAATTATCAACTTGTCATCATTTCCATTATCTCTATCTCCATATATCTATCTCTATCTCACACCCAAGGTGACGTGGCTTATATATATATATACATAAATATATGTTTGTAGATCTTACCAAGCTTATCATCTATTATTTGCGGCCAGCTGATAAGCGAGCAAAGCAAGCGCATTTCCTTTCAGTCATGTAATACAACCCCTCTGCACGCCCCATTGCAACAATTGGCTACTTTGTTAGGCTACACTTGCAGAAAAGATTGCACTTCATTTGGCATAAAACTCTGAACGATTCAAATTTCAAGTAGAATTAGTTATCGGCATATTCTAAAATAATTATAGTGAATTTAATGGGATAACAGAACTAGATTAGATTTTATCAAGTAGTTAAATGAAAAAGTACTTTGTTCTCATTATATTTTTAACAAGCTGCAACTTTAGAATTTCATTACTGAAAATCTGAATATTTTCTCTTACATAAGAAACGTTCTTAAATGATAATCTGAAATACTTGATCAGAATCTTTAGATTTTTTTGCATGGCTATCATAATTAGCTCAAGAAGTTAAGTACTTCAATCCTGATAATCTATTTTTGAGTTTTAATTTCCGTTCATGGAGAGAACAGTTTTTAAGTGAAAAACTGAAGTGCCTAATTGAATGTGATTCTTAGAACTTAAGTATTTAAATTGTTTGCTTCTTAATTTCAAATTGTTAATTTCGTTATACGATTTTATTATCTGTTTGATATGTTAAATTTCTGTGCCAAATATCTTGCAAAAGGTTCATTTTAAAACCAGCTGAAAACAGATCGATTAAATTTTTTCGGTCTAGTATTTTTCACTCATTAGAGTTACTTTTATTATTGCTTAGTGTATAGGCCTCCCCAAACGTTTGCTCCTACGCTTAGTCCCGCTCTCCTCTCCGTCATCCATCGTTTCCACCCCAATGTATACAGTTTACCCATGGCATACATGGCAAACATAAAAACGCTACCCAAACACAATCGCTTAATTTGTTCCAATTCTCTCTCTTTCTCTCGGGGCAGTTGTTGCTATTATTTAGTTGTTGTTATTGCTATTGTTGTTGTTGTTGATCAATTCGCTTGCTTAGCTTTTATTTAAATGTGTTTATTACGCTCGAAGGCAACTTTATTTCAATGCAAAACATCCGAACTTGTGTGTTTTTCGCTTAAATACTCTTCTTTTCAAATTTACGAAAACTATGTATGCAATATTTGTTATTATAATTATACATGCATATAGAACACTGTTCTTAACGTATATATAATGATCTATATATAATATTATATGTATATATTTAATATGTTTCAGCAGCAAGCACTCATCTAGAAGAATGAATTAGGCCTAATTGCAATTTTTAGAGCTAATCAATAATATCAATTGAGCAGCTAAATCTTTGCAATTGTAGTTTTTGTTGCTTCACGTAATCGATTTTTATCGATATTCACGATACGCAGACGGCTAAATATTACAGAATCACGCACAACTTTTTGATACCCTTTTTTGTAGTTTTTGGGTAAGAAAAGTTTTAAGCAACCATTTTATCCTAATTTAAAAAGTTTTCCTAAAAGTAAACCACTAAGAAGTTTTCATATTTGTAGCGCTTATGGGGATTCTTAGTTCAAAACACATTTTCAACTTTTTATAGCCACATATTCATTAAATATTTCGTCTTTCTTGAATCCCAAAGCAGCTGTTGAGATTTCCTTAGTATTTCCGTTTAATTTAATTAGCTTTGTTTCAAGTTGCACACAAATTACTTAAAACTTGCATTCCATGAGGCATCTAAAATAGGAATCAGTTTTCGCATTGAATTCTCAATGTTAAACAATGAACAAGCCGCTAATTTGCGCAACGGGTGCTAATTTTTATACCCTCCAATCTAAAATAGACCAAATAGACTGACTAAAACTGGAATTAATTTTGAGGTTGATGCTGAATTTGGGATAAATATATAATATATAAGAAATGGTTTAAGCAAGATAATAGAATAAAAATAGAAATACTATGAAATATATAAAATACACGAACAGACATGAAATGCTCGACGGTCTCTAGAGGAGATATGGTAAATAATAGTCCTAGGATACTCACCTCTTGACAGGACATGGTAGACTAAGAATACAACTAACTAAAATATATTTAGGCAATAAGTAGAAATTCAAAAAAGACATCATCGCAGAATATGTTGCCTTATCGCGAAATATATATAATATGCTAAGAAAACTTTATAACAACTTTAAAGACTTAGCACAAGAAAGATTCTTTCTTTCGTTCAACAACGCTTAGAAGCAGATATAATGAATCTAACCTTCCACAAAATTTACCTAGGGAACTAATGATGCAGTTTTATATGCAAAATATGTTTGACAATTGAAAAATATATAATATACAAAATGAAATAACACATTCAAATTGTGTTTATTTCCACTAAATGTTTATTAAATAATGGGCAAACCTGATAGCTCATATCGCAATCTGTATTTCGAGATATAGAAAATGCTTACTCAGCTCAGATTTCCAAGCCACTTGCAAAAATATATCGTAATTTTGCTATGATAAACTTATTGTTTTCTTTTATTGTTTATTATAATGACTAATAATAACTTGTGATTTTTGCAGGGCACCGAGATGAGCAAACCCATCGATAAGAAGTTCTACAAGGGCACCAATCCCAGCTGTCACGATTTCAATGCGAATGCAGCCACTCCCACTGGAGCACCGCTCCTGGTTGGTTTCACAACGGGTCAAATCCAGCTGGTTTCACCACAACAAGGTCCACGCGAGCTGCGCAAACTGTTCAACGAGGAGGTGAATATTGCAAAACTATTCACTCAGAGAAAAAATCGCAATGCATTTTAATAATTTAGAGAATTTGTTTCTAAATATTAACGTTGACATTTCTACTTTTTAGAAATGCATATTTTATTAACAAAAAGTCTTTAAAAAAAAAAATACACATATTTATAGTTAAATTTTTTTATTTAGATTTAAATGATATATTTTCGATTTACTTAATAATTTATATATATTCAGATTTTTTAAATATTTAGATATGTTTAAAAATGATTTCTTAAAACAAGAAATATTTTATAGTTTTGAGCGCGATTCTTATCTGAGTTTAAATTTACATATATAAAGAGTGAACAATCGATAAATAGATAAAGATAAAACATGTTTTTGTTGTTGCAATTTATAAATTTGGATAAGTCCAAGAATCGATCGGTCACTCATTTTATATATATATAACTCCTTTTAAATATATATTAATAAATTCCTTCAATTTGTAGCGACTGATTGACAAGACCAAAGTGACGTGTTTGAAATGGCTGCCGAATTCGCCGCATCTGTTTCTCGCCTCTCATTCGTCGGGCCATCTGTATTTGTATAACGAGGAGCTGCCGTGTGCAGCAACAGCGCCCAGTTATCAGCCATTTAAAGTGGGCGACGGTTATACGATACTCACCTGCAAGTCCAAATCGACAAGGAATCCGCTGTACAAATGGGTCTTCAGCACCGACAATTGTTGCATCAATGAGCTGTGCTTTTCGCCGTGCGGCACAAATTTGGCGCTCGTCTCACAGGATGGCTTCCTGCGTGTCTTTCACTATGACACCATGGAGCTGCTCGGCATTGCACGTTCCTATTTCGGTGGCTTCCTATGCGTCTGCTGGTCACCCGACGGCAAGTACATTGTCGTTGGCGGCGAGGATGATCTCGTAACGGTGTGGTCCCTCCACGAACGACGTGTCGTTGCCCGTGGCCAGGGTCATCGTTCCTGGGTATCCGTGGTGGCCTTTGACCCATACACAACATCATACACGAATTGGGATGGCGGTGATTTCAGCGACGATGAGAATCAATTGAATGAATATACGGCGACGCGCGAAGAACGCTTCTCGGGCGACTCCACGGCGAATGGTGGCTTCGAGGGTTACGATAAGAATTCCACGCCGTTGTCATTGCATACGACACGAATGCATCCGCATTCGGCATCGTTTCGCTCGGATGCATCGTCGGCGGCGCTGGCGCCGGATAAACTGGCCATTAGCTATCGCTTGGGTTCGGTTAGTCAGGATACGCAAATCTGTTTGTGGGACATTACGGAAGACGTGCTCCGGCATCCGTTGACAACGTTGCGACAGCGTGTGAATAGCACACAACTAAACGAGAGCAACAGCGGCGGCGTTGGTGGTTTTATGAATGGTGGCATCGATGCCGCTGATGGCATCAAAGTGATACGACCGATTGCCATCGGTCAGGCTGGCGGACCATTTGCCGATAATTCCGGCAGTTGCAGTCCCATCCGAGAGACAACAAATGTTCCAATGGCAGAGCAGCATAGCAATAGCAGTTCAAGTAAATTCTCAACGGCCAACTGCACAATATCCTCGCAATCATCCAATGCCAACACGCCGCCAGATGATTCCTGTGACGGCACTGAGCCGTTGCCCCTAACAACAAACAACCCGACAGCAGCGACGGCAGTGGCAGCGCCAACGGTGGTGGCATCGAAAGCGACTAGTCGCGGCAACAGCAACTCGATCAAGTTTCCCAATTGCATCAGTGCCACCAAATCGGATAGCATCGATAGCAATAGCGGCCAGCGAATGAGCAACAATTCCAATTCCAATTACTCCACATCTGGCTATAATAGCAAGAATTCCAATAGCTCGACCAAATCGAACACAGCCGCCGGCAGCAACAGTAGCACCCACAGCAACAGCAGCAGCAGCTTCAGCGCCTTCAACAGTCTCACCCAGCGCCTGTCCAATTTCAGTTTCCTGAGCAACTCGGATAAGCGTGGATTCGAAGGCACATCGAATCACCGACAACATCGCAAGGCCATCAGCATGCTGAAGAACTATAATCAACATAATAATCACAATAGCAATAGCAGCAGCAACCACAATCATCATCACAACAACAATCGGAGCAGTGGCAGCAACAACAGCAGCTCAACAAATTTCGCCAACTCGACAGGGTTGGGTGAGACGCCTGGCGGTGCCATTGGCAGCACTGCCACATCCCATAGCTTTGGTTCGCTCAAGTTGAGCAAATCTTCGCATAACTCTTCGCTGGCTAACGCAGCGCAATCGTCGTCATCCAGTTGCGGCAGCTATGATCCCATGAAACTGATTGGCACACCGGCGTGTCCACGTTTCGAGGAGTGTCCGCTGCTCGAGCCGCTCATCTGCAAGAAGATTGCCCATGAACGGCTGACGGCGTTGATATTTCGCGAGGATTGCTTTTTGACCGCATGCCAGGATGGGTTCATCTACACATGGGCGAGGCCGGGACACACAACGGTAAGTATATATTGCTAGTTTGACTTTATCATCTTAAAGACTTTTAATAAACATTTTTAATAATGATCTTTTTGGTTTTTCACACAGCACGTTGCTCAGCACTTGTCGTCGCCGAGTCAAGCAGTAGCGCCCCCGCCGGGCGGCACGGTAATATAGTTCGGTAAAATGAATGCGGTCAACTATCAGCGTAATCTTGTCAAGCAGCAGGAGACAGATGCAGCTGCAGTTGCAGTTGCGACGGCGATGGCGATGGGCGCAGTAGGTGATTTAGGTTAGAGCTAGCGATTGATTTCAAATTATGTATTTCCAAACTTAGGCAGAGTTTTTAATTCTTTAATTATTATTATATCTTTTTTTTTGTAAAACCATGTTTTGTTGCAAATATTTCGTTTTTTTTTACTATAAAAAACACTTGAAATATTAATAATTAAAAAAATAAATATACGAGATATAGTTGTGTAAAACATAACTACAATTTATATAAACATATGCAAAACAAGAATAAAAGAATTAAACAAAAAGCAACAGGCAACAGAACAAAAGCGAAACAAAACCTTTATATGAATACAATGTAAGTGCGTATATAGTATTTGATCTATAAATACACACACATATATATATATATATATATATATATATATATATTTAAATTTGGATTATTATTATTAGTTGTAAATGTATTATTTTTAATACGTGGAATTTGTTAAAAACAAAGCAAAGCATGTTTATAACTATTTACTAAGCGCTAGCATAATACACAATACACACATTTAACAATAAAAACACACAATAAACAAACTGCAAACAACACAACACACAAAACACACACACACTTTGCATTAGTCAACTTTATAACAAAAAAAAAAACAAAAACAAAACACCCAACAACAAAAGCTAAGCTAGCGAAATTTGTATGCAAAACTTTTTCACATTTGTGCTAATGGTACTGAGTTGCAATTGAGGCCCCAACAACTAACGAACTACTTATACTATATGAAAATTAATTATTAGTCTGCATTACTAACTAAATAAATGAAGAATACAAGTGAAATGAGTAAAGCAAATGCTAATGCAAAACACGAAAAAAAAAAAAGAAAACGAAAACTAAAAACCCTAATTGTAGGAAATTGTTATCGTTACAATGATTATCATAATTATAATTATTTTTCACCGCTATTCGAGTGCAAAGTCAGCCACACATAATAAATAAAAATACAAATAAATTACACATTAAACATAAACACACCCAAAAACAAATTAGACTAAAATGCAAACAAAACAAAACAAAATTACAAATATTTCATACAGGCCTATATATTTTATAAAATGCAAAATTCGTTGCGCGTGTGTAAACTAGTGACAAATTTCCAACAAGATCAAGAAAACATATAGAAAACGAAACAAGAAACAAAATGAAAAACGTAGCCCTTAAGTCAGGCAGAGAAATCGAGGCAATGTTGAGATAAAATAAAATAAAAAGTAAAACAAAGAATCAACCAACAAACCAACCAACCAACAACAACAACACGTTACAGTAATGAAGACTAAAAATTTCAATAAAAACTATATATACTATATATAAAACAAAAATTCAATGAAAACATACATTGTTTATAATTATAATTAGAATATTTTGCTTAGGTTGATTTCTTGCACCAGCAGCAGACTTGTCATAGATTTGGCTTGGATATAAATATGAATGTACTCTATTTCTATAAAACAGGTCGTGTCAAATCAGGGGAACTGTCTTAGATAGACAGATAGATACAGACGGTTATGTCATCTCGGCTAGTGATTAAGAATTATATCCTTGGAATTGAAGGCTCTAAAAGAGATTTAAATTTAAACTCGTTGTTGAATGTCAATCCGAATTCGGCATCCAGTTTCAGTTCCGGAAAACATAAACTGTTATAAAATTATTATTGGTATTTTTTTCGTAACATTGTGTATTTCGTTAACATTATAAATTGTATAATTTCGATTCCGTTTCAATCGGCTTATTTTGGTTAACGATTTCGGGTAAAACTCTTTTTTCCGGCCTTGTTGGAATTGAAGCGCTGCGTATATTAAAAAAAAAATTATATCTATATTCTAACAGTATTAAATCTTAATTTTCATTTATTTTATCATAGTTTATTTATAAAATTGTATTAATTTTTTTGTTAACAAAAATAATTTTTTTTTCACATGCATTCACATCGGCAAATCTCAGAAATTGAATGTTCGCTAACTCTTAAGTAACTTTTAGTCTTTTAGCCACATAAACTACGAAGAAGATTTAACATTTTGGAAATGATTTATGCATTGGCATTGGAAACATTTAAACATATCGATTTTGAGAGTATATACTAGATACACACACTTTGTTCATATATATATAAATACACACATATATAAATACACACATTTATATATATATATATATATATATAAACACATACATGTTATGTTATATATAATATGTATATATATATGAGCAGTGTGTGTTCATTATATCATTGCCCGTTTAATTCAAATGAGAGTTATACAAAAAGAGAAATTATGCTAAACATTTATTTAGAGCGCTTTTAGCGTAGCCAACGGATCCGCGCTGGGCAGATAAAGATGCTTGGAGAGCAGATAAGCAAATAGCACCTGCCCGGCAACCACAATGAATAGGAAATACAATTTACGCTTCCGTCCACCGCTGTAATCAAATTCCTGCGGATTGCCATAGGGATCATAGTTGATGGCTCCGCTGGGCGCTGTCGGAGTGTTGTCCTGCAACAACTTGGTTCGGAGCGTGCGCAACTGAAGGAGAAATACAAATTTATAAATCAAATAAATTTAAACAAATAAAAGTATAAAGTTGAGTTCACCAGAAAGAAACCAAATGAAAAACTGGTATAGGCGAGGCCCATAAAATAGCCGGATCGAAAGAAGAGCGTGCTGATCAGCAGGCAGACGACAATATTCACATATTTATAGCCCGTAAATGCGAGGAGATCCAATGTTTTCAGACTCGTCTTCACATTCATTACATACAACGATATCGAATAGATGACAAGCTCAAAAATGCTATAAGCCATCGCACTGGACGCTTGAATCCCCAACTGTTCCGGCGAGAAACGATTTTGCATGCCCAACAGGAGCCCAGCAACAATTACATACGTTATAAAGCCCATCGTTGGCAGATACAAATCGGGCGCATTAATATCATAACGCGGCTGCACCGGATGCTCCTGATCGTACTTCAGCGACCAGTCCTGTAAAATACAAATATTTATTATAATAATTCAATCAAGTCAAATACCAAAGTTGGAATAGCTATAAAAAAATACTAATTAAAACCAATTAAAGGTTTTTAAGTGATGATAAATAAACTGTTCACTGTAATTGTCTTCAGACCTATATTTCTGAACAGTTGTGTATATCAGATATTGTCCTTACTCACCTTGTGTATATATGGAAAGAAGAGGAGACGCAGCTTGCGACCCACATACGCATTATCCACTGCGAAATAGTATTTCAATTTGGCAACTGGCACCCATTTCTCAAATTGATTCTCCACCAGCTGTTTGCCCTGATCCGCCAAACGTTGTCCATATTCCATGGCCATATCCTGCACTATCGGCTGCTGAAACATGGCAAATTGTGGATATTGCACGTTGGCGCCGGCTACTGGTAATCCAGAAGGCGCAGCAGCAGTCGGAGCTCCAAATGGAGGCGGCTGCTGTGGTGCAGCATAAGAATTTCCTTGTGGTGGTTGCTGTTGTGGTGCTGGTGCATATCCATAATTTTGCGGTGCTGCATTGTAGCCGAAATTGTTGTTTAGCTGTTGTGGTTGCTGTGGTTGCTGATGCTGCTGTGGTGGTTGCTGCTGCTGTTGTTGTGCCGAGTACAAATTAGGATCAAACATTGTTGGTGGCGCAGTTGGCTGCATAAATGCAGAGCCACCGCCGCCGACTGCAGCGCTCGGTGGACCCATGGCATTTAAATCACTGACCCGTTTGATGGGACGAGCGCGTCCGCCGCCTGCTGCTTTATTTATTTAAAAAACCAGAGACAAATTTATATTATGGTTGGCAGCAAGTTGGAAAAGTGAGAGAAAAGTTCAAAAAATCAAGCTACAAACACACGCAGTAAACAAACTAAATAAAACAAACCAGAGAAAAATAAACAGAAAACTAACAAACAAATGCCCAAAACAAACATACAATTAACTTAAGAAAAGGCAACAATATTTAATTCATTATCGGCGTTTCTGAGTTTTTCTCAGCAGCACTATGAATTTTTTTGTGTGCAATTCTTTGTGTTGCATTTCTTTTTTAGGCTGAGAATACTTGCGGTGGCCGTAGCTTGGTTCCTTACAATTCTCCCACTTACGATTCCGCATACCCGCATTTGGATTGTAGTTCATCTTTGTTGTGTGTTTTTATTATTGTTCAAAATATGAGCAAAACTTTTAGTTTATTACACATCACCACTCGAATGAAACTCGATAAGTACACGAATCTGTTTGTTGTTGCCTAACTATCGATATATCGATAGTCGAGTGCATTTATATCGAATATGTCAAACATCTGCGATCAGTTGCACTTCAATAAAAATAATGCCAAATGCAACTATTATTAACAAAATTTATAGATATATGCAAATTTATTGAATTTCCACAACACCATTTGTTTTCTGTCTCATTAGGTGTCATGTCAGCATGCTTGCACTTGCAATCTTGCTGGCAATCTTGTATCACAAGTTGCATGCGTTGGTTATCGGCTATCGGCTTTCTTAATCGTGGCTTGCGCATATCTAACTGCCACTTTTAGTTGGAATTGTACCCAGTTTTTTGTTTTTCTTTTGATTCACATATAATTTCCAAGTGTCTCCTGCTTTATTAATGGACAATTGGTTAGTGAAACTATACTTTAAACGCCACATACGTTATTAAGCAGTTAGTTGAATGTGACAAGTGGCAATTGCGACCCACAAATTGTTGGCTTAACATTTTTTAAGGTGTGGTTTTTCGGTTGTTTTGTTGACTAAGCGCAGCTTTTCTGAAATTGGGCGGCGGCTTCTTTAATTATAAGACGTGTTGACTGCAAACAACAAGTGTTTAAGAATATATAGAATTAATAAACAGCGGCTTTGATCTGTTTGTTTTGTATAAAATTTATTTGATTAATTAATTGTTTTGTACTTAAACAAACTATAAGCCACGCCTAACACAGGCGCATACATACATAATTGTGTGCTCGCATGTGTGTGTGTGAACACTAATATATGCAGTGGACCCTCGCTAATTGGAAAACTTCGCTTAGAATTGATGACTCAAATTCTGGAAACATTTAAATTTGTATAAGTCTCTTAGTTTTGTGTGTGTTAATTATTGTTATATTTAATAATTAATGTCAGGTACATCAAAAGCGTTTATTTATTCTTAAACAATTATTTGAAAGAACAAAAATAAATTATTTTTTACAAAGCATAGATATATTTATAATTATAATTTCTCCATAGCGAGATAACCCTGTAGATCATTTATTCGTCACTCGCAACTGACTGGCTAAATTTCCTTATATGTTTACAAATCATAAATCGAACATTGAAAATAAACAATAACAATTTCTATTCTTATTTTTAGAAACTACGAATTTTGCTGAAAACCGAAAATGTGCCTTTAAAATCGAACGAAACGCCAGCTGGAGCAATTCTCACCAATTGAATTCGACGCACGAAACTAAACCAAGTCACGATGTCAACAAGGAGCCACAGCAGGTTAATTGCCTGTTTACTGTTGCAGCTAGCAACGGTGTCTCAGTCGCAAGTGCAACAACAACAAATGCAACAGCAACAACAACTGGGACAACAACAATTGGGACCACAAGTGCAGCCGCAGTTGCAGCAGCCGCAAGCCTATCAGCCCAGCTACAATAAGGAGTACGTGCCACGCTATAATCCACTCTATACGGGCCAACAACAAAATCCGGATACATCACAGTACGAGAATCCCCTGCTGGATTTTAACAATCAGCCAAACAATCAGAATAACTACAACAATTATAATAGTTTTGATAACAATCGCCAGTTGGGCGGCGGCAGCAGCGTTAAACTTGGTGGACCCGGCAGCATTGGAAATGTCGGTCCCCAATACGATCCCTTCAATCGGAATGCGGTGACCAGTAATGCTGGCATGGGTGGTTATCGCGACATCTTCACCGATGAGAACAACTTTTGTCCCGAACATTGGATTTCATATCGTCAAACTTGCTATCGTTTTATACGCTCCCCAAAACGCAATTGGGCGGAGGCCAAGAAGATATGCAAAGCATACACATCGGATCTGATCAATGTGGACAATGTGGAGAAGCATGCCTTCATTCTGACCAATCTCATCTTACAGAATCAGCGTCAGAATCGTTTCTTTATCTCGGCCAGGCAAACCGGTCCACAGAACTGGGTGAATGATGACAGTACGCAACTGGTGCAAATTGAGGATTCGTTTGCCTTTGACGAACAGCAGGCTCTGGAGAATGAGGATCTCAACGATAATCGTTTCCTTGTCCAAAACGATCCCAATAATCCCAACTATAATCGTAACTTTAACAATCCCAATCAATACTACAACTCGCAGACGAGCCCAAATAATGTCAATCAGCGCAATCAAAACAATTTGCGTGGCTTCTTTGGTAAGTGAGAAATTTTTGAATAAACTAAATCGCTTTTAACATAATTTGTACTATTTCATTTTTAGGTCCCAATCAGCCGTATGGAGACAATGGCTTTAATCGGGATCGTGTGGTTTATGCGTACTCCAAGAAACGTGATCGCTGGATGTTTATGCCTGCCCACGAAATCGAATTGAATCTGTTTATATGTGAATCCAAGGTGCTCTACAATCCCGACAATGTGAACATTAAGCTCGATGATAAGCGGTCCTATACCTATGGCCTGGACATACGTGATCTGGAGCGGATACCACGTGGTCCGTTCTTTGTGAAGCAACCGAATGACACCACCTACGATGTGAACAAGAATCGCCTGATCAACGATATCTCACTGAGTTGTTTGGCTGGTGGTTATCCAACTCCCACCTACGAATGGTATCGCGAAGTCTATCAGAATGATACGCTGGAGTATATCAAAATTGAGCCGTTGGTCGTCGATCGCTACACCATCTCGGGTGGCAATCTGATTATCTATGAGCCCAAGCAGGCCCTCGATCAGGGCGCCTATCATTGCGTTGCGGAGAATAAATTTGGACGTGTTCGGTCGGAGAGTGCCCAACTCAATTTCGGTTTCATTATGGAGTTCAATTTGAAGCGTTCGGCGGAGACGAGCGAAATGAATTGGGGCAAGTCCATTTTTTGTGATCCGCCGCAACATTATCCGGCCATTAAGTACTACTGGGCTCGTGACTATTTTCCCAATTTCGTCGAAGAGGATCAACGTGTGTTCGTCTCAAACGATGGCGCCCTGTATTTCTCCTTCATTGAGACCGTGGATCGTGCCAACTATTCGTGCACTGTTCAAACTCTCGTCTCGGATACGGGCCGCAATGGACCGTTTTTCCCGCTGCGCGTCACTCCTAATAGTAATTACCAGTCGCTGATCTTTGCCAACACATTCCCGAAGTTGTTCCCAGAGGCGGCGGTTGCGGGCGATGAGATTCGTTTGGAGTGCATGGCTTTTGGGTATCCCATACCCTCGTATAACTGGACACGTCAGGGTCAGCCGCTGCAACGCAATGCTTACACGACCAGTTATGGGCGTGTGCTGGTCATCAAGAATGCCACGACCAATGATAATGGCCAGTATACGTGCAGTATTACAAATCCGCGGAAGACGCTCGAGAAATCCATTTATATCAATATACAAATGCGACCGGAATTCACAATCCCGTTGAAGGATATGATTAAGGACTATAATAGCGATGTTACCTTCATTTGTGAGGCCTTCTCCATTCCGGATGCGAATTATACATGGTATAAGAATGCTGAACGTCTCGATCCGTTGTCCATCAATCGGGACCGTTATGTCATCCAGGACAATGTGCTCACCATTAAGTTCCTGGAGAGGGAGAAGGATGACGGCATGTATCAGTGCGGTGCACAGAATCAGCTCAAGACCTCCTTCTCGTCGGCCCAGTTGCGTGTGCTCTCCATGAAGCCATCGTTCAAGAAACATCCACTCGAATCCGAAATCTATGCCGTCTACAATGGCAACACAACCATTGTCTGCAATCCGGAAGCAGCACCTCGCCCCAAATTCCAATGGAAAAAGGATGGCCAACTGTTGGGCTCGGGTGGGCATCGTCGCATTTTACCAAGCGGCACGCTCATCATCTCACCCACATCTCGCGATGATGAGGGCATGTACTCGTGCATTGCCTCCAATCAGGCTGGCCAGGATGAATCCCATGCTCGCGTCATTGTGCTGCGTAAGTTTTATATGTTTTACATTTAAATTTAATTTTTAACTATTCCCATCTTTTTGCAGAGGAAATTCGTTTTGTGCAGACGCCGCCGCAGCGCATTGTTTCCCGGGAACATGATCTTATCTATCTGCACTGCGAGGCTGCCTACGATGAGCTGCTGGACATTGCCTACGTTTGGAAGCACAACGGCGAGATTCTACGCGATGATCACGACGGCACTCAGCGTATTGTGAGTATTATAAGGACTTGAAGGAATTCCTACAAAACTTCTTTTGTGGATTTCTGAGTAGCTGAATAACAGCACCTGCATCCATTAAAGATTTTTCATCTGTTATATTATATATACTATATATTATATATATATTTATTTATCCGTAATCAAATATAATATCAATTCTTGAACCTTCGTTCTGTTACAGATTGTGGATTGGAACCGTTTGACGGTGCACAACACAACGATGCGTGATGCTGGCGATTACGAATGCGTTGTTCAGTCCGCTGTGAATGAGATAACCGCGAAGACAAATGTGGTCATTGAGGGTGCACCGGGTGCACCTGGCGGCGTTCAAGTGATCGAGATTGGCAAGACGAAGGCGATCATTGAGTGGGTCGATGGTGTCAATAATGGTCGCCCTATACGCTACTATAATATACTGGGACGCACCAACTGGAATCGCACCTGGGTGAACGTGTCGACGCATGTGCAGGCGCGTGAAGTGGATCGTTATACGTCGCGACAGCAGGCGGAGGTGACCAATTTGACGCCGTGGTCCTCGTACGAGTTCAGCGTGACGGCAGTCAATGATTTGGGCATTGGCACCCCATCGACACCGTCACCTATTTACAGCACCTACGATGATAAGCCGTATATTGCACCACGGAAGGTGGGTGGTGGTGGTGGCAAGATTGGGGATTTGACCATCATTTGGGAGCCATTGTTGCCGCAGGAGCAGCATAGTCATGGCATACACTACAAGGTATTCTGGAAGCTCAAAGGCGCCATCGATTGGGCAACGGATGTCATTAAGAAGCAAGAAAATGTGGGCGTGGCAGTCGTCAATATACCACTGAACAACTACTACACGGAATATGAGGTTAAAGTGCAGGCCATCAATAGCATTGGCAAGGGACCGGAGAGCGAAACGATTGTCATACACTCGGCGGAGGATATGCCACAAGTGGCGCCACAAAGACCATTCGCTCTGACCTACAATTCCACCTGCTTCAATGTATCCTGGAGTCCCATCGATATGTCGCGCGAGAATATTCGTGGCAAGCTAATTGGGCATAGGGTAAATATTACAAACATAATTAAATAATTAATTTTCTTAACCTTGCACGAAATTACAAGGCAACATTTTAAGCCAATCCTAGATTGGAGCTGTTTTAAACAATCCATTCCCAAAATTAGGAGCAACTAAAATTGGGCTGGACTCAATCGCAGTCTCCCACTTGTGTCAAGAATTCTATAAGAATCCAAATAACAGCGGTCCAAATCGGATCTACCTGAACTAAACTAACCCTGTAATTTTTGTAATTTCAGTTAAAGTACTGGAAGACAGAGCATCAGGAGGAGGATGCCGTTTACTATCTGTCACGTACGACACGCCCCTGGGCGCTAATTGTGGGTCTTCAGCCGGATACGTATTACTTTGTGAAGGTCATGGCTTACAATGCGGCGGGCGAGGGACCCGAAAGCGAACGTTTTGAAGGTGCCATATATATATTCATAATCAATGAACAGTAAATTGTAGTCTTATTCCATTTAAACATTTTTAGAGCGCACTTATCGCAAGGCGCCGCAGAAACCGCCATCATCGGTGCATGTTTATGGCATAAATCCGTCCACGGTGCGCGTTGTGTGGCGTTATGTGTCGCCAGCGCAGGATGAGGAGCCCATTGAGGGCTATAAGGTTGGCCTTGACTAAATGATGCCTTAAAAAAACTAATTCAATCTTTACATTTTCATAGGTGCGCATTTGGGAGACGGATCAGAATATGATAACTGCCAACAATTCGATAGTCCCAATTGGACAGAAACTGGAGTCGTTCATCAATACACTGACACCCGGTAAGAGCTACAATATGCGTGTCCTGGCCTACAGCAATGGCGGCGATGGACGCATGTCCAGTCCAACGCTACGCTTCCAAATGGGCAAAACGACGAGAAATGCGGCAAATACGCGACACGCCCACGACATAAATACGGCGCTGATAATGAGCGCCTTATTGTTTATCACCACATTTTTGTATAACAACAACTAGATAGAACAGGAGTCCATAATTCCAGATATAATTAGGCAATAAGTAAACCAACGAAAACAAACAAACCGTCCTGGTTAGTTTGCAGAGCGCACAGCTTTACAAACACAACAAAAACACACAAACTTAAGTCTCTTTTAGATTTTAATCAGCAACACATTCCGTCTTTACTCAAGTAATCTCAGCGAATTGAACATATATGCAAAAAAAAAAAAATGCATAAGCAAGTGACCTTATATATATTTACACATATATATTATATACAGTTAAGTAGTAGAGCATATGAATTGACAACAACAACAAACACAAAAACCTTATATGTATTTGAATATGTATGTTTTTTTCTATTGGATTTACCAACGAACATTTGTATAATTGTAGCATAAGCGTAAAGTCGATCCATGTAATGCCATTATCAGTTATTTGTTTCGTCCCAATTTTTTATTATGTATTTAATATTATTGCGTCCATTATACAAAACATTTATCAGCTATAATAAAAATAAAACCAAATTTTAAATATTTTCAGTTTAAATCTAACGGTCTACCATGCAAAACGATAACTGGCACTGATATTTATCGATAACTAAAAAGCCTGAGCAACACTGAAAACTCAAACAGCTGTTTGCATCGGCAATTTCTTTATATATATTTATATGTGTGAGTGAGTGTGTGTGTGGGGAGAAACCAATGATGGCTCATTGGAAAATTCACTGAAAACGAAAGAAGCAAAAAACCCATCAATAGCGAAATAATAAAATGAATTTATAACGCACAACATAAAGAAGCTAACATATTGCGCATAGCAACAACAACTACAAAATGGAAATGACAAGAAAAGTGAATGGTTGGGCGGGGAGTGGTTGCAATGCGACGGCGACAACGACGGCAACGGCCGCGGTGAGCTCTGTGCCAATTTATTCAAAATATACGCGCTGCACGGAATTGCGGCGGGTGGACGACAATGACATATACAAGTTGGCCACAATACTCGATGTGAATGACTGTTGGCGCAAACTAATGTCCATTATACCCAAGCGACTCGATGCACAAGTCTGCAGCGCACCCGGTGGTCTCAATTATGCGGAAATTGCTGGCAAGGTGGGCTTGAAATATAACACACAACAAATAAGTCTGATCGATGGCACCGCTGAGCGCTTAAAGCCCGGCCAAAGCATCTCCCAGGTGATGATCGATGAGTGGAAAACATCGGGTAAACTTAACGAACGACCCACGGTGGGTGTCCTGTTGCAGCTGCTCGTTCAGGCCGAGATTTATAGTGCCGCCGATTTCGTGGCATTGCATTTTCTAAATGGTGCGTATTCTGAACAATATGTTTAATAGTATATTTTGTACATTAATTAAATCGAAACAAAAAACAAATATTTTTATATTATAATAATATTATTATTTTTTGGAAGTTGTTCAAGAGTACATAAAGAGAGAATGGCAATAAAAAATTAACTAATTGGTTTTGAAAATAATATAGTACTCAAAATACAAATAAGGCTTATTTTCGATTAATTTCGAATCAATTAATATTTAAAAATTTCTCTATATTGTTTCATATTTATGAACACCTTACTCAAAGTTTAAATCTTAATTTTAGAACCCAAACCAGATCGCCCCACCGATGGACCCGCCGCTCACATTAGCCTGGATCTGTGCAGCGAGGATCTGAATGATGAGGATATGATGGACGTGGACGATGGAGCCAATAGCTATCAGCCGAATACATCCGCGTTGCAAGCAGCAGCCGCAAAAGTGCGCAGCACTGGCATGAATCTGGACTACTTTGACAAGCACATGGTGAACCGAGACAAAAGTGTGCCGCAGCAATCCGAGAATAATGAGAATACAGCAACACCACCACCCATAGCACCACCACGAAGCATACGCACCTCACGTCTGCTAAAAGCCACAGCCAGCAATACAGCTGCAACAACAAACACAAACGCAACAACAGCAACCACGACAGCAACAGCTGTTGAAAGCTCTGTCTCAGCTGGCACAAACACGCCCAACATGCCGATGCTATCAATTTTGAATGCGAGCAGCGAACAAATGCAGCAAACGCAACAAAATATACCCTACCTGTCCATACTCAATGGTGACTTTAAGGAGCAGCATCCGCTTGAGGCAACAGCAACTGCAGCAGGTACGTCATCGGCAACAACAACAATTCCAAATGTTCCGCGGATAACGCTGCTCATTGAAAATGCCAGCTGTGAGATAAGCAACGACAGTAGAGCATCTGACGAAACAACAACGGTGACAACAAAAACGGCTGCCGATATGGGCCACAATAGTTTGCCAGCGATAAGCGCATTAAATTTAAATACGGGCCTGGTAATTGGCAATGGAACTGGCGAGCATCACAGCAGCAGCAGCACAAATAGCTTCAGCAATGATGAAGATGACGACGAGGATGACGCGGATGACGACTCCGATGAGGCGGAGGATATTTCACTGCCAAATTTAAGCAATTCGGAGCATCAAACATCAAACAATGATTCGAGTCTGACGACTGTCACTGGCACAAGTGGCGAAAATAGTTTTGAATTAACCAACGATTCCAGTTCCGCATCCAACGACATTGATAACATTCCCAATCTAAGCGAACTACAGCCGCAGCAGCAGCAGTAATGGCAAACAGGATCGAGCCGTCCATTAAAACAAACTAGTTTATTTCCAAAACATAAAAAAATAACATTCCGTTAAGCACTTGATATATGTATATATATAATCGAATGTGGATTGCTTATACTGATTATTTAGTTGAGTTATGTATATAAAATATGCGCAACGTTTGTTAACTAACTAACTAATAATTTTACATATCATTGCTTCCATGACAACGTGTGTGAAATATGAAAATTTTATTTTCATTTTCACGCAGAAAAAAGAGCATTCATCAACTTGGTTTTCATTTCTTAAATGCATCGAAAAAAAACCTTTTTTGTATAAAAACACATTTTACACAAATATAAAATATATATATATAAAATATACACAAATTCAGTAATATAATGTTGTTTATCATTTGTTCAAAATTTACGGATTCCTCAAAGGGACCCGAAATCCGTGTGAAGAGTCAAAAACAAATTTCAGTTTGGCGCGCATAGAAATCGATTGTTGAAAATGTTACGAATGCAACACTGTGTATGCGACACATCAACAAAATTCTTGTTGTTGCACATCTCTAATACAGGCACAGGGACTTGTTTTGTTACTGGTTAGATTATTTATTTATTTTTGGCGAATCTTTTTTCAACATTTTTCGTAAGATGGATGAGTCGGAGCTGCTCTTCAATTTGTTCTATTTCCTGCTGTGCATGTGCGTCATCTATCCACCAGAGGAATTTCAGCGACTCGGCTTCACAATCGAACAGTTGTTCTCGCGCTTGCTGGGCGAAGAATATCTTGATTTTGTTGGATACCATTTGCGACGCACCTCGTTGAATCTCTTCGTGCACAGCTGCCTGCCCGTCACCTATTTCCTTATACATCGTTGCAAATTCTCTGTCTTCGCCACGCAAGAGCCCCTCGAGGATAATGAATTGGATCCTGATTTTCCAATGCCCCAAGAAGCAGTGGCCTTTAAATCGCTCACCTGGAAAATGGCTCAACGCTTTAGCGTCTTGGCAGTGCTGGCTGTGCCGGCCTTAATCTTTAATTGGCATCAGCAAAATTGGCGACGACATCCCATTAACAAAACCCTTGCCAAATACTCAAATACGCCAGGCAGCTATAGTGCCGTGGCCAGTGACATTGGCATCGAGTTCCGTCGCC
This sequence comes from Drosophila demipolita, assembly GCA_035042405.1. Lineage (NCBI taxonomy): Eukaryota > Metazoa > Arthropoda > Insecta > Diptera > Drosophilidae > Drosophila > Drosophila demipolita. Next base: position 10,334,799 of record JAWNLI010000485.1, read on the forward strand.
AGGATGTCTACAAGCGTAAACTGAACTCTATCAGCACAGTGATTGCCACAGAGAACTGGATCATTAAGACGACCATGTACAATGTGAACTTTGCACATCAAGCCAACACGGCGCTCAGCGTGGCAAAGGTAGGAATATAGATAAATCTGTAAAGATTTTTATAAAATGTACCCCTCAAAAATGCCTCTAAAAAGGGCATCTTTAAGTAGCTCCTTGGTTTATATTAACTAAATTCGTAATCTATTAATTGCAGGCGGAAACATACAATATATCGCAGCACGATCAGAACGATACACTGCAAATGATTAGCATTATAGTGCGTCCGATGCGACAGCATGTGACCGATTTTCATATACGCATCAATGCGCTGGAGTTTCGCAGTCTGGAGGATCGTGTGAGGCGGCCCATAACCATACCCTCAAACATTCAATTCCATCGTAGTGTCATTGATCGTTTTGTGGATGTGTTTAAGGCGCAGGTCGCACTGAATCCCATATTCAGTTCGGAGCCCATAACGGACAAGTGTTTTGCCTGCATGCTCGCCGAGCCGAACATTAAAATTAATAAACAATGCATCGATGTGAATCGCGCTGGAGCACCGCTAACGGATGAGGCACGCTGCTCGAATTGCTATTGTCGTCCCATGTGGTGTGTCGAGTGTTTGGCGCGTTGGTTTGCCGCACGCCAAAGCGATGTCGATCGCGAAGTGTGGCTGGAACAGAAGTGCACCTGTCCCATGTGTCGGGCCAAATTCTGTGTGCTGGATGTGAGCTATATTCGAGCACCGGCGGAGACAGCATCCAATGAGGATGCCCCATCATCATCATCATGATGAGTTTCCTACGATATTCAGTGGCAGTTGCAGTTGCAGTTACAGTTTGAATAAAATCGAACCTTTTGCTTTATTAATAAGTTTTAGGCATTGCAAATTTTTAATAGTTTCTAAAAATTAAGACAAGAGAATGTGTGTGTGTATATATATACTATATAGAATGTGTAAATTTAAAAATATGCATATATATATGTATATATATGTGTATATATGCCATTTAGTGCAATTATCACGTTTTAATACTTATACAATCTAAGCATGAAAGAGATAATAATGTTCATACATTTACTTTATATAGTAAATAGATGTAAGTACAATCGATCTATGTATATTTATAAATATGTATGTATACGCTCTATATATATATATATATATATATTCAGAGAGTGCCTAAGCTAGCGCCCAATCTATTTTATTCTCCACTAATACTAAATAGCTGATAACTAAACACAAAATAACTTTATCAAAGCAGCCAGCGCAAAAAAACAAACCAAAAATTGGTCTTCCCTTGTGTTATTTGTTGTAGTTGTGTTTTTTTGTTGCCAATTTGTGCAGTTTTTGTTTTATATATATATTTATGGTCCACACGTTGTGCAATAAACTCTTAGGTTGATTTAATAAAGCGTAATACAAATGTATAACATATATGTATATATATGCTATATATACATACGTATACACATTTCGTATATATATTTTTATATAGTATGTATATATATAGTTTATATATGAAGTGCCCACTATTTATAAGCTTGTTTCGTAGCAACTTTTATAGCTCTCCGTTTTGCTGTCACGTTGACTTCGCATGGATGTTGCCCCAATTCCTGTGCCCGTTGTTGCCGCTGTCGATGCACTTGGATTTGCTGTTGCACTTGGGGCATAGGAGCTGGACTTGGATATGGCGCTACTTGTTGTATTGCGCGCTGAGATCTGCAAGATAAAAATAAAGTCACAAATTTTAGTAACAATTTAAATTGGGATTAATTATTTTAAAAATTGCTGAAATCCTTGTCAGCTTAAATTTTTGGAAAAGTTAAATTATTAATGAATAAGATTCATATTTAGCCGCTTCTACAATACGATGAACCGAATTTACGGACATGTTAACAAAAGTCATCATTGAAATTGTTTATTAATTAGTGTAGACTATAAAAACTATTCTACGAACTGAGCCGTAGATCAATTTAGAAAAAAAAAATAAAAAATACCAATCACAATGCGAAATATATTTTATAATTAAAAATGGGACATGTAGTATAATGAAGAGTTTTGCAAAAGTAAAAGGCACAATGAATGAATGTGTCTCACTCCAAATAAAATATATATATATTAAAGATCTGCTTTAACAGTAGAGTTTATCTAGCAAAGTTTGTCTGTGCGTCTATTTGAACAACCTGATCTCGCAGACTATAAGACAGACTTGAAATTTGCAAACATAATTTACAGGGTATCTCCTAGTCTGAGCTTTCTCAACTAGAGCATTCTAACTTGTTTTAATTAGAAAACTTAAGTATTGAATACATTATATATTATGAACAAAGGCAAACACCAAAATCTGGTTTACCGCATTTGGAATACCAGATTAACGAATTGAACTTTTCATTCAAATTGTCAACCGTAGAGTGACACACGGAAAAAAATCGGGGTAAATACAGAAATTTGCCATACAGCCATGCACCTACAGAAAAGTCGAGTCTGTAAATCTCATTAAACAAAGTTTTGGATTTCTACTTTTTAAAAATGCATTTCTTCAAATTAACAATATTTTTAAAAATAAAACACTTGTTTTTTGAGATTGTTGATTTTGGGAAAAAACTTACTAAAATGTGTCTATTACACATATTGTAAGATAAAAAACATCAAAATTAAGAAATCGTATCAGATAACAAATGTCGAAAGTCATATTTTTGATTTATTTTAATCAAACACATGCCTTCGACATGCTCCAAATACATTAATATATATATATATATATATATATATATATGCATATCTTTGTATATACAGGTACAATTCTACAGCTCTACTTTTTTCCTTCTTTTTGACAGCAAAACTGAAGCGTGCACGAGCACTTACCTATACAGTATACATTCACATATTAGTATATATAGCTATATATTTATACATATATATATAGCTGTCTGCTTTTTCCCCATGGAAAAATACGGTTGTCCTTGTCTTTGTGCAGGTGATTCGCTTTTGTTGTTAGTTGATAAGGTTTGTTTTTCTTTTACTTTTTTTTTTTTGACGCTACTAAAACGCAAAAAAAAAATTTGCAATATGTGATAAATATATGTATATATATACCTATATATATATACAATATCGTTTAAGTGCGTTTCGATGGTAAAACCTTGGCCATAATTCATGCTTTTCGCTATCATTGTTGCACATATCACTTCCATAAATATAAAAAGCACCAAAAACAAATTGGGGCTTTTGTTCTATTTTTGTGGAACAACAAATATATCTAAATGTCTGCAATTAGAGCAGAAAAAAGCCAGAGAATTAGTTTTATGGCCGATTTGGAAATATTTTTAATCAGCTTACAGAGTTTTAGTTGAATTGAATAATAAACGAATTGTGATATTTAGCAGTTTAAAAACTGAGCTTTAAACTATTAAGTTGAAATTACGATATAAGTTCTTCCTCTTTAATTGTTATCATGTTAAAAAAAAAATAGTACTATACAGTTGTATTTAAATAGCCGGCCACGAATTTACATAATTAATATTAAATATGTCCAATAAAAAAACACAAACACAGCTGTTAAATACTGTTATTAACTACATTTTCATTTCCTCACGAAATTTGATGGGTAATTTAAAATATCATTTGAAAAGCGATTTATTCACTGCTATTAGTAAAATCGACAATCGGTTTGTATCGATAATCTATATTCAAAACATGATGGTATTGCTCAGACAGACGAAAAGGTGAACATCATTATATTTACATGGCTGTTAGTGCTGATCAAGAATATATGTTTGCTTTTTTCACAACTTCATTGTAAACATTGGGCATATTTAATTAATAAAAATTATTCATACGACTCGTAGTACAAATACGTTTCATATCAGATTTCGTAGAACTCTTCGACTTGACCGATTTGGAATGTACGTTTCATCATAAGGTGTAATTCAAGCCAGTCCAAGTTCAATGCACAGACGACGATGACGCAGCAAACAATCGATCGGTCAATGCATTTGCATTGCGTAATAAAAAACACGCAAACACCCCCAGCACCGACAGCACCTTCTCCCCCCTCTGCCGGATACCCCCCGGAAACGGGTCTGTTGGTGCCCCTTCCACTGCTGACCGGCTTGCCAAATTTACAAAATTCGCGTGCCGCCGAAAAACTTGCGGGTTGTTTTTCTTGCTGTTTCATTTGGCGCCCCTTTTTTTGGCAATGTATCTGGTTACGTGTAGATATACTTATATATATAAATATATATATATATATATATATATATATATATACTTAAAAAACAAATTCATTTTATGTGACATATTGGTAAGTTTTGGTCGCTTTACTCATCTTGCAGCCCCAAACAAATACAGATGTATAAAGTTTCCAGAAAGGTGTGTTTGTCGGTCGATTGTCAGCATTTACACACACACTCACACACATAATACACAAATATATATTTATATAAATATATATATATATATATATATATAAACACATTGATCTTACTTACTTTTTTTTCTTGGAGTGAGTTTTGTTTTTTGTTTACTTTGTTTGCTTATTTCGTATATTACTTTTCTGTTTTTTTTTGGTTGGTTTTTTTCTTTACTTCGCTTTAAGACACCTTAAAATACACTGTTACCAAAGATAGAGGAGTATATTGGTTATGTGCCATGTATGTCATTTTGGGGCACTCTTGAAATTGTTGCATATACATAAGTCTATGATGGTATCAGATAAAAGGTTAAAAAAGTATTCCGCCTTGTAGACTGAACAATTGATAACATCGATAAATGAGAATCGATAAGACATGGATAAAAATATATTTCAATGCTATATTTACAATAGTTAAGCGGTTGATAACTGGTGCGATGGCCTAAATCTACTTAAATTTAAAAACTATAAATAGTTAGTGCCTAATTGGCAAACAAACTTTCTTGGTCACGTCCAACCAAGTGAAATATAATCGTTCAAGATTATATCTGTTACAATTTTAGAACTAGGAATTAGAATCATAATCAATGATTCATCCCCCTATGATATCTGAGCATTCCGGAGTTGGTCACTTGCTTTCCTTGTACTATTTATACGGCGTCATCAGTCATATAGAAATTTGTTTTCGGAAGAATTACAAAATTAATCTTTATTTTTATTTTATGTGCAGTTGAACAAAGGTACTATAAAGTACAAAAACTGTAAAATTGCAGTCAAGGCCAACATTTTGATAGTCGCGATAAGTACCCTTAGTAATCTTATCTGTTCTAAATAAATCATTGCACAAAGTATAAAGTTGATTTAAGGATTAGTTTTATAACACAATCTATAATTTTCAAGCAGCAAACATAGAGAAAAAAAAACAGAAAACGGCGAATTTCAATTGAAGAAACTTTCATTTTAGAATTGAAAATCTTATAAATATAGTTATAAGCTCATAGTTCAAATCTTAAACTACAAGAATTGCATAAGTCAACAAAATTATATTAAGAATTATTAATTCTAGAATTTAAATTGATAAAAATCAAAATAAAGTCGCAATTAGGATTTTTCGGATATTTTTAAATAAAAGTCGACTTTTAAAAGTTATGAACTCAAATCTAATATCGAGAACACTATAATAAAAACGTAAAAACAAGAAATAATTGAATATTTAAATTGCAAATATTAATACAAAAGTGTACGATTTTAAAGTTAAAACTAATTCAAATTGTCGAGTCTAGCACACGATCTTCTAAAAGGAAACGTAAAAAGACTAAAAAAAACCTGATTCAACATACGCCATTCTAAAATTAACTGACTAATTAAGTTGAATTATTAAGTAAACAATTTAAATTAAATTAATTAAAAATATAATACATATATACAGATATTATACTTAATAATGGTGTATATAAAAAAAATTAGCTGTTGTTTATTTTTGATCATAAACAAGTTTTAAGCTTTGCTTTTAATCAGAGTCCCAACCCTGCTAATTGTTTTAATTACGTATACGCCATGAATAACGTTGCGAGGCTTTATTTATTTCACAATTGTATATTTATTGCTTTTCTTAAGTTGTTCTCATTTATTTTTACACAATTCCTTAACTTTCAAAATGAAGTCTGAATTTCACTGGAAAACCGACTCTGAAGATAAAAATATAAGTGCAGAAATCCTACAATCGTCGTAGAGTTTTTTTTATTTTTATTATGCTGACATTCATTCATATCACCACAACTTCCGTTTTTTATTAATGAACATTTCCGTTTTCTGATTTTCATTGTTGTTATTGTAATTCGTTGATTTATTTCGTATACGAAAAGCAAAAATACAAAAATAACAACAACCAAACTGACATTTGGACTTTCGAACCAAATAAGACCAGTTAAGACCCTTTAGACCCGTTACGTGATTAAGGCTGAGTGCACTCGAAAACTTAATGTATAGATTGTGAATTCTATTGCAATTGCTAGATTTTAGTTGCTAACTTTATGGCCAGTGTAGACTGCACATAAATAACGTCAACCATAATATATAAAATATATTGTTTGCGATATTGTTGTCATTGATATAGTAATCGATTTGTGAAGTACCCGCGATAACCAAAATGAAAATGAGAATTGAGTCAACTGGACAAGCTGGCCAGAACTGAAAAAAAGGCGCACCTTATCGTTTTCCTTGCCGTCGAACAGTTTTCCGTCGACCACATCCCGTTTCTTGTTCTTCGATCTGAAGCGACCCGATCGAGAAATTGTGAAATTGCGCCACTGATGCGAATATTGATCGCATCGCTTCTCCTCCTCGTTGAGGATGCTGTCCAAATAGTGAATGGTTGGCTCATGTGCGGCACTCATCTTTGCTCTGGTGGGAGGATCGTCGTTGGGGTTTCTCTTATTTATTATTTTGTAATACTAACTGCCTGCAACTGTGTTGCGTTGCACGTTTGATCGTCTTAATGAAAATGATATCCGACAACAAAATTCAGCTTCAGTCAATTTTTAGTTCATGTTTCGCTGTTTGACGAGCAGCTTCCGAGTGATACCGACTATAAATTTATTATCGTGGCTACATATAAGTTTTGTTTTTGTTCTTGTTTTTTATGTTTTCTTTTCGTATTTCCCTTATTGGCCTTTTTTTGTTTTTCTCTTTTTATTTTTTGTCTGTTTTGGTGTTATCGAAGAGAGACGCGTCTGCGATGCGTGTTGTTAGCCGGTGCCCGTCTGACTGTGGAGTTGAAAGCACAGCGCTGTTATTAACCGTAGTCTCACACACAAGTGACACAACGGCGACAACAACAACAGCAGCGGCAACAGCTACCACAACAACAACAACAACAACTGTAATAAGAAAGAACAGCGCGACGAAGACTAAATACCCTTAAAAAGTAAAGCACTTAAAATGTTATAGTCAGGAGAAGGTCGCAAATACCTTGGCCACAATATCGTCTCCAATTTTAATCAAATTTCCACAACAGAACAACAATGTTATTATATATTATTATTATTAAGCTTAAAATTAATAAATCAATTGGAAGGCTGTATATTTAATCGTGCCTCTTATTCACATTGGACATCGAATTGAATCTATATTCGAAAAACGATTGCAATTATCGTTAAATAATTAAAGCTTACTAATTTTTCACAGATTTCCCATAAAATTATTCCATTATATTTGACATTACTGAAGTCGGTTATTTTGATTATTAATTATTATTATTCTAAATAAACATTTTTCTTTTTAGATTTTTTATGTTAATTTTGATTACACAGCTTTAATCAAAACTTGAGACAACCTCAACAAAAATTGAAACAACGTTATATGAGTGGTTTTTTATTCTTCCTTTTTTAAAAGAGAGCTTGAAATAATTGTGCTCAGCTTACAGTTTTTTAGGACTTTAAAATATGTACTTTAAATTTTCTTAAGATGTTTTTTGATCGTACGTGTTTTACTACTGAACATAATTTAAGTATAATATTAATACCATATGCAATACCAAAGCCCAGATTATTATGCATTGGTGACTCGACTTGAATAAAGCTTATAAAAAATACATATATTTTATAAGACATTTAAATTTAAAGTGCAATAAGAAATTGAAATGAGTTACAAAACTGATGGCAAAAAAATATGCAGTAAGTGCAGAAGGGTGTAACAACAGAGCCGACAAGCAACTCGAATCCCAGCTCCAGCGATTCGTTACGTTATAGTTTGTATGTATATGTGCGTGTTGTGCGCCCCCTTTTCGGCCGACCCTCCCCCCCAACGGAGGGGCATTTAGTCACAAAGAACAAACGCAACCCGTTGGAGTTGTTGCTGTGGTTTTTGTTGTTGTTGTTGGTGTGACGGCAGCAAAAGAAAGCAGCAAGAAATCTTTCAACTGCTGCTGCTGAACGTGAAGCGAGCAAAGTAAGCGAAGAGCGTGTGATTGCTCCTGAAAAGCCAAACAGGTGGGCTCACAACAAACACACACACACACAAACACTCTTGTATATAAATCACCTTTAACTGTGTTGAGTGTGCGAATTTTATCTTTGTGTGTATGCTAAGGCGGCGAAACTTTGTAGATAAATTGAATGCCCTATAATTTGGCAAATTTACTCTTTAAAATAAGTAAAAAATATATAAATGTAATTTTTAACAGAATAAAAAACATTTAGCTGTATTAATTATTAAAATAGACATTGGAAAAATTATTCAATTTATGAAGTTTACAAGCAGAGAGAAACTGTTTAAAAAATACTGTTGACAAGATAGATAATAATAATACTAATCAATATTTAATTAATAATTGCAACTGATCTAAGCCAAATTTATTAAATTCGAGAGTACCTTTATTTTAATACAGTAATTACTGATAAATTAGTGATAATAGTAAACTTTTAACGATTTTTCCCCACAAATTTAAAAAATTATATTAAATTTATTTTTATTTTTCTCTAGCGTTTTGGGTAGGCACTACAAAAATCGCCAAAGCCGAGATGAAGTTTGTGTGTAATTAAATATATATATGTATGTATATATATATATATAGAAAGATATCATCTAGAAGCAGCAGCAGCAGCTCGTGTGTTGTCGATGATAAGCGCAAATAGACAAAACAAACACTCGACTCGCTAACAATTATAAATGATTAGATCGCTTTTTGGAGCATTCACTTTGTCCGGGTATTTAACTGTTACTTTTGTTGTGCGAGTGTGTGTGTGTTTCTGGTTGGGATGATGGTGCAGCACCTTTAGTGTCCAATATACATATGTATATATATATATATATATATATATATCTATGTATATTCGAGTGAGTTCATTATCTGAATGACTCAGGCTTTCGTCGAGTTTGCTTTTGTGTAAAGAAATTATTCACACTTTCTGCAAGCGTCTCCCGGCAGGGTTAAGCTTATCTAAGCTGGTCAAAAGTCACTTCAAATATATATATACAGTTGCGAAAAAATAGCACCACTCTTAAAGAAATGCTTTCTGTCATTTGTTAAATGTAGAAGAACCTGCTTTTATCCACTGTTTTTAACTTTTTTAAATTTAATTAAAATTTAAAAAATTACATATTAAGATAAGAGCAGAAATTTAATGAAAAAAAAAAAATAAATGCAGATTTTTTCAAATGTGAACTTTTAATAATGAAAATTAAATTTTTATAAAAAATCGAAGTGGTGCTATTATTTTTTTAACGACTGTATATACAAATATATATATATATATATATTTCGTATTCGATCTGAATGCACATAATGAATTAACAATTGGCATCATTATAAACCCAACCACTGCCAAGGGGTTTATCTTATATTGGTTTTATTTACATGGGCAATTTTGTCGAAAGTATTTGTTTCGTTTTCACAATAAAGTTAACATAAATTCAATTGTGTGTGTGTGTTGTGTGTGTGTATGTGTGTGTGTGGAAGCATACGTATAAGTGTTATATATAGAGTTAATAGCTAAAAATAACTGCGCAAAATTTCATAATTCTCATATTTGATTGTTAACATCAAATTTGGACAAGCAACAAGCAGCTACCATTTGTTTTTATCAAAATTGTTTAACATGAAATTTTGAAGCAAATTTAAAAACACAATTAACTTAAATCAAAACTGAACTAGTTGAACAATAATAAGTAATTGCTTATATATATATATATATATATATATATATATATAAATTTAAATTGAGCGTTCGATTTAAACAACGCTGTCCCGATCCCATGGCGACACAAAACGTGGCAAGGCCAAATTTTGTGGCTGAGGCTGTGGCTGTGGCTGTGGTTGCTGCTGTTGCTGTTGTTGTTCTAGTTGATGATGCTGTTGCAGAATTTGACGAACGCCTGAATTGTGAATGTTGCTACGTATAAAGTTGCGTACATTCTCCTCCGTATAATCGACTATGCGACGCTTCTTGCGGCGTGCATATTGCTTCTGTTTCAAATAGATTTTCAGCATGCCTTTGACCGTGATGAAAGTTAATCCGCCGAGCAGCGTGCGGTGCAGCGTATTCTCCACGGAATCGAAAAGAATACGACCCACAATGCACGAAATTGTGGGCAACAGCAGAGCACCACAAAAGATGCGTGTTGCCGATACGGGATCAGACAAAGCCGGCGTAGCCGGATTTGATGTAGTCGGCAGCTCCTCCTCCTGCTGATTGCTGTGAATATAATAATATAAATAAAAACAAATATTATTTTAAATATAAATATAACTATTATTTATCTGTGTGTTCCTCTTACAGGCTTGGATAGATAAAGTTGACAAAGGGAAATTTGCGCATGACCGTGCCACGATTGCGTATCAAACGCAATAGGGCATCCTCCCAGCGGATCAGACGACCCAATACCAGGCCAACTGGTATCGCGGGCAGACCAATGAGCAATATAAGCGGATCGCCAGCCTCCATAATGGACATGCCATTCTCATGCCCAACGATCTGTGTGGAAAGTGAATATATATTAAAGGTATGTTGGAAATGATTTTGCTAGTTTATCTTCACCTGCAGAAATGTGACAGCACCGTAAGTCACTGCGGTCCAGTAGAGCGAACCTGCAAAGAAACCGGCTGCCAGAAATGGACTCAAACGCTTGACCAGATTATCCATTGTCTCCAGAGCGCCACCCAATTTACCCATTTTTGGGAACACAATAATATATTCCGTTTGGCATTGTGGGCAGGAAACGGAACGCAAAGCGTTGCCCTTCTGTGTCTTCTCATCGATCCAGCGATAGAGGCAGCTCTGGTGTACCCATTTAGTGGTACCACGGCACCGACACGGTTGCACCCATGCAGCCAAACGATTATCCTCATCCGTAGCAAAGCAAATCCAGCAAGAACGATCCGCATCCACATCGGCAGCTGCGGCGGCAGCGGCTGCTGCTGATTCTGAAGTTTCTGCTGCTGCTGCTGCTGATTTCGATGTGGTCGGCTTTGTGGCTGGTCCCTCGATGACAACGACAGATGTGTGCGTTAATCCTGCAGCTGATGCTGCTAGCGAAGATGATTCGCCTGATGCTGATGTGCCGAGTGAAATATCATCCATATCTGCCTCCGTCTCCGTTGAGGCGTCTGCCATCGGCACAGCTGCTGCTGCTTTTGATTTATCATTATCCATATTCGCTGGCCAATTTTCACAACATTGACATTAAGAAATTCAAACTTTTTGTTTAGTGTTTCCCTTTCTTTTTTGTATTTTCTTAAACTTTTCTTCCATACATCATGTTCTGAAACTAAAATATATGTGAACTAGAGATGTGCACGTGACTCACATTTATTTACTCAATGCTGTTCCTAACATTTCATTTTTATAATTCAACAAAGAATTGTCATATGCAAAAGAGACTAATTAAACATATCTTTAAATATATTTAGCAAACAATAACTGTTGATTCTTAAACAAAAATATCGCATGCGGCAAACAAGAAAATACCAAACATTCCGATGGTGCTGCGCGTTTACTGCGCAACTATCGAAAACAATTCCAAACGATAGTGCAACTTAAGTGATGAAATCGTTTACCCAAATATAGAAATGACTTTAATGTTTTTGTGTATTGCAGTTGCTAGTAAAATTGTAGTTTTAGGAAATATATATATATAACATTACATAGAAAGCCCGGTGTACAATTATATATCAATGAACTCCCTTTTGCTGATGATGATATTGCCTCCTTCTAATCCTCATCCAGCAGCTCCTCATGCACCTGCTGCTGCTGTTAATCCAATTCATTATTAGCATTGAGTCGCTGTGGTCTGTTTGGCTCCTCGTCCTCATCCTCGAATCCCTGCATCAGATGATTGAGTATATCGCCAAACATGCCACCCAACCCAGTTGAAGCCGCATGCACTGGTTCCGGTTGTTCATCAAAATAAATTACCCCAATTTTTGTTAGATATTTGTTAAAAGATACGTCCCGTTTTAAGGATGGATCGTAGAGTTTGCGCAGCGTCCGGAAGCCCAATGCACTCTTCGCCTCGATGAGTCGCAAAAGAAAGTATAGAAAGTTAAGCAACGGCTCCTTGAAGGGGAACTCATGTCGCAGCAGCTTGGGATGGTATCGGGTATACTCGCTGAACGTATCATCCGCTGAGTTTCGATATTCCAGTGACAGTTGTTGAAGCACCACTTGCACCAAAAACAGATCCACCTCGTTGTGGAAACCCTTTCGCTCACTGATCATGATCAGGACACGGCCGCAGAGGATGCCATCCTGGCAGAGCAGATAATGATGACGGGCCGCTTCAATGTTCTCCTCCGTCCAGAAGACATTCGCGATTAACTTGTGCAGCACCGGATGACCAAAGTGTCCATGCGCTCCAATACTCCACTTGACTACTCGATGCTGCAAAGCATAAAAACACATTTTTTATACTCTAGAAAATTCTGGAAAAATTCAACATACAATTAGCGTTTCGCGTTCCACTGTGCTGGGGCTGAGATCGCGTATTAGGGCGCCTAATCGGGGTATCCATTGGTATCCGGTGTCATTTTCGGCTTGTGGCTGTTTCTCGAGGGTGTCGACAATCAGCAGACATAAATCGGCAGCACTGCTCTCCTGCTGCCGCTCGATTAATTTTTGTGCGCCATCGTACAACAGATCGAGGCAATCCTGGAATCGCTTTTGCGCCGTATATCGAAAATATAGCGTTCGATACATCATGTGGGCCTCGTAATATTCACCCTCCGCCAGCGAATGCGAAAGCTTGGCGAGAACGCGACTGACACCCCGCTGCCCATTGGCAACAGTTGAGGAGCTGCTGCTGGCGGGACGATCGGCTTCGGCCGTTGTCATATTGTTGTATGTTGCCTAATATGCACACAATTATTGGTATTACTATTGTTGTTTGTTGTTGTTGAAAATATATGCGCTTTTGGACCGTAGATGAACCTAAATTTTTTCTTATTTATGCAAATATATATGTAGATTATCGGCTGATTGCCGATTGTTATCGAAAATCAAAGGTGCTGGGCGTTGCCACCCCACCGAACTATTTTGACATTTACACAGAAACGGCGTGATAGCGGCAAAACATTGGGCGAAATTAATAACAAGACAATGGCAAACGATGGAGGGCAGTAATGCAAATGGTGCTGTTGTTGTCGACTGCGAAACAAAACTGGTGCTGCTGTTAACGGCTTGTTTAGCGTAGTCATATTGTAGCTTAATTATTATTATTGTGTTATGAACAATTGTTTTTTATGAATACATAATTTATGCAATGCTATCGAAAATTATATGTGCTGAACGTTGCCAGCTCAACGCATTATTTTGCCATTCACACAAAATCGGCGAAGCATTAGAAAACTACATAAACAAAATACGTAAATTGATAAAATAAAAACAAATGGAAAGCGATGGTCGGCAAGAAAGTGCAAAATGCGAAGCACACCGAACATTTCCCACAAACCAATGGATAAAATTGAATGTGGGCGGCAAAATATACACGACGACAATCGACACACTCGTTGGCCGCGAACCCGAATCGATGTTGGCCCGAATGTTTCTCCAGGACGGTGGAATGATGCCCAGCGAAAAGGATGAGCAGGGTGCATATTTGATTGATCGCAGTGCGAGATATTTTGAGCCAATTATTAATTATCTGCGACATGGCGAATTCGTGTGCGAACAACATATCAGCCTGCGCGGTGTGTTGGAAGAGGCGCGTTTCTTTGGCATCTACTCGCTGGTCAGCCACTTGGAAGAGAAGCTGAACGCTGAACAAAAGCCGCCACGGGACGATAGACCGTTGACACGCATGGACGTGATCAAGGCCATCATACAGACTTCGGCGAACACAGAGCTCAGATTTCAGGGAGTTAATTTAGCTGGTGCAGATTTGCGTAAATTGGATTTTCGTAATATTAATTTTAAGGTGAGCTCCGGTGAAGAACTCGATAACCTTGTTAACTAATCTCTCCCTCCTTAATTCTTAGTATGCCAACATGTCGCGTTGCAATTTATCGCACACAAATCTGAACTATTGCTGCTTGGAGCGTGCGGATCTTCAATATGCAAATCTGGAATGCGCTCAACTTGTCTCCGTGCGTGGACTCTGTGCCAATATGGTAAATGTGTCAATTCTTTGAATGCCTAACCGTTCACTTAATGGAACTCTACATTTTAGGAGGGTGCCAATTTGCGGGGCTGCAATTTTGAGGATCCCACTGGTGTGCGCACCAATCTGGAGGGAGTCAATCTTAAAGGCGCTTGCTTGGAGAGCAGCAATATGGCTGGTGTTAATCTTCGCGTGGCGAATCTGAAAAATGCCAATATGAAGAATTGTAATTTACGTGCAGCTGTCTTGGCCGGTGCCGATTTGGAACGTTGCAATTTATCCGGCAGCGATTTGCAGGAGGCCAATTTAAGGGGCGCCAATTTAAAGGATGCGGAATTGACGCTTATGGTGACGCCTCTACACATGTCCCAGGCAATTCGTTAAAGGATTGCCTTGAAGGGGCAACAAGATGTGCAATTATTATCTATTACCGATTATCAAAAAAATATATTTAACTGCGGTCTTAACTTAATTATTGTAAATACAACTTTCCCATTTGGACTTGGGCTTAGACATTTAAATAAAACAGTATTAAATACACCTTCAATGGCTTAACAATTAAATTTATAGTTAACAGTCATATTGTAAAATAGAAACATTGTTTAAATAAATATTTAATTTAAACACAAGATTTTCTAGATTCTAATTATTCCTAAGCGCAATTACGAATTATTTATTTTAAATTTCGATTGTGTAAAAAATGATTTACACAATTTATTATATCTAATATAATAATTTCATTGTAAATTTTCATTATATGAAATATTATTTACAAAATTACTAATTATGACCTAGTTTATAAAAAATGTCGATTGTATGAAACATTTTTGAATAATATTTATTATACATTTTAAAAAATAAAATGTACAAAATTGATATATAATAAAAGAAGGTTTTAATATTAAATTAAGTCAAAGAGTCTATTTTGATATGCTAAAAAAAACTGTATTTATATTATTTATCTAGCATAAAAGATACATCTAGTAAACATATATAATAAATAAAAAAAAATATACACTAAGCTGAATAAACTCATCAGATTCTTAACAGGTCTTAGTTGAACGCCTTGGTCATGTTCCACTCGCACTCATTTCGATAAGCAAATCGATTAAAATGGCAGCACTTGAGAAATTAAAATCAAAATATGACAATTTTATAGCTCGTAAAGTTGGTGTTAAGCAATTTTAATTAAATAATTGGTAGCTATAAGGATAAAATAAGCAGTAGTTGAGTTTTATTAATAATATTTTAATTTATTAAGTTGAGCTTAAACGTAAGGCCAATTGGATCTGGGAGTAAAGAGAACTAGTTCCGTTCACTCCAATTACAGTTCGGATCTATTTAGTTTTCATAGTCCAACACTAGACGGCCGACCAAATTGGAAGATTTGATCAGAAGATTTGCGGCTGAAAAATGGTGAAAACGTGTCAAATAATTGTGCCATTTTTGATTGCATTTCTGCTGATTGCCACACAAACTGTGGACGCCGACAAAAAGCATAGCAAGAAGTACAGCAAAGAGGCAAACGCGCCTAATTACCAGCAAATCGCCGATGAGAAATATGAGCCTGAAATTCGGAATTTACAGAGACCCTTTCGGCTGGCAAAGTTAAATCTGATTTGGACCAAGGCACAAAATGTGAGGAAAGCACAAAACTTGAAATTATTATTCTATATAATTGCAAAATTTTAGCGTTTAACCGAGAGCAAAATCAAATCCCTGTACATGGAGCTAAAGATCCACGATAAGGAGGAAATTGCCTGGAAGCAGCTCAACTCGCAGCACAAAGACAAAGATGGTCTCAAGGAAAATGAGATGCGTCAGAAATTAATCGGCATCATGAGCAGCTATGATCTGCTGGAGCACTTTGAGGACACACAGGACAAGGAGAAGACCAAACCCTATAAAGTAATTAACCCTAGAATAAGTTTAGCAACAGTTTGTAATAGAAACTTCCAACACAGAAATTCCATGATCCCGAGGAGAGGCATAAGAACAAAAGTCTCTTTAAGGACAAAAAATTAAATCACTTGTGGGAGAAGGCGGAAATCTCTGGTTTTACAGCAGATGAGTTGAAGACGCTAAAACAGGAGTTTGATCATCATCAGGATAAGGTGGATGTCTATTATAGTCTGCTCGATAATCTGGGCACAGTCGAGACAAATGTGCACGAAAGTAAGATTTAAATTAAGCTTATTTATTGATAATTATTAAGTGTTATTTATAATTATATCAATATAGATGCCATCAACACTGAGGATTTGGATAACTACAATCTAATTACGAACGATCCCAATGAGAATGAGATCAATACGCACCAGCAGAATGTAAAGAATTACGAGAATAATATGAATGCTTTGCGTGGACAACATGTGGGCATCAAGGATCACTATGATCGGCTCGAACGTCTCGTGTCCTCGGGTCCGCACAGTCAGGACTTTATCGAGCCGAAGGTGCAGGGCTTGTGGCGCGTCGCCCAATCGAGTAATTTTACAGACAAGGAGTTGGCCTCCGTTAAAACGGAACTGCGTCATTTTGAGAGTCGCCTGCTCAAGTTGCGGCATTTGCATGCCGAGCATGCCCTGCACAAAGAGAAATACAAGGTATAAAAAAGGCTTATATCGTCATTGAAAATAGATGTAATTATTAACACCATTTTTCAGGATGAGAAGCACAAGGATAAAAGTAATCGCTTCGAGGATATGGAGGATCAGCTGAAGAAACAAGCGCGCAAAGTGGAAAAACTTCAACAGCATATTGAAGAAACCATATTTAAGCATTCAGAGCTTTAGACTCAAACTGCCCAATTGTGCCAAAACGAACAAATTATCTATATATAACTAATTAATATTTACACCATTTTTATACCAAAAGTAATGAACTACAGAATCTAATGAAGTTTATTCTGCGCAGTGTATTCACTTTTGTTGGGCGTTGCCACTCTGTCAGCAGGTTGCTGCTTGCGTGTGCACTTTCCGGGCGAATGGCATATGTGAAGAGAAAAAAAATCGTAAATAACATTGCAACAACTGCAGCAGCAAAAAATGCGAAAAATATGTGAAAAATACAAAATAAAACCACACAAAACAATTGCAATTTGTTATTAAGTTGTGCAGGAGTGCAATGCAGTTGGCGACGCCGCTAATTATTAATACTATTGTTAAGAATACATATATATAAATATATATTGTCGCTGTGGGCATGGTGGAGACAACAAATTTTGGCAATTTGGATTCTTACACTTATCTGCTTTTGACGCTCAATTTGACGCTTGCCTTAATTGTAATGTTTTTCAATTGTTTGTGCTGCAAGAAAAGAATACCAAAGTAAGTAAATTGTGCCACACGAAGTAACTACCATTTGTTGTCTGTCTGTGTCTGAGGCTAAATTGGTCAATTGCAACTTTCACCTGGCAGTTCCAGTTGGATGCACTCGCGCCAAAAACAAAACAAAACAACATTAAAAGAACAGCTCTAAAAAAACGACACCCAATATTAGATGCGCTTGAAAGAGCAGTCTATAGCTTATATAGTTAACAGAGACTATATGCTTCATAGAGCTGATAATATAAGTACCCTTACAAATCTACGCATTTTTTATAAATAGTTTCATTCATAAATCAAATAGAAAAAGAGCTGTTTCCAATTTTATTATATAGAAACGCCTTTACATGTTCATCAGGATAAAAGTTATTCATCAAAATGCATGATTTAAATTTGTTTATCTGGAAAGGGAAGAGTAGTCATATAATTTTTTAATTTACATTACAGAAATGATTTTCTTGGACTGGAGGGCATGGTGAAGCTGAAGAATCCCGATGACATCATCGTGGTGAGCAACAATAATGCAAATAATGTAAGTGCGGCCAATGCGAACACAAGTATAGTGCACAACAGTGAATCACAGGCTGAACTCAATGCATCCACTGTCTCAAATGCTGACTCAGAGAAGAGGTAATTCAATCGACGCATATGTGATTTGTTCTCAATTATACAATAAGATGCAATTTGTTGTCGTCAGGTCAAGCACAGCGGCACATCGCAGTTTGCCGGACATTCCCGTGGCGGAGAGCAACGATAATGGCTCGGAATTGTACGAAACTGTGGCGGACAAGCAGCTGGCGAATGCACACAATCAAAGTCGTACGTAAATTGAACTGCACCTCTTTAATAAGAAACCTAATCACATCCATATTCTTGCCTCACACACAGCTCAGCCAAGTCTTAAGAAACAGGCCAGCGTTTCGCAGCACAGCTCCATCAGTCAGGCGGATGATGTCAGTTCGCCGTATTCCCGTGTCAAGGGTCTGCCGCATGATTATGCCAAGGTGCGTGCCACCGAGCATCCGTATGCCCAGCTAAATGTGCCGTCCACATCGAATGCACTGGCTGCAGCTGCTGCTGGTGGCTCGGCAGCAGCAGCGGCAGCTGCCACAAACAAAAATACTTTGAGCAGCAGCAAAGTTTCCTGTTCCGACTCCTTGCAACGCGGCTCACAACTGAGCAGCGGCTCCTCGCAGCACCTCAACGATGAGTCCAGTTCACAGGTGGAAATTCCAGCTGCCTCGGCTATAGCGGGCATGATATCCGCTAGCCAGGATTTGCCGTATATGACGCCACCGATTGCCAATCAGCATTTTAGCGGTGATTCACAGGACTCGTCCAGTAAGTGTACAAATTGTAGGCGAGTTTTATCGCAATTTAAAAGAGTGTTTATCAAACTAGACACGAATTGCCAGTTGTATTTGTATTTGCCAAATTACGTAATTCCTATGAAAAGCAAGTGCAAATGCGTCAGTAGATGAGGTCAACACTATAAAAAGAAACCCCACAAAAATGATATGAATCACAACAGGCATTGGAGAAGCCCCAGGTGAAAATTCAACAGCACATTTTAAGATGACTTTAATTTTAATAGTAATTAAAATTACCTTAATGGGACCATTTTAGAGGAAGTAAAATTACGTCAACATATTGATTATAATTGAGGAGGAGCAAGAAGATTCGGTCAAAAGTAGGGCGAAGGTTACGATCTAAGCTAGACCAAACTGAATCACACAATTGGTTTGTCCTAAGCTGGATTCCATGCATTGGCATATAGAGAATGGGAGCAGACAGGCAGTGTGCGCTGTGATGACACACAATACTTCAACAACTGAGGAATGAGAATTAGACATAGGCAACAATTGTGCTGGGCAGAGACAACACTTCTGATACAAGCCCAAATTTATTTTTAGGCAGCTAAAATAAATAACTTTTTAATCAGGTAATATTCAGGGTAAAGTAGGCTTGGGATGCTCACTGGTCACCTAACCTAACAAGTAGCTAATTAAATAAAGGAAGAATCCTCAATAGATGGATTCGGCAGGTAACTAGTATGCAAAGTTTCTTGCCTTTATGAAAAGGTACTCACTGCACATCTTAGCAGACTGCGTCGCCATGGCTTGAAGTGGTTTTAACTACCCAGGGAAATATGTGTTCAAAATGAATTGAGATTAAAGACTCAGAAGTAGCCACGATTTATGCCACCTCATTAATAATAATAAATTATAATAAAATCTGACAAATCTTCCGCAGAAGGCTATACGAGCATTAGTGTGCGGGAGCCACTAGCTAACATTCTTGCACAGCAGCCAACAAGCAAGTTGACGGCCAGAAGTGTCACCTTGACGCGAGATGTGAATGATTCGCACTATGCCACAGTCTCCGATGATTCGGGTGAGTCTTGCTAATTCAGAGATTGTAAATCTTGTAATAATGCCTGCCCAATTGCAGATGAAACTTATGCGGCAATTGAGGATCCCAATAATCGACATATTCCACATGCCACCGATATTTATACGAGCGGTTCGGAGACCTATGCGCAAATCCAGCCAATGCCCGCCAACCCCATTGTGGTCGCCGTGGAGATCAACAACAGCAGCACCATTGCGACAGAATCAAGCGCTGGTAGTGGCTCAGCAGCGCAGCGTACGAGCAGCAGCAGCATGGAACATGCAATGCCCGTGCCCCATAATGTGGACAGTTTGCGTGCGCAGATGCATTCACGCCAAGCCTCCTCCTCCTCGTCCGTTTGCAATCTGGGCTCACCGAAGCCGGAGAAGCGTCAGGCGAACTCTCCGTTGCCGCCAACACCAAAAGCCAGTTTGGGCAGCAGTAATCTCACCTCCGGTCGCAGCTCGGTTATATCCGTCATCGAAGCGGCGGGCAACGAGAGCGCCAATAATGATGCCAATAATGAGGCCAGCAATGAGGCATCGCCGCAGCGCAAACACAGCAAGAGTCTGAGTCCATCCAAAGACGTCGACGGAGGAGGCAACCGAAATATTGAGGGCATGTATGCTAAGGTGAGCACAACTTAAATTCCTCCTGCAACACTTGTTTAACCCTCTCCTTCCATTTCCAGGTCATGAAGAAGCACAAATTCTCCTCACATCAGCCGGAGCTGCTGGGCATTAGTCCGTTGGATAACGCTGCAGCGGCTCTGCTGATGGACACACAAAAGTCATCAACTGCTGCTGCTGCAGCAGCTGGAGACAAGAGTCGCGTGCGCAGCAACAGTTATACGGCCAAGGATCATGGCTACGAAACGATACCAGCGGATGGCGGTGGTGGTGCACAGAAGCATGCCCAAATACAGCTGTCCCACGAGAATCGCAAATCGGATTGCTATGCGGCCAGCATGCTGCAAAAGGAACGACTACAGGAAGCAGGTAGCATATCGAGTATTCACTGTAATCCCATTTTAATTGTACTCCACTGAAGATGAGCGATATTTGTGCTTGTGGCGAGCGTGTGAAATGTCAGTCAACTAAATTGATTACTTCATTGTAGGCTGAAAGCATTAAAAATGGGCAAAAACTAAATAGTGAAGATGTAGAAGGCAGAGGAAGGCAAGACAGAGCCCATATAGTATATATATTCCTGATTAGTGTTAACAATTTGGTTGATACATGAACTTCTCAGAGAATCAGAGCTACAGAAGAACATTTTTGTATGTATATAACGAAAAACTTATCTGAGACTTATCTGACCCCTTTGACTATATATATTCTTGATCAGCATCAACAGAAGAGTCGATTTTATTTTCTTCATGGTGCATAAATAATTTGTGCATAATTCTGTAATATGCAGAGCAAAGTCTGTCCGATCCCATAAGGTGTTTATATTCCAGATCAGCATTTAGAAACTTCTTTTCATCCTGTATCCATTGAATGTGTCAAAAATTTATAATGACGTTGCGCAAAAGTATGTGAAAGTTCGAGGGAAGCACACAGGACTCGCTTATATATACCTATATATACCTGATCGAAATGAACAGTCGAAGCGATTTCGTTTGTTCATCTGTATAAATATGTCAATCAATCAATCAATAAGACATACATATTAATTACCGATTGGAATAGACTTAATCTCCCAATTGATGCATAATATAACCAGACATTGATATTATAAGATCAGCTTTGGCCCGTTGTGATTTAAATTATTCTCGAAAGATTGAAACAAAAACCAAAAGTGAGTTCAGCGGAATCTTTCTTAGTGTTAACTCAGAATTGATAAAGGATTAATTAGAAAGCTAATTATTCCAGGCTCACTAATCTCTTCCAAAGAGTGCAGGGCAGTAGCATCCCTCTTCCGACTCATCTGGTCAGCTGCTGCACGGCTAAGCTTCATGTATATTTGCATGGAACCTACTCCGACTAACAAATGGCTGATTAAGGAGCGGATTACAGAGGAGCAGCTTCTGGGACTAAAGTTACACAGATCTCTACTTAATTTTTTATTTATTTGGGTTTAGGTTTAGCATCTATAGTCCGAAATACATTAGCCAGGGGCATAAATACATCTTCCCCATCTGAATATATATGTTATTAATCAACTAAAAAAAGTTCATTAAGCTCATAGAAGAAACACAGATTTTGTTAACCAAAAAAACCATTAGCAAGACTGTAAAATTAATTAATTAATTAATTTGAAAATGTTGCCAACCGTCAAAGCACAAAATATCGCTTATTTCTATATATATCTATATACATTTACCAAAATTTCGAGCTCTACTTTGTCTAATAACCTAATGTGCCCAAATCTATCTCCTCTCGTCTTTCTCTCTCTCTCCCCTTGTCTGTGTTTTTTTGTTTATAATTTTTGTTAGTTGTTTTGCCAAAATGAGAAATTTGCGCGTTTCGACAATTTCGTCAGATTTTGTTTGGAACTGGCAGCGGTTAGTATAAAACTATCAATTAGCTGATGTTTTTTTCTATGCTTTGCAAACCATAAAATAATCTATTTAAAATTTAACTAATTTTGAAATTTTTTGTTGTTGCTGTTTAGCGGCATCGGACCAGAGGACACCACACAACAATAGCAGCCAGGTGGCAAGCATAACAATGCCAAGCACAAGTATAAAGCACTACGAGACTATAAATTGCCCACCGTGTCAGGAGGAGAAGAGCAGAAGCAGCAACAGCAACAGCCACAGCAACAATGATCCTGGCTACGAGCAACTGCAGCAGACGGCGACGACTCACAGCAATGATGACGATGCCAAAAAGTCCGATTATGATCCCAACTATGAGGTGCTCAAGAGTCGCGCCCATTCGGACGATGGCTATGCCAAGGTGCTAGAGAAGAAGCCGATCAATGCTGATGTGGTCGATGCCAGTGGTGGCTACAGCACCATACCCGGTGCGGATGCCAATCACAATTATGCCAGCATATTGGAAACGCAGCAGGCAAATAATGAAACGGATCACTATGCGAGGATTGCGGAGAATACGCTGCCCGATCCGCAACTGGCAGCCATCAATTCACCGAATTCCTCCGCATCGTTGGTCAACAGTCTGTCCATGATTACGGTGACCACCAGCAACAGCATGTTGAGCAGTTTAAGTTCCCAGCAACAGACGCCACATTCATCGCAATATGAATCGCTAAGCGAAACGGATCCCAACTATGAATCGGTTTGTTATTTAAACGCCACAGCAACAAGGGCAACAGCAACATCAACAACAACAGCGACCACAAATAGCAGCAGCAACAACGACAGCAACACCACCAGCAGCAGCAGCACCAGCAGCAACAGCAACAACACAGATCCTGGATATGAGCGACTGGAGCAGTCTGTCACAAGTAGTCCATTGAGCAGCGACCAGCAGCTGGTCGTCGATGATTACTTTCAGGTCTAAATTGCTGCAAGCTATCGATATCGATATTTATCGATAATGCATCTGCTATCTGTTACAGTGTTGAGCTGGATCTCGTTGCTTTTAACTCTATTTTACATATAAATAATGCGCAAATTATGCATATTCATTTTTGCCTAGCAATCGCAAGTTTTTCAACGCACATATCACAAACAATATATATACAAAAAAAAAATGCACAGCAAGCGCAAAAAACAGTTATAGGCAATATCAGACTACATTTTGATTAGAGTTCATAGACCCCAGAAAAGGAGATTAATGCGTAAACAATATTCGCTTTATCATATCGTTTAACGCTCTTTAGACCTAGCATTAAGTTATAAATAATAGAAAACAGCAAGAAACCACTTCATGTACAAAGTATTTGTCTGTTCAATTCCATATATATATATATATACCCTATATATATATATATATATATAGCTATACGAAATACCAGTGCGTCCTATATTAAATAGATTTGTGTGCAAGAACAAAGCAAGCAAATTGCTTTTTTCTTTAATATTGATTAGAATTGCAGTTATTTTCCACATTATTGATAAAGAAAGATATTATAAAAAAGTAATTATATATAAATATATATATATGATTAAGTTAAGTCTAGGAAAGATAGTGAGAACGTAGTTTTTATTATATAGATTGTATATTTTTATATGTTGGCATTTTTTGCTGCTTTTTACTTGATTAATGTCGCCTGGACAAAAACACAAAAACATAAAAATACACAAAATACATACATAAATGCATATGTATAACCCATAAATATAACTACATTTATATATATATATATATATATATATATACATATATATATATATAGATAGATATATACATTTACGATAAATGTTAAATGCAAAAACCAACCACAAATTACTTTCAAGTATTCATGCATCAAATAATAACTAAGCTAAAAGTTGAATAAATTATTGATGACTCAATTGTTTTGTATTTTGTTTAATAGATTCCGAAAGATTATAAGATGATAAAGTTATGCAAAGGTAAGTAAAAGGCTGAAAAAAGCAAGCATAATTTATATATATTCCTGATCAGTATTATCTTATAATATAATTTGGAAAAAAAAGTATTTTAAAAAAGTAGAAATGCAAACTGTAATTTTTAGAACAAATCGTTTCGAATAATGAAAAACATGTTATAAAATTTACTGGCTCGGATTGAAAATTATTTTTATAGCTTGTCTGATTTAGGAAAGTCACTAAAACTATTTTATTTGAAATTATAAACTAAATAATTATTATTGTATATAGAAAAGCTCAAATTCCTAATTTTTATTTATTAACAATAATAAGCCACTAAAAAGCGCAATTTAAAGTTAAATTTTTTTTTGCTGTTAACCCTAAAAATTGGAATAAATTTTTTAAATTTTACAAAAATGTAGCTTGAAATTAATAAAATAAAATGATACTTTCTGAATTGAGTTTCGCTTGGCCCCAAAAGTTTTTTTAAGTAAGGTTAATTTTTTAAAAATTAGTTGACTTTTCCACTTTTAGAAAGTGTTTCATATTTTTTTTTCAAATAAAAAAAAAACAGCTTTGATCAATCTGAAAACAAGGCTAAGAAAAAGTCAGACAAATTGCATTTAAGTTAATAATTTGTATTATATATTTTCACATGTGGAAATTTACGTTAGACAGTAGCACAAAGCACACACAAAACACACACAAAATGGGTGTGTGTGTTTGTACAATACAAGTGAACATGACGAGTATAAATTGCAACCACATGGAGCACAATATTGGGTATATATATAGATATATCTATGTGTATATGGAGATTAATTTATTTAGCTAAATGCCGGATGCTGTCAGTTGAATGTTGCCAGCAGCTGCAGCAGTTGCCGCTGTGCTGTTGCCACCACTACCATCACCAGCGAGGCGAGAGCGCATCATCAGCCAGACGTAGTAGATGAGGGCACAGAGGACGAACTGCAGCAATATGTATTGATAATCGAGGATCAGGCTACAGCCATGAAATGTAAACGATGAAACGCGCCCGACAAGCGCCGAAACAGCCGCTTCCACGTTTCATTCATTGTTAACAATCGGCTGCTCGCCGAGCACAGGACCAAGACCAAGACCAGGAGCAACACAAGCTGCAGCTGCAGCATGATTACCAACTGGTTGGGGTTGTGGTGCAGCTGCCATTGCCAACGCTGCCTGCTGTTGCATCTGTGCCAGAAATGCAGCTGGTGCTGATGGTTGCTGTTGTTGCTGTTGTGCTGCTGCTGCAACCAATCCGGATTGACTTGTTTCACGATTTAGCAGCGCTATATTGCTGGCCTTCATACGTGCTATGGAGTTGACAAGTCCGTTGCCGGCGCCCAGAGCCGTTGGACACGGTGACATACAAGGAGTTGAGCATGATGAATTGCTGATTTCACACTGGTCAAGTAGGCGGAGAAGTTCGTTAGTGTCGGGTCCGCCTGCAGTTTTCTGCTGCAGCAGCTGCTGCTGCTGCTGCCCCTGCTGCTGTGCCTGTGCCATCATCGTTGCCGCCGCCGCCATCGTTGCCGCATCCTGTTTACTGAGCAGCGACAGTGCCGTCGTCAAATCCCACATTTGTATCGCACCCGTACAGTGCCCCGTGAGTATAAAGCGTGAGCCCATCCGCGACGACACCTCGCATTCGTGCACACAAAATGCGGATATTGTCGAACCGTCCACGGATCGTATAACACACACTCGATCCCCATTGGAAGCGAGGCGCACATAAAGCTGATTCGTCTCGGGCACCACTTTCTGTACAAAGATCATGTCATCGTAGTCGCCATAGGGTCCAAACTCATTGCCGGCTGCATAGCTGTAATTGCTGTCTGTCGCCTCCAGTGAGACTATCTTAAAGGATGCCTCCGGCGTCGAGCCGGGCTGTGTGGACAGCATGCCCCGGAATCGTGTCAGGCTCCAGGTGCGCACATGATGATATTCACTGCACACCGACACCAGAAACTTCTCCGACAGCATCACCTGAAAAACAAAGAAAATTTAAATTTTATTGTACATCAATTTTATTAAATAAATATTTAGTAATATGGCAAAATTGAATTCTAATTAAATCTAAAATAAATAACCCTACCTTGGTAATTGGACTCTGGTGCACAAAGAATGTCTCGAAAAGATGTGGACCATGTCCAGCCGTTTCCGGATGCTGAACAATGATGCGCACAGCTCCCGATTTGGTGCCATAGGCAATCTCAATCCAGTTCCCGCTGATGCTCGATGTCTTTGGCGTCAGATAAACCGATATCGCTGTAATCGGATCCATGTTTATATCCTTGTATAGCTCCGTAACCAGCAAATCGTTGTCCTTCATGCGCAACGGAAACTTTTGCATGTCTAAACAAGAAAAAAAAGTGGATATATAATTTTAAATTTTAAAATTACAATTGTCTGAAATTAGCATTTTAAGTATGATTTTTATAGCTGTTTTTCTGATGCATTTTTAAAAATAGCGATTTGAAATCGGTGAAGAGAAATCATTAATTTTGTAGATCTGCTGTTTTTTTATATTTTTTGAATATTGAATCCGAAATAAGTAATGAAAATTTCTAACTCGGTTTGGTAACTTTTGGTAACTCAATTTAAATTAAATAAATGTAGAATAATTAAATATTTCAATAAAATGTGAACCAAGTTTTTTAAAATTTAATTTTGGTATGGCAAATTTTCTAGAAAGATTATCTTTTTTTAAGGAAATCCTTTGATGATTTTCCATTTTTAAATTAAATTCACAATGTAATAAAATAAATAATTAAGAATTATTTAAATAATAAACAAACTAAAATATTAAAATTGGACACTTACCAATGTAATAGATGGAACCATTATTGCAGCCGAGCAAGAGAAAGGAGCCCGCCGAGTCGAAGGATAAGACCGGCACCAGATCCTGGATCTGCCAGTGTTGGGTCATCGCATGCCAGACGCCAATCTTGCCGGAGGAGGACAACGCCACCAGTTGGCTGCCAATGAAGAAGAGATACTCGACGCGCACGTGAAGATTGAAGGTGCCAATGTCGGATTTGTTGCCGCCCTCCTGAATGCTCCACAAGCGGATCTGGGTGCCATACGAGATGGCAATCATTTTGCTGGGCATCGGCTCCGCCGTCGAAGTGTTCACCTTCGAATTGATGGCAATCCGCTCAATGGCGGCTTCAATGTGCGGCGAGGTGAACACCTGTTGCCAGCCATTTGAATCCTTGACACGATAACAGGTCACAAAATGTGCATAGGCCACGGCGATCCAGTTCTGATGCGCCTTGATCAGCTGCACACGCAGCGGTGGCGTCCAATTCGAGCACTGCGTAGGACTGAAGACCAGACCCACCTCGTTGCGGATGGCCTTATTCAGGTCCGCCGAAGAGTTGCGCGAGTGCCGCATGAAATCGAGCGAAGCGTTCCGGGAATGTCCGCCAGTTGCAGACCAAGCGGCACTGGCTGCACCGGCTGCTGCCGAAGTAGAGGCGCCACCACCAGCCACACGACCACAACGCAAATCCCAAGAGGAGTTTCTCGAATGCCGCGACGAGGATTCGGGCACACGCACCATGGAACCAGGACGTGCCCCGCCGGCGGATGTGCTGGCTTCCACATCCTGCGGAGCTTGATGTTGCTGCTGGGGCAGTGAGTCATTTGGTGGCATCGCTGGCGCCGCCAAAAATCCGTAGAAGAGCACATCGCCACAGGGCGAATGACTGAGATCCTCGCACAACGCCAGTCGCTTGGTCAACGGCGTAATTCCATAATATTCCGCCTCGTGACGCAGCGCACGAATTTCACAATTTTTAATATCAATATCCTTGGTGCGCAAATAATTGAGGATTATCGAAAACAGGGTAGGATCGCGATCGATGAAAATCGCATTGTGTTCATCGCGTAAACTGGAAATCCTTCCGCTCAGCAGCGCTGTGAAAAATGTATCCGGTATCCACGTAAGCGTTTGCCGCGACGTCGAAAAGCTGCATGGAATTATTGCAATTAAATATTGAAAATAATATGCACTATTTTGCATGCGTCATCAGCGTAAAGCTTTAGTTGCCGTTAGTTAATGGTAAGAACTCACCGTTGACCGCCCACATTGAGATTAACCAAATCGCTGCTTGCACTGTGCATAAAATAGGACATGCCCACAATTAACTCACAGTTGCCCCCCACAGACAACAAATTGAACTCTCTAATTTACTATTTATAACAAATTCTTATGAGGCTTCTTTTGCTGCTGCGTTTGCTGCTTATTTTTTTTATTGTTCTGTTATTTGTTGTTGACTCGTTGACGACTGCAATTGCAGTGCGGCAAATGTCATCGTCGTCGCTCTTGTGTGGCCGCTTGATTCGTTTAAATGAGTGACCACTTTATTTTTGGAATTACGTTTGCGTTTATTTCTCGATACATTTACATATGCATATATATGTAAAATTTCGTATATTTGTAAAATGCGTTTGATAGTCAGTGTTTTGGTTGACGTTGTGTTTGCGTTACATGGCGAATGGCATGCATTATTTTAGCGCTCGGGTGGCAACGCTGCCGGCAGTGCTTCGGTTTTAAAATTTATTTTAATTAGAATAAACAAAACTCCATTCATTTTATCAATTGCAAGTGTATTTTTTATTCAAATTTAAATTCCAAATATTTGGCATTAAACTTGTAACCTTGAGAACTTCATACATGCTAGAAATCATTTAAAATTGAGACGTATACAAAATTGTAAATGTTTACAAATAACTGTTGTTTATTTCAAATTATGGGCAACATTCTAAGTTGTCGTATCTTCAAATAAATTCTACTTGGATTAAGCTAATGCTTAAATTTACCAAGCGATGTCAATGTTTTGTTATTTAAAGAAAAGAGTAAAGTCAGCTAAACAAATATAAATATTATTATCTCAAAACAAAAACACAAAGTAAAGTCAGTTTGCACCTGTTGCGTGCTCAGTTTGGATTATGGGCAACATTTTAAATACCCTTTAAGGAGATATTTAGATTTTCACATTAAGTGTGTAACGTATATACATTATTTTGTTGTGCCTGCGAAAGCCTTGTTTTTTTTCTTGATAAGATGCTTAACAGAAAATTTTTAACACAAGAGGAAGAGATGTTAATTCAACAGTTTTTTTTATGTTTTATGTGTGTGTGTCTGTGGTTTAGAGATCGTAGGGCATTGGGGCAGCAATGCAGCACACTGAATAAAACGAATTCGATGTAGACGAGGAGAAGTAAAAAGAGGAAGAGCAGAAGAAGAGGTGGGGAAGTGTATCATGTTAAGTTCCTCGCTACAAATACACTCCCAAAAAAAGAGATGTACTAAATTATGTTTTAATATACACTAAGAGCGGTTGTCTTATA
Source organism: Drosophila demipolita (assembly GCA_035042405.1). NCBI lineage: Eukaryota > Metazoa > Arthropoda > Insecta > Diptera > Drosophilidae > Drosophila > Drosophila demipolita. The sequence goes on from JAWNLI010000485.1 coordinate 10,364,900, forward strand.
ATAAAGCATATTCAAATATTTTTTACCGTTCTATTTAATATTTTTTATATGGACACATACTATCTAAATTGTGTTTTAGTTAAGCAAATTGAATAATTGAAGAAAGATATTAAGTTTCTTTTTCATTAATATTTTATTTCATTTTTTTCATTTCATTATTACTTTATATATTTTTGTACTTAATGTTTTTTTATGTAATTCATGATATAATTTTTCATTTTCAACTTGATTTAAAACTAAAATATTATTTATTTTTGTATTAAAAGCAAGAATAATACTTACCTATTTAAAACTGTACAATTGTACTAGGATATTTCTATGAGTGTATGAACACATATGGTGAGAATGTACCGACAAATGATAACGGCACTCGTGCAAACAACAATAAAGGAAAATCGAGTAAATAAAAGAAGTAATGGTAGCCCAAACGTGTAACAAGTAAAAAGAACTCACGCACACATACACATAAACACTCACACAGCAAATTCCCTGATGGGGTTGTTATTGTTGCCAGCTTCCAACAAAATTCGAACAAATGTTTTCTTGCTGTTTATGTGTGAGTGTAAGTTGGTACAGCATATTAAAGTGAGCCAATTTTGGCGCGTGTTCTTGGCTAATATACATTTTTTATGCATCTCAGTTACTGCGATTTCCATGATATTCTTGTCCAAATCATAAATAATACACTCACATTTTCTGATCAAGTAAAAAACGTTCATCGCTTTAAGCATGCGAAATGTCCAATATAAATAATAAATGAGTAAAGCACATAAACCGTTATTTTTAGCTTGTGGTTTGCAATGCAAGTTTTCAGCTTGAGTTACTGCTTATGAGTTTTTGTGTCTCTCTCGCACACTTTCGCCGATCATTTATGTTTAGGGAATTTTGATTGGCTGTTAAAATGAGAAAGATTTAGAAAAATTCTGTGTTACACTGTCCAATCCTCACGCAACACGCTGGTAATGCTGCCATATATTTATAAGGTATTACCTTTAATCTCAATCGGCAAATATTGGAGTAGAAACACTAAGCAGACAAAGTATTGGCTGGGAACTTATTTCCAGCGGCAACGTTGCATTTAGAGCCTCGAGCGCATAGTCTTCGGCAGGAGTGTTGCAGGCGTTTTTCTGGCAGTGCCTGGCATCAGTGGTGGCAAATAATCGACGATCTAGAAGGAAACCGAAAGGAAATAAATAAATGTCATATATAAATATAAGTAATAATTCTTCCTGGCAACAGATTTGCATTTCTCTTGCATTAAGAGTCTAAGTCTATAGTAAAAATTGTAAGATTTTAAATGAATTAATTGAATTTTAATCAATAATAATTTTTTCTATATTTAAATACATAAATTTTAATTTAAATGTAGACTCAAGTCCTCCCGTTTTGTAATGAAAAATCTACTTCTTTATTAATAAAAGAATATTTAAGTGTTCCAGCGATGGATGGCCCACCTGGTAATTTAATTTGTATAATCTAAAAACTAAGAAAGGGTGCGAAAATTCCTTCCTCCTTGAAATATTTTATATAATTATTAACAATTATAGAGGTCATAAATAGACTTAGAGTTTTAAGTTATCCGAAGAATTTATATCCTTTCTATTCCGAATCTATATATATATATATATATATATATATATATATATATATATATATATATATTTATATAAAATAATAGTCAAATTTTGATACAGTGTCTGGCATCAGTGGGGGCAAATAATCGACGATCTAGAAGGAAACAAATAAATGTCATATATAAATATAAGTAATAATTCTTCCTGGCAACAGATTTGCATTTCTCTTGCATTAAGAGTTTAAGTCTATAGTAAAAATTGTAAGATTTTAAATGAATTACTTGAATTTTAATCAATAATAATTTTTTCTATATTTAAATACATAAATTTTAATTTAAATGTAGACTCAAGTCCTCCCGTTTTGTAATGAAAAATCTACTTATTTATTAATAAAAGAATATTTAAATGTTCCAGCGATGGATGGCCCACCTGGTAATTTAATTTGTATAATCTAAAAACTAAGAAAGGGTGCGAAAATTCCTTCCTCCTTGAAATATTTTATATAATTATTAACAATTATAGAGGTCATAAATAGACTTAGAGTTTTAAGTTATCCGAAGAATTTATATCCTTTCTATTCCGAATCTATATATATATATATATATATATATATATATATTTATATTTTTTTTACGTTTATTTGGATTGCTATAATCACATAAAATTAAACAAAAATGTTGCCAAAAAAAAATTCAATTAATTTTTGTCTCGCCTTGCATGTATGGGTGTGTAAGTGCGTGTCTGTGAGTGTGTGCCCCTTAAGCGTTTTGGGGTGTTAATTGTTAAGCTCTGTTGACACCGATTTTTTTCTGTGGTTTGTCTGCAAACGGAAATTTTGTGACTGGCAGCTGGCTTAATTTCTTAAATGCCGCTCGGCTCTTATCTGGCCTCTCTTTTGCGTTCTGTAATTAATTGGCCACATGCATAAATACATATATACTATATATGTATATATATATATGTCATAGCCGGCAATCAGCACGTGCTGCCATCTTTCTGGAGCAGCCTAATGATTAATTACAATTTAATTTGTTTGCCTTTATCTTCGGCCTTCCATTTTAACAGGCGCCACAAAAGGCACAGTGGAACAATGCCTTATGAATAATGTGTGATAATTATGCAAGAAAATTGGGATAGATGCAGCTCACTCTTAATACAAAAAATAAGTGTCTAAATAAATCAATAAATTATTTAATAGGAAAAAATAAATCAATATGATAATTTATTTAATAGGAAAAAATCTTTTCCTCAATATATTTCGAGATATCGGTTATAGAAATATTTAATTATCCCTGTAATTACTAATATTAATATTATTAATAATTATTATTTTATAAATTATAATTTTAAGCAAACCTTATGGAAAATTTTCTGGCTGTCTGGTAACACTATAATTTTTATGTCGCTCTTTCCCTTCTTGGTTCGAATGCATTAATTGTTTTTGCTTTGCTTTGCTTGTTGCTTGTTGTTGTTGCAGCATTCTTTGCCAAAATATGCTAATTATTTAGGAATGAGGCTTGGCTTATAAAGCCGCGCATTGAATCTGTAACAAAATTCTTTACTACTCTCTTTAAACATAAATCTTTTACTACTTACTGAGTATCACTTTATTTCTTATTTTTATTTTATATTTTTTTATTTTCATTTTATGCGAACAAGAGAAGCGGTGTGAGAAATGTGTTTTATTTTTTATTGTGTCAAACATAAAATTAGCTCATTCCTTTGGGGCACAAAACACAAAAAGGCAAAGAAACACAAATACAAACAAAAACACGTACACACATAGATAAAGACTGAGGTCAAGCGACGCCATTTTTCAGGCGCGCCAAACAAAAAGTTTGCCTCAAGTGTGCGCTTGTGGGTGTGTGTGTGTGTGAAGCACATGCTCTTGGCGAAGAAAACATAAACAAACGCCCACGTACACTCACTCAAACGGAGCAAACAGTGCGGAGCATTGTGGCGTAAAAGCTTAACAAAAAGCAGAAAAAAACAGAAACTATGTCACGCAAAGCTTTTACGCTTAATATAATGAACATTGTGACGGTAAACGTCCCAGGCGCAACAGTTTTGGAGTGTGCGCGTGTCGCACGACAACACTGGCACTTGCTCTCCCACAAAACTTAACGGCACTCGCTCTCACTCGCTCGCCCTCTCTCTGTGGAGCAACAGTTAACAGCCGCGGTTCTGCTCTCACCTATGAGGCGGCCCAGACAAAGCCGTCGCTGCTGCTGCGCTACTGCTGCTGCTGCTGCTTTACCTGCTGAGTTGTGCAGCTACTGTGTGTATATATGTATGTATGCTTGTGTGAATGTATGTGTGTTTGGACCAGGACCTGCTGCGCTTTGTTGGACGCAGCGTCAATTCAGTGCCTGGATGGTTGTTGTCGAGTGAACAACGTGGTGCGCGTCGTGTGCGTGCTACAGTGTTGTAAAAGTCGCGTTTGCTTTTTAAGTATCCGTTTCGTTTTTATTATATTCCCATTTTTGTATGCAATAAAAATAAATATTGGCTAAGATTTTCGCATAACCAAAGCCACGTGCAACTATTATTAAAAAAAAACATAAAAAGTCTAAACCGGAGCAGATGTGAATATTTACTGTTATAAATTGGTACGGTAAAATTTGCACAACTCCTAATTAAAATTACACTAAAAAAATAGGCATCGAAATTCACTTGCACATTTGGCCCAATTTCAACAATGTCGCCCAATGTTTGAACTATGCAGTGGATGGGTGGTTTGTGGTGGATTAGGACGTGCGTTGTGTGCGTTGAACGTGGTCTTTGCCCCTATCTGTTTGACTTTCATCTTCAATTTCCCGTTTTGTCCTCGCATACAACACCAGAAAAATTAGAACTTATTGAATTGACAAACACAAAGTCACAAACAAACGCTCACACACACACACTTGTGTATACAAGAGGAGCAGAATTATAGGTGCCTTTCGAGTCATTTCTACTACTATTGCGAATTTGCATTAATATTTATATTACTTATATATATATAAATTTATTTATTTTTAAAGGCAAATTATGTTATTGTCTTAGGCCAAATTAAAAGCTTGAAAAAAATAAAATTTTAAAATTTTATTTAATACATTGTCATAGGAAATACTTCGACAATTTGATTAATTACTAAATGTTTTTTTTTTTAGTAAAATGTGGGAGAAAAATGGGATTTAGATAAACAACAAACCTAAAGTAGATATTACCTTTAAAGCAAGCTTATACATTTTATTATAATTATATACAAATTTGAAACCATGAACACTAACTCTAAATTTAAACTGTAAAAAAGTATTATTATTATTTACCATGTTTAATATTAATTATTACATTTTTACAAGTAATTTCACTAAGGCAAATAGTAGAAAACTTAATCAAACTTGCGTTCAGAATATTAACTATACCCCAGCCAACGAAAAAACTACTTTAAAAAATTATCCTCTTTCCCAACAAATAAATAAATAAATAAATTCCAACACACGTAAAGTAATCTATGCTAGAAGCGCAACAGTCTGGCAACGCTGTTCAATGGAGGTCATTTACTGCAGTTGCCTACTACTATTTGCTAGTTCTACTACTATTTCACATATACAAACTTACTTTTGGCCCTTGCAACACGTTGCCATTAATACGTACTTCCCTTGACACTTGTGAGCCAATAAACTTGAAAAAGAGCAACAGTTGCCGACACACACACTGACACACAGACTCACACATGCACAATAATGTTAGCCGAAGTTGGTTCGTATTTTTAACCGAACAGCTGCTGCTGCTGCTGCTATTGCTGCTGCTACTGCTAGCGCTGTGAAACGATGAAACTTTGTTTTGGGTAGCGCATAACGCAGATGTCCTTTGCCGTGTCACAAACGCCTCGCACAATCGCTTACTTCAGCTCGCTCGCTGTGTTTGCGTGTGTGTGTGTGTGCGCGAGTGTGTGTGTGTCTTCATTACGCGCCGGCTTTTAACGTAAAACGGAAAAGGTTTTCGCACGCGTGCGTTTCTTGTTTTTTGGCGCGTCTTTGTTGTTGATGACTACTGCACGCATGCTGTGATATGTTAATTTACAGCCTTTTGCAACACTTAGCAAACAATTAGTGCGAACGCAAGGCAAGTGAAAAGTTGTAATTTCTCTTCGTCTTTTCATTGAGAAACTTTTTTGAGTGTCTGTGGCTGTGTGTGTGTGCGTATTACTTAATATTCATGCCTGTCTTGGAACTGTTGTTTTATATTATATTATATACATATAATGGGCAGCTTGGCTGCCTTTTGTGTTTGCATAGCATTTACTGTATTTTCTCTTGTGTCTCCTTTTATTGTTGTTTTTTACATTTATCATCATCTGCGGCTTTCTGCCAGTCGCTCTGATAAAATCATTTAAGGCTTGCATTTTTTTCATTTATTATTTTTTTTGTGTGCTGCTTTTCTGGAAAATTGTTTGCATTGTCTTCTTTGGTTTTTTCTTCTACTTTTTATTTATTGGTATTATATTTTGCTTTTGGCATTGCCAGAGATTTTACATTTACCATTTCCACTACAAAAAACATTTATTTGTTATTGTCTATGTTGAAATACACAAAAGTACTGAAAAGTAAAAAATCTAAACTTGAGAGTATTAAGCAAAATCCAAAATTTAAAATGACGTTAATAAAGTAACTTAAATTACGAAAAGAATATTCTAAAACGTTTGCCACTTGATTTTAGTTTATATAAAGTTTTAATTTTTTACTGTGTAAAGTTATTTCCGAGAAGAAATCGTCTGAATAATCAAACTGGACACTGTCACTTTTTCATCGTAAATTTGCCGCTTTATTTCGAGTGTATTAAGCCTTAAAACGACCAAAAAGGTTATAAAAATGGACATGAATAAAAAACGTTGCCTACTTTTATTGGCAGACCCATATTTTCCAAAGCAATGTTATTTAAATTTAATGTACACCTGAAGTCAACATATTTCAAGCAATACATTTTGTACTTTATTAACCAAGTTGGCAGAAATTTTTGGCAAACTTCGGCAAATAAACTTTCGTTGACAGGCCACACATTTTATTTATATATATTTTATATATACATTCAACATTTCATTTGATCTCTGTATCTCATGTTGAGTTTGGAATGTACATATTCAGTCAGATTAAAAGATGTTCAAAAAAGTTGTTGATTAATTTATGAGGATACACAACTTTTAAGCCTATAATTATGTTAACCTTTTTGTGAGATGCTGCATAAAGTTTTCGAAAACTTTTCCAATTTTTAGTTTCGTTTAGATGATATTAAAGTGACAACTAAAACTATATAGAATTTTGACCAGAATATGTGGCAATATTTACAAATATTCCCTAAACTATTTGCCAGACTATGTAAATTATTAAAGAATTGTTTTCTGAGTTTTCTGAGAATTTAGAGAGAGTAGCAATTAAACAAAATATGTTTGAAGCTTTAACTTATTTGATAACAAAGAATTTCTATTTTTACTGACCTCGGTTTCCGGAAAGCTGAAAAAAAGAATTTAGAATTATTAGCTGCTAAACTACGGATTTATAAACGAATTTGAATATGTCCAATATTCATTACATTAGCCGATTCAGTTAACTTAGAATTAGTAAAATTGTGGCTAAGAAGAAGAACTTTTGCTAATAACTTGTACTTAATTAATTTGTAACGCAGAGTTTTAAAAATTTGGTTTGTGGCTTGTACATTAGGTTGAAAACTTTTTACATAGACTCAATTTATGAAGAATTTATCTTTTGAATTTTAACTACAACGCTTATAGCCGAAGGCACGTACAGAAAATATGCGCCTTCCATGGAAAGTAATAACATATTTTATTATAAGTAGAGCTTCTGGGAAGTTAGAGCCAATTTTATTGCACAACTGATTATGATTTGCACAAACTGAGAATGCCTTATTTCACGTATTCTCAGAGGTCCTCTTTCATCCCTTAATTAAAATGTTTAATTTTAACAAATCTTCTGGAAATCTCTGAACGTGTTAAATTGCGGTAGATTTATCTCATTTCACATCTTTAGCTCTTCTTTGCTTCATTTTCTCTCTCACTCGTTTTCGTTCTCTCTCCCTTCCTCTTACCAGAATAACTTATTTTGGCTTGCTGAGGTTTTTCTGGGTTTCTGCAATGTTTGCAAAAAATGTTTGACTATTTTACATTTTTTTTGTAGTACTTAATTTGGTATCTTTTAAATTTAAACTTTAATTGAAAATTGAATTTTTTTAACCCTTTATGAAAGTGTGTCCTTTTTTTAGTTACTTATTTGTTTTTTATATCTTATTTTATTTTACACCCTTAAAGTTTCATTTTAAATATATTTTTATATAATTGAATTTGTTAGTTCAATTATCAGTTTTAAAAGTGTGAATTGCATTCAATATATAAAAAAATTGAAAATTTTCATCTCTATTAAATTATTCAGCAATTTAAATTTACTTTTAACATTTCTTTTTTAGTTTACTTTTTGCTGTCGCCTTTTCCTTCACTTTTTTGCCTTTTTTGCATGTGTATTTAACTTGCTGTTTTGAAAGGTTTATTTATGGCATTTGGCTAAGCCTGGAAAGGCAGACTGGCTGGCTAAGCTCTTTGTTTGATTCTTGGCGAGTGAGCGTGGCACATGTAATTGCCACTTAAATGTAAATTGTGGCAGGTGTGTTAAATGTAAAATAAAGTGGCAAGCAAGCAGTCTGTAAAACGGAAAGTAAGTCGCAAAGTTCACGACGAGAACTTTTAGTTGAAAGCCAAATAATTTGGCTGAAATGTTTCATGGCTTTTACATTTGAGGCTTATTTAGCCAGCTGCCACGTAGATGACTTAATTTTTGGGGTGCGCTTCGTTAAGGTGTGTCAGAAAGAGATTCAGGCGTTTTAATTAATCATGTCATGTGTGTTAACACACACCACACACACACCCCAGTCTATGCTTGGACAACTTTGCAGCCGGCAAAACAAAGCAAATTTATTTATTTAATTTGCTTAGTTCATTATGAGAGGTGATTGCTGGGGATGGATGCTGTGCATGTAATTAGTGCTTAATTAATGTGAAAATCGATGAGATGGCAATACGAACTTTGCACTTGTTCCTCATCACACACACACACTCACTCGTGCACACATAGGTCTACACTTGAACTTAGCATAGAAATTTCTTGTGCTCAGTTTTTGCTTACTTTCACTTGGAATATTCTAAAGTATGCTTAAAGCATGGTTGGTTCATATATCGATCGATGTTAATCGAAGATGTCTGAGAATTTTTAAATCAAGTAGAAAATACTTATTACAAACTGAAACGCAGAAGAAAAGCGAAAGCTTGAACAAAATTGTGTAAAAGAAAGCATATTAGACCTCATAAAGTATATATATATTATTGATCAGTCGAACGGTATATTAAGTTATCTCTCCATAGATAAATATAGATATTACCAATAACACTAAAACTACATTTTAAAATAAATAACTTTCTAATTGACATACTATTGATTATCAGTAAATATTTTCACTAGTTCGTTTGAGGAGCATAAATAAAAATCGTTCTCGAGCTCTCTCGACTAGCGCCTACTTGTTCTGAATAAAATGAATTTATAATTAAATATAAATTACTGGCTTGCATAACGGAATAAACTTTTTTTTTTAGCCTTACCCATAATCCCGAGTTTTTCAACATAATTTGGGTACAAGTTAATTTTTTTTCCGAGTGTAAAAGTCATTAGAAGTTTTATCTTATTTTGACCAATAAAGGATTTAAGGCAGTTGCTGGCCTCTTTAATGCGGACGTCTCTGATTAATCAACATAAATCAGAAATCTGGGCTCAAATCACATTCATCTAACTTGCAATTGTTTGATTAGTTCATTTTCTGATTACGTTATCAGTTTGAGGCTGCAAATTGCAAAATGGTTATTGTGTGCACATCACTTGCCAGCCGTTGAAACAATGGCCCAAATCGGTTTAGGCCCTAATGCAGTAAACAATAGAGAATGCCTTTTAACTGATAGACTGTGTATACGCAATATGTTAAATATTCGACTAATGCATATTTGAATTACTTGTTCAAACAAAACAATAAACGATTTTAGATACATTGAAAATACTTTGTATTGTTTATAAATTTGTTTTGTTTATTATTATTAGGTGTAAAAAAGGGGGTTTCCTTTGAATTAGCAATAAATTGTAACTGTATTCATGGGAGGCTGATTGGCATATTATTTGCTCATCACAATTTAAATTTATTTGGAATTTATTAATGTTAATTATTTTTATTTTTATTATTTATTTATTGTTATTTATTTGGTTGCTGTTTACCTAGGGAAGGTCCTAGTAAGGATAAGCATAAGTGGTTTTTTTTTTAAGAATTAAAAAGTTTTTAATACAACCTTTAACCTAGTAGCCATTTTATAATATTTTCTCTCCAGCTCAATTTCCTAGTTTCTGCTCAACTTACTCTAATAATAAAATTATGCTTTTGCTCTCTTTTACAAATTTTACACTATTCAATCCGTAAATTCCAACCTCCAAGTTTTATTTGACCGCTTAAAAATAATAACGTCATTAAGCGAAAAAGAACTTTTTCTTTTCGCATAGTTTGGCCTAGTTGCTGTGGGGATTTGATGTTGAGGATGCCACGTCTATTAACAAAAATTGCGCATTCGCCGCATTGCTCGCAGTAACACAGAAAAAACGGAAAACCCACAACTTCGAAACAAAAATATCGCAATGTCGACAAGGCAAATATTTTTAAGATTTGTTTGTTTTTTGTTTCCATAAATTTCGCTCATCATTTCATTTCATTTAAATTGCATAAAAGAAACGAGCCGAAACCGAAACCGAAACCGACACCGAAACCGAAATGTTTGTCATTTTGACATAAAATAATCAAATTGTCATATTTGCTGACGGCTTGGCAGAAATTTTATGTATGCTCATAAAGTTAAGAGAAAAAAAACTTGGTTTTTTTGTGCGACACAATTTGCATATATTTTAAATAATTCAAGTGCGGTTAGACGAAGTGTAAAAAAAGTACTCACAAATGTGTGTGCCACAGCAACATGTTTTTGGTGGCATATTGATTTTGTTTTCCGTGCCCCTCAGCGTATTTCAGGCTCACTGTTTACGAACTGCTCATTTAGCTTATTAATCTTCAAGCATAAGAAAAAAAATTATAATAAAAAAAATTGACAAACAAATTTGCTTGGCTTACAAATTGCAGCACATTTATCAAACGCATCTTGAGAATTGACAGGCGCCAGCCTCCTTCATTCAGACAAATGGCCAAGATAACGTGGCCAAGACCACAAGGCACAGACAGCATGGGTGTAGTCCGAAAGAAAAAACCATTTAGGCAATCAACTTTTTCTGTTTTTTGTTTTGGCTTAAATTAATCATTATCTCTTTGGATATATTTGATTCTTCGACATTAATTATTTTTGTAGCTAGGGCGACTGTTAGGAGGAACTAATCCCCCATTTACCCATTTGAGACATATTGCCTCCTTAATGGACTTTATGGTTTTCAGCTTTCCTTCCGTCATCCAATCTGTAATTTGTCTAATTTTCCTGGATTTAAGAAAGTGCAATTTTCTCCAATAAGAGATGAGCTGCTGGAACAACTTTGTTTCTTTTTCATCGTTTACAAATAAAGTCCAATTAAATATTTATAAATTATAATCAATCAAATAATCCTATTATTGAGAACTCCATTGTAAACGCCCTTTGTTGTGAATTTTCGCATTTTTGTTTTGGCTCTGATCAGGTTTTTTCTGTAGCAAATTTTGAATACATTTTGTAATTGAAAATTTTGTTTTTTAAATTAATTATTAAGCTGCAGAAATATTAATTTATGTTTTTTGAACTTATAATTATTTCTTGTGTATTTTGCTATAATTAAAATAACTAAAATATAATAAATAAATAAGTTATAAATATTAAGTCATATTTATGCAATTCTAATTGTAATATAAATTGTATTTCTTCTTGTATTGAATAACAAAGATTTATACAAAATTTGTTACATTTAAATCGATAATAAATTAGTAAATAATTTGTTTAAAAATAGCTAAAGGGACAACATTAAAACATTAAATATTTATATTGAAATGATTTTAGGTGTATTTAAAGCAACTTAATTACCCCTCCCACAGCTGACATCCTTTCGACGCCTCTGGCAGGCGGATAACAATGAAAGCTAGAGTGATGCCCAGATACAGATACAGCTGTAGATACAGCTGCGAGGCACAGCAACAGATATCGATTTAATCATTAGTGTATGTGGCTGACTGTCTGTTTGTCTGTCTGTCCAGCTGTCCGCTTGTCTGGCAATCACACAATGGCTTTGTGCCTCTCTTTGCTTCTCTCCTCTTCTAGCTCTCAGCACTCAAGTGGGCAACGAATGAATTTACATTTTTATTGCATAGCAGTAAACACTCGACTTTCTGAGGGGGAATTTGGGGGAGACGTAAATGTTTTTCCCTTTCCAACTGCTGCATAATTGCATCTCGTTTGTTTCCTCCCCTCTCTTCCCTACCTGCTCTTCTCTCTGCACAACCGCGCATGCATTCCAAAATAGGCAAAAAGTGGAATTATGTTTGTGTGGCATAAACAATTTCATAATTATTTGGCCATCATATTTTGGTTTGAAAATCAACCAATATTCAGTAGTCAAATCGTTAATTAATATTATCATTGTGTATTGTAATATGCAAATACCAATAATTCAATTCATTTAATATTCTTTGTGCGCTTAATTATTTAATGTTTACCTCACTTAGGTAATATAATTATTATTTACTTAATTTTACTTTAACTACACTCATCTCAATAAATTGCTACACAAAATAGCAGGTTCATTTAAACAATAAATAGTTATTTTTCAGAATAACTAGAAGTAAGTAATTAACTTACTTTTCTTATTGTATTTAACTTTACTTTTCCTTAATTAACTTTTTGATTTTTCTTTACTTTTCAACCTTTGAAGGTGAAGGGGACTTTGATTCTTTCTACACTTTTTTTGCCCTTTTAACTCCTTTTTTGTCATCTAGCTTTGCTTTTGTTCCTCTCTCCCACTCGTTCTCACTTGACCTTATGTTATTTTCTTCTCGCTTCAACTTACTTGTTTACTTCTTCACAATTTTACTTTCCTCACATTTCACCGTTGACTCTATCTTTTTTTCTCTTTGTTTCTCGCTTTATTTCTGCTTCCAATCTTCCCATTGGCCCTTGCTTCTCTCTTTATCTCCCGATCAGCTGTTTGCTATGATTCCAGCTTAGCTTTATCAGCACATTTCTCACTGGCATCTCATTGATTAATTCCCTTTCCAATCGTTGTTTTTTTGCACCTCTTTTCACATCGCTGCTCGCTTTGTGTTTGTGTCTCTTTTCAAATCGCTGCATTTGTGTCTCTTTTCACTACTCATTTCACCTCACTTTTTCCATATTGAAGCTTAGTCAATTTCATTTGTTACATTCCTATGAATACACTTGCAACATATTAATTAAAAAGTAATCTTCACATCCCCTTATACCACCCCCTTTAACGGCATATCATTAATTTATACAGCAGAAATTATTTTCCGATATGTTCATTCTAATATTTAGTGATATGCATCAAATTTGAAAATCATTTGCTGGCTAAACGACTTTAAATAGGGCTGTCGTCTCGCCAGGCAGCTGGATATATTTCTTTTTAAGCTGACGTGAATTTATGACACGGCTTCTCTTTGTGTGTATTTGTGTGTGTGTGTGTGTTGCGTGTGTTATCGGTGACATTTAAAGATTGATGCTTTCTATATCCGCAAGTAATCTGCTAAGTTTCGCGTGCGTTTGCTCGTATTTGTTTAGCGAGCCAGAATGTTTCCCAGCACAGCTACACTGAGAGAAAAGTTGCAATTATACATGTTGATTATTCAAACTAAGAAAAAATTGCACTCATCAGAAAATTCGACGTTTTCTCTTGTTTTTGTGAAATGCTACATTAAAATTTATAGATTCGTTTAGTACTTTCTAATATATAAAATTATGATTATAAGAATAACAAATTAAATTTAAAGAAAACATTAATAATTTTATATTATAGAATTTCACGTTTTCCATTTTCTTTAAAAGCAAAATTCATTTTACAAAAACTAAATTTTATTTTTTGCACACTCTTTTTTTTTACTCAGCACAAATTGTGAATACTTTTTTGTCTGGCCGACAACCAAATCCCCCCAGGCCCCCCCTTGCACCAACAAACAACCACAAGCCTTCCACACGCATCCATTTTGCATACGCTTTGTGTGTGGCAGGCTTTGAAATTCTCTTTGTGTTTGTTTAATCACTCGAAATGACATCGAATGCACTCAGCACTCGACTTTGGAAATCGCTTTTAAGTCTATCGCTTTAATTGTGGGGACCACATTGGCCCAGACCGATTACTGGCCACACTTTGCGCATTTATTTTGTTTTTCCTTTTGGACTGGGGGCTGTGCTTGTGCAGACATTTTGATTTATGAGTTTACAAAATTGAAATTTTACAAAAGCCTCCTGGAAACAAAATACAAAAATAAAATAAAAATAAAATATGAAAAGTTGTTCATAAATAGCAACAAAAGAAACGGCAGCAGAGAAAGGCAGAGGGAAAACGTCCTTCCTAAAGACAAGGCCAAAACTTTTACATATCAGTTTTTGTATATTAATATATATATATATATATATATATATATATATTTAGACAATAGCCTCTTCCTTATGCGCTTTAATGTGCAAAATATATGTGTCTGCTTTTAAATTATACCTTGGGAATAATTTGAGAGTGCAGTTAATGTCCTGGTTGGAGGCCAACACACTAATGAGTCCAGTGGGGCAGTCTGGGTTACTTCTACACAATTATGTAGGCAAATCACCTGAAACAATTTGGCAAATTAAAAGCTTCAAATTACCTTGATGAATTATTTCCCATGATTGATGCATCTTCAAACACTTCCACCTAAAACTTTAGGCTAAATAGAAACGTTTCAAATATGTTTTAAGTATGATCAAATTAAGTTTGAGCTTATTGTGGATATTAAATTAAATAAATAATTGATAGATTGAGAAAAATCCGCAATTTTGTTAGGCCAAATATATAAATTTCAAATATGTTTCAAATATAAACAAATTCAATTAAGACTACATTTTATAAGAAAATAATTTCAGCAAAAATGTCATAATTTATATGCAACAAAGCTCAGATAAAAGGATTAGCTTCAAAATTATTTAAAATGTACTAAAATTAAAGTTAATTAGTTGTGGATAATTTAAAATAAATAAATATTTTTAAATAAATAAAAAATAAAATCAGAATTTTTTGAATAATTTTCATTTTGTAGAAATTTTAACTTTCAATTAACAAGTTTAAGTGGCGAATAAAATTAGCTGAGCGAGTATAAACTTATCTAGTCAAAAGCTTACAACAGCTTTAACTTTTATAATATTTAAGTTAAGCATGCATGCCACATGGCACATGCCACATTCCTCACATATACATGCAAACAGGCAACAGCAGGCAACTGGCCAAAACAATAAACGGCTTATTGGCTGCCATTTTTAGAAAATGTTTATATATCAGCACAAAAGCCAATTGACCAGTGGACCAAGAGAAGGCTAGGACTACAACTACTCCTAGCTAGTAACAGCCGCTGAGTGGGGTAATTTGGTGGGTTGATTGATGGGGAGGGGTAGTGGGGCAGGCAATATATTTTCAATCGATGCGAACATAACCAAATCCCATTAATTACGCTTCAACAATTGTTGTGCCGCAGAGCTTAAATGGCGCTTAGATGAAACCAAACCCTAACGGGAATTGTTCACTGGAGAGTATGGTGGGAGAGCGGGGAATATAAGTTTATGTTAGGGGGAGTATATATTTGATGCAGTCGTAGTCTGACTAACCCCCCGGCACCCAGCCAATTTTTATAATTTCTACACATGCAAATTGGTTAAAAAAATGGTATTACAATGTTGTTGAGCGAGGGGGGCACTGAGAATATATATATTCTTGATCGGGATAAAGAGTCGCTGTAGAAATATTCAACTGGGAAATTATTAAAAAGTCAATGAGCATTAACCATTTATATTTATATCCTAAGCCCGTTAAAAAGGAGTTCAGAAATGTTGAATGAAATTGTGCAAGGGTATGTAACAGGCGAAGGGATGTAGACTCGCATATATATATTCTTGATCATCATGAAAAGCAGAATCGATTTAGCCATTTCCGTGTGTCTCTCTGTGTAAACAAGCCGATTTCATATGCTATAAGTGACTTTAAATTTGGAATATAAATTCTTGAAAACCAAACTTTATTTACTTTACTTTATTTAATAAATAATTCGATAATTTTCGCGAATATCGATACAAATCGATATTAGATAGAGCATAACATTTGAATCCATATATCGATCTATTGTAAAATCTCAAGTTCAGTTGAGCAACGAGGACGAAAATTCCGTTTTCCTATTAAACAAATGATTTTTACTCAGTTTCAAGGGGCAATGTTAGACAGCCAAGCAACCACACATACACACACACACATACAGAGAGTGAGAGAGAGAGAAAAAGAGAGAGGGAGAATTTGTGATTGTTTGACCATCGACATGGACTTACTGCTTCAATCTGTTTGCTGCTGCAACATGTGGCAACATCTCTTTTTGTAAAATAGCAAACACTTGGACTGCGTCTACTTTAAGTCTTTGGTTTGTGGCTACACTTAAAGAAATCACAGTAAAAATCGCAACACTCATAAGTATTAAAATTAGTATAAACATATATATATATATAAATAGTTTTTTTTATTATTTATATTTATTTAATATAATTATATTTATTTATATATCTAAAAATCAATATTTTTATATTTTTAATTTCAGTGTAAAATTTTCTACAATTTTTAGTGTACAAAATAAAATGTTTATTTTCCGGGTGTTTTTTTTTTCATTTTATATTATATTAATATATACATAGAATATTAAAATTTCATGGGAATTTTGATTCAATATTTAGGAAACTTTCAGAAATGGATTTTTTTGAAATTGAATATATTTCTGTTTTTTGTTGAGTGTATATTCGATGCAAAGATGTATACAATCCCGCATTCCACCCACTTCATTAGCATGATTATCAGCGCAGCCGCTGGGTAAATGGCGAGTCCGTTGAGTTGGCCGACTGGTTGGCTGGCTGGCTGGCAGCTCTCTGCTGGTCATAATTTGCCACCCCGGGTGGCTTTTAATGATTAGGTTCAATACTAGGCAATATTTGGCCCAGCCTGCGAATGACCTTTAACACCCACAACCCAACCAACCCACTTAGGCGCAACCAGTTGATGCTTTGCCAGCCTCTTTCAAGTTATTACTTTTTCCAGCCAGACTGTCTGTCTGTCTGTCTGTCTGCCCCCCTGTGTGTAGGCGACTGTGTGTGTGTGTGAGTGTGTGTGTGTGTGTGTGAACACAACTGCTGGTTGTCGAGCGCGTCATTAACGTTCGCAAACATTTGCACACTGACCCTGGTTGTGGGTGTGTGTATTTTGTGTGTGTTCGTATTTTGTGTGTGCTTTGTGTGAAATCTGCTCAAGCGCAATTTGCTTGCCATTTTTGGTCCACTATTTTTCACACACGAAGGTCAAAGGTTTGCCACAGATGCCACTCCGTCATTTTATTTCTCCTGAGTGCTGCTGCTGCCATTTCATAAAAAAGAACTAAATAAAAAGGTTTCTCAGGTTGCACAGCAAACAGCTGTTTGAAAAGCTTGCAATTGACTCATTACTGTTTGCCCAACTAGCAACTGCATACAAAAGGGGTTGCCTCCATCAGTGGCACAGAGAACTTGATACATTCAATGTAAAGATACTTAAAAAAAGATATTTTCTCTTAGCTGACATAAAGCAAATGCATATATTTAATATTTGCCATATAATATATTTTTGTCAGAAGCTTAAATCATCACCAACTAAGACTCAATTAAGCAAAGAAACATCTATTCAAAATTGTTATTAAATCTGCTTTTAAATTTAAAAAATGATTGATTAATTAATTATAGAAAATGGCAAATGAAACTAGTTTAAATCGCTTGTCATATTCCAAACACCTGCCAGATTAAATATTTGAAGCATTTCAACTCTTGTTTAACTTGGTTTGGCAGTTTTAAAAATGTATTTAACTAGTTCTAGCTTAAGCTTTTCTACCCTAATATTAAAACTTTTTATTGAATCTAAAAACGCCTTAGTTTCTAGTCGCTTCTAAAATTAGTTTGATTTAAGCATTTAATTTTATTTAATAATTATTAAAAAAAAAAATGTATTTATTGCTGACATTTCGATTCGACAATGTTTACCTTTGTACAATTTGAAGTCAAATTATTTTGAAATTAATGTAAACGATTGTTGGACAGATAAGAGGAGAGGAAATGGCCAACAGCTTAACCCATGTTTGCCCGCTTGTCATTCTCGCACTTCTTTATCTGATTGCTTCGCTTGCACTTTGACCTACATTTATTGTTAAACTTTCGCCGACGAGCGCGGCAGGGAGAGTTCTTTGTGTTCTGAATAAATCATAGACAGATGTGTGTGTGTGTGTGTGTGTGTGTGTGCCACAAGACCGCTGAAGAAACACACATACACAAATAAACCTGTTCAGTCTTGAGTGTGTGTATGTGTGTGTGTGTGTGGTATAAAGTTGCCAGATGGCAGGAGCCTTCTGTTTATCCAGTGCATCACTTTGTCGTGCGCAGTGGCCTGTGCCAAGTTTTATGTTGCCTCGAAGGCGATTTTTTAACGCCATTCACATCATGGCTGGTGGGCAAAAAATAAAAAACAAAAAAAAAACACGAGTTCAAGTTTCGAATGTCTGCATTCGTTTCGATTTGCTGATTAATTCAATCGTTTTATTGAGTGGATGGTTCTGATTAATCGAATTCGATATGCATAAAAGCTTAAACCAGCTGCTGAATTCTGCTAAGCAAATCGATCGTACAAATTTGATGTGTTTTACTCTTTAAGTTTTGCTTAGCATTCGTCTTTTTAACAAAGTTAATGTAAATATATTAAGTTGTATTTCTGGCATATTACCTGAATTTGTACATAAATTTAAAACACATTATTGGTTGCCGAAAAGGTACTTTTAGTTATACTGTAATATTTATTTCTTCCATATTTTTAAATTATTTTTTCAGCGATTGCTTTATTATTTATAAATTGTTATTATTTTTTCTTATCTCTGTTTATTAAAAATATTTTTATAAAATGTTGCGTCAGTTTTTTTTAATTGTTATTTTATTTCTTTGTTGTTAAGCTAAAATATTTGATTTTCATTTCTATTATAGATTTTCGCGTTTCTGATTTTAGTTTGTCGTTTTTATTGAAAAAAGCTTTAGACATTAATTTCATTCACAAACTATAGCTTTTATTTTTTATTAAGCGTACGCTATTTAATTTAAATTCCATAGTTATTATATGTATATCGCATATATATGTATATATATTTTTTTTTATTTCTCACTTGTATTGTTATTATACTGTGTGTGAAGTGTATAATTTTTAATATAAATGTATCCTATTTATTTTAGTAAATTTAAAGAATAATAAAAATTACTTACATGTTTGTAAACTATTTTCAAGTAAACCATATTTTTACTTAATAAAGTTGATAAATATAAATAATTTTCTATTTAGCAGCTACGAATAAACCAAGTATATATTAATACAAAGCAAATATTTACCTGCTCTCATGTTTATTTAAATGAAAACAAGCATAAAACAAAACTTTCTTAATAAACACAATTAAAATGATGTTTACACTCATTCTGTGCCACTGTGCAACGCGCTGCAGTTGCAACGTAATGTGCAGCTCCCCCTCTCTCACCTTATTTGCCTTAGCAATGGTTTTATTGTTGTTGTGTTTTTTGTATTTTTTGCTCAACTTACAGTTGATGAATTTTATACAAGGTTAAGTGGCTCGACGTTCACCTTTGTGGCAAGTTGTGTGGGGGCAGCGGTTGGCATTTGGTTTGCGGTTCATGTGGCTCTCTCTTGGGCTACTCGTAATGTCCACTGTTAGGGATTCAGTTGGTTTTGGCCACCAAAAGCTGTTGCCGTTCTGTTCACTTAACCTTTTGCCTGAAATCATCTGCTTGGTTTTCACTTCGTTTGGTTCATTACGGCGGCTGCCCCCAACAACGCGTAGGCAGATTGGCATCGATTTGGATGTTGTCGCTTCCGGTATTTCCTTGGAGACGTGCTTGACCATTGCTGTGTAAGTGCTTCAATTATTCAACAATTCAACTATGCCTGTGGCATGCCGTGTTGCACACAACAACTTTGACAAGCGTATCACGTTCCACACACAATTTCCCAATTCTTTCGGACATAATACCCAATTGATTAATAGCTACCGATTTCTGATATTCCATTGAAAATTAGATTACGATTGACACAAAATCGATGCGACCAAAATAAAACTGCCCTTAACTTGGCCAACCCTTTATTGGGCTAATTTGTGGCGGCAGTTAAAACAATTATCACAAATTACAATTTCTATTACAAAAGCCTGATAAAAGGTTTGTTTTCATATATTTACCACTTCTGGTATTTATTTATTTAGATGTGGTCGATTAGCAGTAAAAACAAATTAAATTTTTTAATTTAGTTTGTACTTGGCAGGTTTTAATATAAAATATTAAACGACGCTTTTAAATTCGGAATTCCTGAAATTACATGCATGGATTTAATTGATACGAAAATTGGATTTCTTGGAAAATAATTGTTTACATGCACAAAATATGCACTCGGATTTTAAGTGGAAAAATAATTGAAGCAAAATGAAAATAATTTTTAAATTAAATTTCATGTGCTTGAGAACTTGCTGGTTCTGAAATTAAAAGTATAAATTCTTGTAATTCTTAGAAATTGAATTTAAGTTATTAGAATATTATGCTATATCAAAGCATAAAATAAATAAATTGAAACAACACTTCAGCAACTTTTGATTGCAGCAATAAATTCTGTTGAATTTTGCTAATAAATTTTAGTTGTTGGGGAGACAATTGAATTTGTACACTTTGAAGCCGTTAAGCGGCTAAAGTTTAACAATTGCTGTGCATAAATAAAGGTACATTTTTATTCAATTGAGTCCTCAAATAAATTGTCCTAGATTAGAATTCAAGTCGTAAACAAAATTTATTGCCAGAAGTGTATTAAATAAACTTAAGCATCTTAGTAATATTTGTATTATTTGCTGCTTGTTGAGCACGCAGAGCAGCTTGTATAAATAATAATATTACTTGGGCAGTAAGTAATACAAACAAACCATTTATTATTAAAATAACACTAGAAGTCGACTTGAATATGCTTTTAGCCAAGTGTTAAACTGTAATAAATCGTGCACGTTTTATGATCTTTCGACAGAACTTGACTAAAAGACGCCCCGTAATCAGGTCTGATTACATAATAAATTATGCAGTTTTTAATTTTGCATGTTTGTGTTTCTAACATGTTTATTTCTAAGCGAGAATATATATACTATATAGGCTGCCCTCTGCCTGACTTCTTCATCTCGATTTTGTACAGATTTCAAATTGGCTACACGCTATATACAAATATATCTCTTACTCTTTGCATCCAATCTATGCTTGTTTGGATTTCTATCTGAAATTCAAAGCATACTGCTATATTTAAATGAATGTGTTTCTCATGTCTTTCCTTGAGCAAATCTGCCCCTTAAATGCTCACATTCCCCAATTCAATCCCCGCCAGATGGGTTCTAAATGTAGTCGCTCCGACAACCTTGTCGACAAGCACTTGACACCAGCCAACAAAAACTAACCCATAG
Source organism: Drosophila demipolita (assembly GCA_035042405.1). Classification (NCBI taxonomy): domain Eukaryota; kingdom Metazoa; phylum Arthropoda; class Insecta; order Diptera; family Drosophilidae; genus Drosophila; species Drosophila demipolita. The sequence continues at coordinate 10,386,304 of JAWNLI010000485.1, forward strand.
ATACTTAATGTTCCCAACTTGTAACAAGCTGTCTGTGAGTATGTATATATGTGTGTGTGTGTGTGTGTGTGTGTTGACATTTGTAGTCATGCTTAACGCTTATTTTATAGTCTGTAATATATGCAACCTTTTGAGCAGAGCTTAAGGCATTATATGTAGGGCAGACAAGCGCAACGGAAACTGCACACAAACATTGACAACTGTGCACACACATACACACACACACTATCGCACACACACATACACACACAGATATCAATATACATGGCTATATTTGTGTGGCTTTTCTGACAATGATTACTTTATTCTGGCTTTACTGTTCTACAAATCCTTTCAACCCATAAAAATATATATTTATTTAATACGCTTTTTTTTTTTAATATTCGTGTCTGGTTTTTAATTAATTTTTATTTAACACAGTCGGCTTATTTAAGTTTTGTAAATGTTGGCTTACGTTTTGCTTAAGTTGCTTAAATAGTTTTAATGAATTTGGCTGAAGTGACGGCAATCTGCATTATAATCCCAAGTTTTCATATTAAATTAAATTCACTTTAAAGTCGCACATAAATAAAGTTAATATATATTCATTATGGAACTAAAGAGATTTTTTTTTAATGTCATAAAAACTAGCAATTTATAAATCCTTATAAATATTTTAAGCTTTTATTAGTTTCTTATAAAAAAAAGCCCATTGTCTAATTTCATATTTGTGTTTTAAGTAAGTTTTTCGTAAAATTTTATCTTATACCCAATTCGATGGTTCTTTAAATTAAATTTGAACAACTTTTTCAATAAAACTGTTCTTAAACCGAACCTCTTGTCAAACTTTAGCCCTTATCAACTAAACCTGTCTTAACATATTAAAAGTTTGTAAGGGTTCTTAGAATTTAATTGAATTGCCCCCAACTAAACCCATATGATAAACTTTTAAAATATTTGTAAAATTGTTGTCAAAAAACTTAAAATACTAATAATATAAAAAAACTAATATATAAGAATTTATTTAATTAAATAAGTTAACCCATTTTGATATGCTGATACATTTTTGTGGAATTTGTAGAGTCACATTAATATTTTTGATGCAATGGAAGATCGTATTAAAATATATGTTTTTTATATGAAGCTCAAGCAAATTTATTTTTCAATTTGTTACAGAAGGCAAATGTATAAATATCTTCGCATTCATTCCGCTAAGTTCTATTGATATCCGTATTTTATTTGTGTGTGTTTGACGTATTTTCTTTCCAAACACACATGTCCGGTTATTTAGATATATATATATATATATATATATATATATATGTATATTACTTTGTTGTGTACTTTGACATTGCTGTCAAATGTTGCTTCCGATGTTTTTACTTTGACCCAGTTGGTATTTACGGAGATTTTGCAATGTTGATACTTGTGTTGTGTGTTTGTTTTGTGTGGGGCATATTCCGACAATGACACTGAAATGTTGCCTCGATTTCCATACATTTGTTTATTCATGATCTGTGTAAAGAGAGCGGGGAGGGGTGGAGGAAGGGCAATAGCGGGTGGTCAACATATGGGGGGCAAACATTATTGCAAACACCACATGACGTATGCGCAATGTGCATTCTAAATTTGCTGTAGAATCTTTTAAACAGACCATCAAAGCCAGCAACCGGATGCAGCAGGTAGTAGTTAACCATCTCCTGTGGATTGATGCTGCTGCTGTGTATGTGTGTGTGTGTGTGTGTGTGCTAACTAAAATTGATTTGTGTGTTTCGAGTCAAATTGAATTGCGAGCAAGTAAATTATCGCCACACAAATATCCTGATGACGCTGTCATTGTTCATCGTGCAGCTAAGCCGCTAAAAACTGTCGGCCAATTGACGTTAGCAAAAAATGGTTAAGAGCGAAAGAGTAACACAATAACACATAATCTGTATGTGTTAAATCATAGATAAATAAATAAATATATATATATTTATTTTTGTCGCCTGCCAGTTGTAATTTCTATTATCAGTGTAATTGAAGTCTGTGCAAAAGATTTGCAACCTCAAATGAGTTAATTCTGAGAGATTTCTAACTTCTTCTGGGCCAAGGGGATTTTTTTTTTTTTTTTAGTATTTGGAGCTATATTTAGAGTTATCAACCAAAAACACATTTGAGTTTTATATAGATTATATAACAATTAACAGGAAATTCGTTTTGATTTGATGAGTGCGAAAGCGCTGCAGATAATTTTGAATTTTCTCCTTTACTTTGGAAACCATTTGCGACTCGAGTAACTCAAATAACGAATAAGAATGGCAATTCTTTTAAGTGCGCAACAATTTTTATTTTTATTAATTCGAAAGAACTTTTAAGATAAAATTAAAAAGTGTATTTATTTATTACATATTCCAGAAATTAGTAGACTTAAAGTTCGGCATGCTAAGGCCTCTGGCTAATGATAATTATTGTGTAAAGAATTGTTATGAGTGAATTTTTACATTTTATATATTATTTATAAATAATTATGATATAAGTTAGTTATAGTTATAGTTATAGTTGCTTAAATAAAAAATAACTATAATTAATTTGCCTGCATATGAAACAATAATTGCAGACATATTTGAAAATGCTAAATTAATTTTATATTTATTGCGCTTAAGCGTTTTTTAAAGAGAGACAATTGTTATTATTATGAGTGGAATTAAGAGGTGCTTCTGAAATACTTATGCCATATCAGTTTTAATAATTTCATGCATTATTCACACACACACACAGAAACACACGCACACACTTTGTGTGTACAAAGACGAGATGCATTTAAAATGCAGCAGGTGTAAATTATTAACGGAAGCATCCTCAACTTGCTCTGCGTGCGTGTGCATTTCTCATATTTTCAATAAGACAAACCAGCAGGCAAAGGGCGTAAGGATGAGCTTTCACACACACCCACACACAAGCACACTCTTTGTTGTGTGCTTAATTACATTTGTGCCACACGCAGCAGGCAGGAGGGGAACAGGCAGCAGGCAGCAGGCAGGCAAAGAGTGTGCGAATCTTCTTGCGCAGCGCATCCATCAGCGAGACGTCAGGATAATAGGCAGTCTGTCTGGGCTCTGCTTGGATATGCTGGATGCCTGCCCAACTGCCTTCTTCCTGTCAGCCCTCTCCCCTGCCTCAGCATTCAAGTGTCGAGTCTTGCTTTTCAATAGATATCGCATGTCTTTGCCAGTCAGTCAACGTCAGGACACCCACATCCCATCCCATCCATCCCAACCATCCCATCCCACGCATGCAGTCCGCACAGCTTCCACCTTGCAGCTCAACTGCATGGTATTTTCAATTTTGTAGTTTAGTTCGGGCCACCTAACTCAATACCCTTGAACTTTGGCAATATTATGTATATATATATATATATATATATATATATATATATACTTGACAAGCATCAACAGTCAAGTCTAAAAACGAGTCACTCAGCCAGTCAAATACTCAATTAATGAGTGTCTAAAAACTTCTTCTATATAATCGAACAAATATCAAAAATCTCTGCATTTTCTTTATTTAATCTAATTTTTAACTAATAATTAGATATATTTTCAAATGAATTATTTGTATTAATTGTGAAAAAGGTAAATTCGAGTGCTTATTTCCATAGTTATATTTTCAATCAGCTAAAATAATAAAGTTTACCAAAATATGTTATCTTTGTATATTTATCTAAGTCACTTATTTTGCTTAACATCCATCTTGATAAGGCTTATAAATAATTGTTTTGTATTTAGTGCTCTGTTTTTATATAATTTAAAAATCAATATCGAAATCAAATAAGAGCAGATTTTTGTTTATATAGTTTATTAATTATGCAAATAATCTCACTATTTTATTTATTGTTTTATTCTTCGATATATTTCCATTTTATGTTCCACTTGACCTATGAGTATTATTATTAGCTGTCCCTGCAGTGTTGGATAACGTTTTAATTGCTCTTACGTGATTTATTAATAATGCAAATAATCTCACTATTTTATTTATATTATTTTTACGATACATTTTTAATTCCCTCGAGAGAAAGAGCTTGTTTAAAATACTTGAATTATAAAATAAAGTTCAAATATATAGTTTACATATATATATATATATATATATAGAAGCTATGAATCGGTTCAAAGATTATTTATACGATTCTTAATAGATGCACTTGACTCCATTTATTTTTGGTCTGAGTCTCTTCCAGTTTATGTCTCTCCAAGATGATGCCTAAGTTAGGGTATTTAATCTCCTGTTTTTTCTCATGTTATACTTGACGTATGAGTATTGTTAGTTAGTATTGTTAGCAGTTGTTGCTGCAGTGTTGGATAACGTTGCACATAGATGAACAACACGCTGACAGCAACAGCGACAGCCGCAGCAAGGGCGAAAATGACAGCGGCAACACTTCCGTGAGTCGATAAAACTGTTGGACTTTGCATGCAATGTGCTTGTCTCTGTTGTTTCCCTTACAGACCCCCCCCCCCCCACCAAACCTTCTTGCGGCACCCCTTCACCAACACCGCTCGCTGCTTTTCGCCCACGCATATTTCCATTGTGGTCTCTTTGCTGTCGCCACAGTTAAACTGTCATTGTCATTTGAATGTCTTTTGACTGTTGCTGCTGTCATTGTTCATAGCTTTGTATAGACTACACACACACTCACACACACATGCATTATATGAAATTGAAAATATTATCCAACTAAGTACGAACTGATGTGTGTGTGTGTGTTTCTTTGTGTTTATTTGTGTGCAGGTAGCTGCATTCGCTCATCGTTTGTTGTTTATTTTTAACCTTTTAATTAATTTTACAAAAGCTGGCTAAAGTTGAGCAAACACTGAAATTGATCGATTTTCATTTTGTGACCAAATATGCGGCAAATTTGTTTAAATTTAACATGACAATCAGCTTGAAACCCAATTTAAGGCAACCATAATAATTTTGTAAGACTTAAAAACTTATTAAATATATTTAAAAAAATTATAGATTTTCAACAGACGCATTTGCAAAAAGTTCTTGTAATATTATTTTGGTGTTAAGTAAAATTCTAAAATTTGTAATATTAAGCAATATTTTTTATGCATTTATTTTAATAATTTCTCTGAGATATTTGCATAAATATCACAGCAACATATTAGTTATATTTTGGCTTAAAATTTCGAAGCATTTTTTTAATTTTTTTTGCATATTTAAAATGTTCTATTTTTAATTTATAAGAGAATTTATTATTATTTATTATTTTAAAATTAATAGCTTTTTCATGTTTCCATTAGTTTCATCTCTGACGAATTTTTTACACAAATCTTGTCAAAATGTTGGTTGCGGAAATCGGATGGCCACTCTGAAAGTTCAATCAGGTTTTCCGGAAAATTTAACTAGAATGACAGGCTCGTGACATATGTATGTGTCTGTGTATGTGTGTGTGTGTCAGCTTTTAGCTGGTTGACAAAAATTGTCATTCGCAAACATTTTATTCAATGTTCAGTTGAGTTTCCATTGTTCTTTTTCATCTGCCAAATTCATGGAAACCCTAATAAAGTAAGCCGTAAATGTTTGGCTTAGTAAAAAAGGCAGTCAATAAAAAATGCCTTATAAAGCAAATATCTAGTTTAAACAGGGAAATTCAGTTTATTCTTTTGTATGAAAGCAGGTAATGATGAAAGGAAAATTTTAGAAAAATTTCATTCAAGAAAAGCAAATGTGAACATGTTATTTCATTAGCTTTAAATGTTGTAATGAGAACCTACGTTTAATACGATTTGTTGATAATATATATAATTATGAAATAGTATATTCAAAAGATTAAACTTTGTTTAAATAAATAAGTAAATTTATTAATTAAGAACTGGCATCGCCTTGTTGTTGTTTAAAATTAAACCCAAAATTAAAGATGCAAATAAAATTAAATAATATGCAACTAAATTATTTAATAGATTGAAAGGGCACTCGATATTCACCAACATCGCAGTTTATTACTATCTGTTCAAATTTTAATTTATTTGCATATTTTAATATTATATACATTACCAGAATTTTTTTTTTTTAGCAATCTATCATTTTGTTGCTGAGATTTTTGTGCACAAATACTTTAAGCTGTCCAAGCTTTCATTTATATTACTTTTTTTTTTGCTGATATTTGAGTTTTTCTGCAATTTGTGTTGTTATGACATATTTTTTGCCATGTTTTTGCAGCTATTTAAATTAATTGATGGATTATTTGGCTTAACAATTATTCCAAAAAAAGCAAACAAGAAAGCAAAGCCATTTTTTTTAATTTAATTTAAAAGCCTGTTTTTACAAGCATAAAATTGCTGGTAAATATTTCATTTAGAGATGTTTACATATTAATTAAGTTTTAATTTAGAAACAATATTATTTTATCGTCAAGTATTGTTTATCAAAGAGTTTGGCAGATTGGAATTGATTTGTTGACTGTGGCATTAAAAGCCGCTTTTGGTCGCAGTTAAGTGAGCAGAATTACGCTAACTTTGGACGCAATTTGTCGGTGGCTAATTCAATTTTAATGGAAACCCAAACTGAAACAGCTGTGTGTTATCAAATATCACACACACATGTGTGTGTGTGTGTCTGAATATTTCGACTGTGGCTGGGCGGCAAATGCGACGCAGTAAGCTCTATGCTGGCAGTAACCAAACGTGGGGCACCACATCAATATTTGTATGGCTGCCACATGCATGTGTGACTGTGTGTGTGTGTGTGTGTGTGTGCATAGTGTGTGGCAAGCGTGACGACATGTTCCATATTGAATTCAATTCCCCATTCCTGGCCTTTATAAAGTATTTATGGATTTTGTTGCCTGCACTTTTTGTACCAGCATTTTGTTGCCGCATTGAATTTTTAGTTTGACTTGCCACATAATCATTTCTTTGTAGTTGATTTCAATTATTTAATCTAAAGCATTTATTACTAATTACATTTCCAAGAAGAACTTCTTTCAAATGATGCCATTCTCAGTTTCTCAAATTCTCTGGAATTTAATTTGATTGATTAAGCCAGGAGATGTTGGCAGTAGCTGCCTGCTTTGGAATTATATATATTATCAAATTGTTTTGAGTTCATTCTAATATTTACTTAATTATTAATAAACTTCATATTTTGATGGTGCATTTATGAAAATAGAAAATTCTTGTAAATTTTATTGTTTTAAGCTTTAATTTTGTTTATTACATTTTAAGCCCATTGAAATTATGTTATAAAGATTTGATTGTGTTGTGCAAATGTTTGCCTGAAAAATTAATGCCTTCAATAATAAATAATATAAATTATGGATTATAGGAAATTAGTAAATTTAGCCATGTTCTTTTGCATGAGTAAAAATTTAACAAGCTTATTTATAATTTAGACAATTTATATAGAAAATGCACTGAAATCATTAATGTTTGCATATTGATTAAACTAATGATAGCAATGTATTTAAAACTTGGTTTTTGTTTGACAAAATCATTCTAAATTGTTCAAATTATTCTATGAATATTGAAGACTTGGGATAAGATAATTATTTAATCAATATGTGAAGATTTAAACATGTTCATGCATAAAATTTATATATTGTGAAAAGACTGTGTTTAATTAGATTGATTAATAAAATATATGTTTATATTTACACCCATGAGAAATGTATTTTATAGTCAAACAGTTGCTCAACATTTTTTTAAAATTTTGTATATGTTAAATTTAAAGTAAAATTTGACTTCTGCTAAGAAAGAAAAAATACCGTCTAAAAATACCAATGTGAATAACTACAAATACAATACAAAAATACAAATCTTTTCGAAAAGTAATTAAACTAAAATCACGGCTTTACATTTTTTAAAGAATTTTTGTGGCATCAAAAAAACGAGCAATATTTTAATACCCAATTTTTTTTGTAAAATATGGGATTATATTTAAAGACATATGATAAGTTTGCCCTGGCAAAATAGTCAAACAATTGCAAAAGATTTTTTTTAAAATATTTTTTTGGGTAAATTTAATTAAAGTAGCCTTAATAATTTTACCCTTGCAAAGAAAGAAAAAATAACATCTAAAAATAACAATTCGAATAAATACAATTTGCGTACTCTCTTTTTAAAAAAGAAATTAAAATTAAATCACGGTTTTAAATTTTTTACAGAATTTTCGTTGGAGAAACGTGGCAGCAAAAAAAGGAGCAACATTTTTACCTGGCACTCGTAATTAAGTTGATGAAAGCAAGGCAAAAAAAAATAGAAGAGAAGAACTAAAAAAAAGACGAGAAACTTCAACAGTAAAACAGACAAAGAGAAGCATCTAAAACTACGCATTGTGTTTTTTTTTTGAGATTTTGGCAGTTGAGCTGAGTAGAACAGACAACCAGCAAAACACAACACACACACAACTACACACATAAACACACACACATACACACGTAGAGGAACCGGTGTAGTATGTCAAGTGGACGGAGTGCACGATTACCGCCAACGCCCACGCAAAACGCCAACAACAAGCATCGTGTGGCAACTGTGGCAGCTGCCGAGCCGAACAGCAACAATATGTTGCAATACAGCAGCAGCGCATGCAATCCAGGCACAACAACTGGCAACGCCAGCGCTGCAGCTGCATCGGGCTATGGAGGCGTTGTACCCACCGGCCTCCAAATGGGTGGCATGCATCTCAATATGGGCGGCATTGGGGCAGGCGTCGGCGGCAACATTGGCAACATCGTTCCCAACTACAATCTTGGCTCTTTGTCTGCCGGCATCAGCATTTCCACCACTGATGCTGGCACCGACAGCATTCCCGTGGAGACCATCGATGCGCTGGGACCCGAACTGGCCGTGGCCACCACTCAGGTGCTGGAGAATTTGTCGGAAACGGAACGCAAGATGATAATCGAGGTCCTCAATCGGGATGAGTCGGTGCGGCAGCGGGATGCAACCCGAATAATGTGAGTACAAGCCCCAAAATACAACCAAAAAGTGCTTCCCTCTTTTTCTCTCTCTGTAATTAAATGTTGCAATGCGGCGGTTTTTTTTTAATTTTACGGATATTTTTTGTAATAAGGATTAGTTTTTTATTTTTAATAGGAATAAGGATGACTTGTTTCCAGTTTCAAGTTTAGCTACAAGTTTAAGAAAACTTTATAAATTTCATTAATTCTAAAATAAATGAAAATCAAATGTGTAAGCAATAATAAAATTAAAATATTAAAAAAGATAAAATTAGGCAATTTTTGCATATTGAATTTATTCATTTAAATTCGCTCAGAGTCTTTTTATCAGTTTAGATTATTAAAAGGAAAAAAATTAATTTGTATAAAAGATAATAAGTTGATTTATATTTAAATAATTATCCCGTTACGAAATCAAAGTTTTCTAAAGTTTTTAAGTAGGCACAATTAAAACATCTTTTTCTCTTCCTTGTCTTTTAGCATCTTTATTCCTGGCAAATATTAATAATGAATTTTACTTCAATTAGAAACAGAAATTAATTCGATTTCATGTGGCAAGAAATGTATCTGCCTGCAACTTCTTGTTTGCTAATTAGTTTCCTATAAATTGAGCTTGTCCTTGTCAAACTTATGCTGTATATATATATATTGACATTATATATATATATATTTTGACATTTTACGACAAGACTCAGCAGCAATATTAAGCAAACTTTATTAATAACCATTTTGACCAAGTAATATTAATTTCAAACTGTAGTTTCTATTAGAAAACTTTCTGAATACAAATTAAATGAATATCAAGAATATTAATTAAGTTCAGATTATTGTGTTGTGCCTTTGCCAGGTAATAATTATTTAAACAGTGATATTTGTAATGAAATAAAATTAGTTTTTATGTGGATTTTATGAAATATAATTATTGATTGAAAAGTGTGTTAAATATTTTTATTTTACTCGTTCATACTTTCATATGATGAAAAAGTTTATGCGATTTTATTAAATTGAACTGCAAGAAACTTCAATTTGGGTATTTACATTTGAGTATTATAGTAATTAATTAAAGTAGCAAATAAAAATGTTTTTATTTTTTCAATTATTATTTGAGTATTTAAATAGTTCATTAAAATAGTAAAAATAATTTCAATGATATATTTCTTAATTTAAATTAAAAATCATTAAGCGTAAGAGTTTCCTTTGCCGTTGCGTGTTTCTCATTATTTTTTTTCTTACCGTCGTCGTATTGCAACAAAGTCGCTTTCAATTCTTCGAATTTTAACATGTTGGCAACGTTTTAATGTAAACTCAAATTAAAATCCACCTTATTATCGAAAACAAGCGAACTATTCACGTTCACCTGGCTGAGCTAAACTTTTTTTTACGCCGAGTGTTTTCTTAATTAAATGTCGAACAAAATGGAAGAGCAGCAACTTTTTAGTAGCAAGCAAGCTGCGAAGTTGCAACATGCACAGCATCAAAATCACAAACCACACAATGCACAAACACACACATACACACAGACACACGCACAACATACACAATCTAAAAATGCTGATGTTAAAGCACTTATGGCTCACTCCTCACAGATTGCATCGGTGAACTTGGGCAAGTTGCATGTTGCAAGTTGAATTTTTTTTGCATTGAAAAATCCACAATATGCTGTGGCTTCAAAGAGCAGTGTATTTTGGCCAGGTTAAATGCCAAATTCGCCTCTGGCACGTGGGCGACAAATCACGCAACACATGACAGGCAGCTAATTTAAAACCAAACTGTAGTAAAACCCACACTGAGAGAAAACACCTACTAATACTTTGAGCATAAATGTTTTTGTTTTTAGCTCGCTTTTAAATTATATAAAAAGGTATATTTTTATATATTGATTAATATACTTTTAGAAAATAATGTAAATGCAACAAGAAGTTTAAAAAATATTTAAAAATACATTGCATACATTCCAAAATAATCGTATGATTCGGAATTCATCTAAAAAAAGCCGTGCATTTCTGCAGTAAAAGAATATATGAACATTTGAAAAATATCTTTCGAATTTGAAGAACTTTAATATTATTTACATTCTTTAACACGATAATAATTTTAGTTCATTCTCTAATACTCTTTTTTCTGAGTGTAAGGAGTTACTAAGCAACTTGAATAAACTACAAAAATAAATTCAATCACAACTTAAAAAAACCATTAAAAGAAACCAAAGGGTTCTTAATTTATACTGAATTACAAAAGAAAATAAAAAATATTTTCTTCAAATAGGAATTTCGATTTGTTTTAACTTTTGTCCAGTTCCGCAACCCCAACTGGCCCTTCCCCCAAAAACATACCCTAAATCAGAGTCGTGTCATTTGGTGGTTTTCCCTTGTAGCTTTTTTCAATTTCTATTATATTTATTGTTTTTTTCTATTTGCGTGACTATCTTGATTGGACGTGTTCAGGGTTCTTAGACTGTCCCCGATATTTATTTATTGTCTGTGCATTGAGTTACAAATAGCTGAACTGAACTATTACAATGTGAAACCAGACCCCAATCAGAGTTCGATTTTACAGAGTGAAATAGCACTGCACAAATAACATAGATTATAACACGTAATGTGCCTAATTAACTATGATTGGGACTATTATACACTAGTGCCATTCGAAACGGGAAATAGGTGCGGTGGTGTTGCAAAAGGCAAATGAACCCATCAAGTTAATATATATGTTCCTCATCAGCTCCAAGATGTTGGTCTGTCTGAACAAGCAGATCTCAAATTAAGTTCAATTCAATTCTATAACCACTCCAGTTTAGGGCATCTCAATACAAGCACTATTGTAAAGATTTGGGGTTTTAATATATACTCGTATATTAAATAGTCAGACATATTATTTATCAATTTTAAACTAATTTAAACTTAGTATTAATTTAGTTACCCCTATGAAAATAAGCTGCTACACATAGTAACAATAAGCTTTAATTGTAATAAATAAAAACTAATAAAAATCTACAGTTCATGCCAAAAAAAATATTGTTTTTAATAATCGGCTTAGTTTTCAGTGTGTACAACTTTATTATTTATTTATCCATAATTACTAAAACACTCTTAATTATAAACAAAGAAATTATGGAGAAATTAATTGTACTGAATTGAACTTTAGCACTGCCAGTAATCATTTTGAAAATTAATATATACATTTTTACATTATTTACAATGCTAAATCTATTTTAATGCATCAAATTCGGTTTGTTAGAATTTAATGTTTTGTCTGATAAATAATTGTCAATACAAAAATTGATGTTCTTAGAACGGTTAAAAATAATAATTCAAAAATCTATACTTTTATTTTTACATTATTTACTATGCTAAATCTGTTTTTGTTTGTTAGAATTTAATGTTTTGTTGAAAAGTATGATGAATTATTGTCAACAACATATTTGCCATGCTTCAGGCAGCTTCAAACTTATGACTAAAATGTTAAATAAATAATTTCATTAAAAATGCCCAACTCATTAATGAGTTAAACACTTCAACTTAGTTTGTCAACACAGATTACAACATGTGAACCAACAGAGGAAATCTTATTTGACCCATTAAGAAACCCTAATCGCATATTATATAACCCACATCGGGCCAGTGTATATAATATAAAAGACGCTTAATGCTCCTCGCGTCACAAAAATAATAGAGACAAATAAAAAAAGTTGAATGGTCTTAAGTGCCAACTCATAAACATTCCGCTTACACAGTTCGTTCAAATAATGTGCACATAAATCCTTTCCGTTCCTTTTCGTTCCTTTCCTGCGCTGATTTAGTTAAAACGTGGCCGCCTTTTGGGGCGTCTCTGATTGCTTAATCATGTTGTGTGTGACGGGAAATAGCTAAATTGAAAAACGCCACTGGTGCTGATGGCCAGCTGAGGGACGCCCGAGCGTACATGGGGGGGGGGAGGGGATAAGTGTGGAATGAAGGATGTGGCAGGGAGCCAAAGCTTGTCGATGGGTCAAAAGTAGTCATGACGATGCCTTCTGCCTCGGCTATGGGGCAAGCACCCAGCTGTGGCAACAAACGATGATGTTTTCATAATGACACTCTGCCCACTCGTCTCCTTCGACCTGTTTGCTGTGCAAGACATAATGTGCGATTGGCTCTTATATAAATACACTCGGAGAAAAAATAACACTGACTTTTAAAAAAATTTGCTTTAATGAAAATCTTTTTGGTTATCAGAAAGTGTTTCTGGTTTTTAGATATAATTTGTAAATATTCCAAAAAAGTGAATTAAAATTAGAAAAGTCACTTTTTAATTTCTTTAATTTCTTTTTCTATTTTGAAGATTAAATTAGTTTTGCTATAGCATATACAAATTTTGTTCAATGAAGTCTTAAAATACTTAGATTATATTAAATTAAATAATTAACTATATTTTATCTTTTTATCTAACACAGATTTCTTTTTTCTAAGCTAAGCTAAAATTTCTTAAAGATGTGTTTGTAGAAATCCTTTAAAAATAATAAAAATAAAGTCAGCAAAGGCTGCCAATTTTCTAAAACACAGTTCGATTTTCCCAGTGTATTTATCCTATATTGGGCGTATAGTTGGTAAAGCGCTAGTAATGACGGCTCTTCACACACACACACACGCACACATACACACATAAAAGCATTCAATGATGAATGATATATTGAACAATGGATGCTGCCTAAAACATTCAAGCATTAATTCTCACTTCAAATGTGGCTCCATTTCAATGTTTGCCATTTTATTATCGTTTTAATCAGTATCCTTGCTTTGGCCATTAACATAAAACTGTCGTTTACTAAATGTAATTAATTTTCCAAACACTTCATTGACGTTTCAACACTAACTCAAATTTCCAAACAAGCCGCGAAAAGCATCCAAAAATTGTGTACAAAGTTGTTAAACTTGTCATAAAACAATCAACATTAATCTTAAGTATTGCATTTTACACGCAGTAAAATACAATTTCAATAACATTCACTAAGCAATGCAGGTTTTCCATTCGCTTTTATTGCTACCTTTTTGTAGAGCTTAGAAATTTTAGATTATTTTATACTTCTTAAGTTTCAATAAGCCCAGGAGCTCTAATTTGAAAAAGAAGTCGAGTCCCTGATCTTTTTATATTTGAATAAGCAAAGAACCCTCAAACTTGGTGTTTTTATTTGATACCAGCTAAAAAGAACCCACTTGTCAATATAAGTTAATCTAGATAATTATGATTAACGGAATCAGCAAATTTCCTTTCCCGCATATTTACTTTCATGTCCAAAATATGTGACTATTGAAAGACCATTAAATGACCATATAGAAATATACAGAAATTATGGAAAAGCTATTTAATGGATCCTTAAGAACAGCAAAGCAAGTAGAGCACATCGAAATTTATGAGCAATTTCAGTTAAGTGACTATTGAGAACATATGCCGTTTTTGGCATTAATAAATAAGTCATTTTGGACGCACTTGTTACAAAGTTAAGTATAAACAAGTACACTTAGAAAAAAGTTGGGGCATTCTTTTGGGAATGTTTTTTCTATACATTTTTGTCTATTTGATTACTAAAACTATCATTAAACATTTGAATTTTGTAAGATGTTTTATATAATAATATAGTTAATGCATTAAATTTTAAATAACTTCGAACTTTAGTGAATTTTATAAAATATTTTCGCATTTAAGAAATTTAAGAAAAATGTGCATTTCTAATTTTAAGAACTATTTTTCTTAATAAATATTTTTGAAATAAAAAATTATTTCATTTATTAAATATTTTCGCATTTTAGAAATGATTTTCTTTTTTTTTATGAAAAACGTGATTTTCTAATTGTATGAAATATTTTTCTTAATAAGAGAAAATATTTTTCAAATGTATAAATTATTTCAAAACCGAAAATACAAACTTCAAAACCCTCCACAAGAATATATAAAAAGAGAAAAATTAGCCACAAAGGAGACATTTGCAACAAGCAGCTTAAATCACATTAACAAATGCGATTTATCTGCTGATGAAAGCAACTTAAAGTAGACGATGCTAATTAGGCAACATAAAATATGCCCTTCAAGAAGTCATCGTCTTGGTCGTGCTCCACTCCACTCCAATTCCGAATGGCTGCAGGATGGCAAATCTCTCACGCGACACTTTATTAAATGGCCAAAGTAGAAAAGTAACCAAGCAACGCAATTAACATGCTAATCTTTGGCATGTGGCACAGCTCATGATGAATGCTTGACTCGTGTGCAACTCACCTCAAGATGACAGTGTACTACAACGTATACACTGCAGGAAAAACGCTGTCATTAAACTTTCTTGCTCGTCAATTAGATTTTTATGTTTTCGATATGAGCGCAAATTCAAGATGGGTTCAGTTTTGATCTGAGAATTGTTCTTATGAGCGGAATTTAATTGAGTTCTTAATTTAAGAAAGTTTTGGAAACGATTTAAGAAGTTGATTACTTAAAACAAGAAAGTAGAGGATAATAAATAGAAAGTTTGATATAAGAAAGCCTTGTATATAATATTCAGAAGTTAAGATTTTAAGTAAAGAATTTAAATTAAAAAAGAATTGATTTTAATTAAGTTGGGAAAACTATTTAAAAATAGTAGTTAACAAAAAAATTAACAGTTTAAAGAACATTTTATTTGCGGGTTATAAGAAAGTTGGAGATACAATTTAAGGAGAGTAAGAAGACTAAGAAAAGTTCATTCATATAATATTATAAACTGCTATTTATAATAAAAATAATAATAAAAATGAGAAATTACTCTGCATATGTCTTAGAAATATTTTATTAAATTTTTTCACTTAAATATTTATGACTGAGAAATTTTTCTTTTTGGTTTGGGGTTCACATTTTGACAACATTTGCAATTTAGTTAAGTACAAAGTTTATCTATATTTCTTGTTACAACTGTCATTTTGCCTGTCTCTTTGTCTGACTGTCAGACTGTCTTTTTGTAAATGTCTCTGTCTGGCTGTCTGTCGACCAGCCTGGCATTCAGCTGTCTCTTTGAGTGGTTGTCCTTGAAGTTTCTCGAAGCTGTTGCAGGATAACTTGCGCCTCTTGCCTCAAGTGCAACTAGTGAATTTTCAACAGACGTATTTTATTTATTTTTTTTTGTCTTCTGCAACTGCTGTCGTTAAATGAGCTCCTCTAACAAACTTATCTCATTTTCTTGCTGAGGCACACACACAAACACACACACACGTACACCTATAGTGGTTGTTCTGTGTGTAGCCATGGCTACTTCACCTTGCTGAGCGTGTGTTATGTGTGTGTGTTGTGTGCGTGTGTGTGTTACTTGGCATACCTCTTGACTAAATTAAATCTAATGCCATCGCCTCTTGCCTCCTATTCGTCTGTTGCCAAGCAACTTTATTAAGCACGGCGTCCAACAGCTGGTCAGCTCCCACACACACCTCCCCCCTTCCACTACACAACCATTTTCAATTTTCAACCTTTGTTTATCATCTTGCCACTGCTGCTGCAACATCTACCATTTGATGATGTGTCACTAATGGAAAGAGATGGCATTTTTTAGCCTTCTTTTTTGTACCTTTTCAAAAAAATTTCTCGAATTGAACTCCGAAATTTGCTTCTCTTTTTTAACCTTTTTTCTCGTAGCTTTACAATTCTTACACTTTTCTACTAGCAATAAAATTGGGCCTAAAATTTAAATACTTAAGTATTGAAAAATAAATCTTAAAAAGGATCTTAGCTTAAATTGAATTAAATTAAATTAAAATTAAAAAAAATAAACATTAAAATATTTAACACATTGTGAAAACAAACTTACATCAAATTAGTACCATTTATGCTAGATTTTAGGTTTGTGGCACACAAAAAAAAAAAAACAGACACATGCTCCATCTCAGAGGAGTCTGCGGCTAAAACAGAATATCTGCCGAGGGTCCATTTACATTTGGTTAGTTTTTTTTTGCTTTGGGCCAGCTTTGCTTTGGACCAACTGCGCCTTTTGCTCTTCTGCTTTTGCAAATTTCACTTGCTAAAGCTTTTGATTACTTTTAATTACAATTTGGCTGCTAGGCTACGTTGGCCCACCTACGTTGCCTCCCCGCCTTCCCTTTCCCCCCCGCAGCAGCCATCCACAATTCGTAGTTATGTTTATCTAAAACTTTTGTGCAGTCAGCTGTTACTTGAGCCGGGTCGTCTTCGTCTGCCTCTTCTCCCTTCTCCCTTTTCGATTATCTCTTTTCATTTTCATATTCATATAATAATTTTTTATTTTGTTGCTCGTCTCTTTTTGGCCATCAAGCGAGTTAATTGGTCGCTTAACGCCAGGGCCCAGCTCATTAGCCGTTAGCCATCTCAGTGCTTTGGCTGACTTGACGGTATTTCTACTCATGGCCTATGGGAGACTGTGGGTTTACCTTGATATATACTTGGATAAGAGTTAAACAGTTTTGTGTTTTGTTAAAAATCTTAGGCCAGAGTTTCAAATTCTTGTTTTAATAATGCTTAAAATGAGATGGCAATGTTTGCTCTAAGTTGAAAATAGCACAGTTCACAAATCGAAAACCTAATAGAATAAAACCCAATAAACATACTTAAATTGGTAAAATTGAAAAGTCAATAACTTCAATTTTTTCCAATATTACTTAAAAAAAAAAGTTTTTTTTTAAATGAATTCTGATATTATCTTGGTATTAAATTCTACTTAATAAAAATAAATAAATATTAAAAGTGACAAGTCTTAACTTAATTTAAAATTTGTTTATCAAATTTATTTTAAAACGAAACTAAATTAGCAATTATTATTGCGTTAAATTTTAAGCACAAAACTATAGAAAATTTTACTCAGCTTTACTTGAATTTGGAATAGTGTTTTCTTCGAGTGTATCATATCTACCTGTTTTCGATTGGCTACTCGATTTCATTTGATCACTAATAATTTATGTGTCGCCTAAAAGCATGCAATAGTAATTTAATTATAGGCACAATTATGAGAGATTCGACAGCCGCTATTAATTAATACAACACATGCAACACAATTAACAACCGATTGCTTTTTGGCCGAACACAACAATTATTTGTAGAGTAAATTGTTCTGAACAAAAGTGCCACAGGTAAAATTTTGTTGTGGCAATTGGTAAAGTTATTGAACAATTATAACATTTATTCGAGCTGACATGAAATGCTGTCATTTTATAGCCTTATCTTGAACAAAGAAAAAACTCACCCGTAGCATTTTTTGTGAAAATTGTGAAAATTCACACGCCATCAACTTTAAATGATAAACGGTGAACATTCAATGCATGCGGAAATACACTGAAAAAAATAAAAACCTTTACATTGATATTTTTCAACTGATTATTTATAACTAAATAATTCTTAACTTTATACAAGAGTTTCGCTCTAATTATAATATTTCCTTAATGTCATTTGAGATGTCATTTACTGTATTGCAGTTCTGTTGGTTTTTGCTTAAGTGTAGTCGGTGCAAGTGAAAAAAACGACATTGGTTTTAAGCTAAACAAAATGCCTTAAAATTGATACTTTTTTGTTTATAAATGCAGTGTATGAAAACGCGACTCAAAACACTGTTTGGGAAATGGATTTTATTTAGTCTTTCGCGGGAAGAGAACTTTACACTGGGCAACAACAAGAGTAACAATAATAATTAAAAGAATGCGACTCGTCTTTCTCATGAGTGCATAATTAAAACGATAGCAGCAGACATGGAAACAGGGAAACGGGCGACGTCGCGTTCGAAGTTTGCGTTCTGTTTAATGATGATAATGTGAGAAGGGCGCCTCAGGTAACAGAAAAGGTACACATGCACAGAGAGCTACGAAAAGAGACTAAGCGTATTCTCTCTCTCTCACTCTCTCTCGTTCGACTGTCTTTCAACCTGTTGCTTTCAACTTCAATCGGACCGTTAAATCTCGGCGATCGACTTTGCCAGCTCAGTCAACGAACGCGTCTCGAGTAAAGCGCACGTTACGCGGGTGTCTGTTTTGTGTGTGTGTTTGTGCGCGAGTGTATTTGTTTGCCGGTTTCAGATTTATTTCATTTCTACCTGAATTTCTACATATATAAATACTTTTTTGTGTCGCTAAACGCGTAAGCGCTCACGATAAAAAGTATCTGGCAGTTACCACACACAGTCTAAAGGCAATTCAAAGCAGCAGAAGCAGACAACGAAGACGAGAACAACGCGACTTTAGCACATAAGCAACGAATAAACACAAGAAAAATAAAATCAAAACAAAAACACGAACTTGAGATTTACAAAGAATTTCTTTATGCCACTCGAAAGATAAGCGCGACCAAAAATCAACAACGACAAATGTGCCAAAAATTTAAATTTGGCAAAAATAGATAAAATTAAATATTATAAAATCCACGACGAGGGCTACAAATAAAACGCCCAACGAATTTCAATGCGAGCCGCTGCAGTCACCACCTAAAAAAAGAGTATCTCAACACTAAAAGGTAAATAGGAATGGAATAACAATGATTGCAATACGTGCAAAATTGCGCAATTATAATAGTTTACTTTATTTACTTACTTTATTCTTACCCACCCCTCTGCTCCCCCTTTGAAAATATACGGAGCAAAGAAACAAAATGGATGGCAAAGTATGTGTAAAAAGAAATGCGCTGTTTGGTTTATTTTAACGGTTCGGCTGTAAATTTAATTAAAGCCCAGACGCGAAGAGCGTTGCGGGGCAACAAACACATATTAACATATATATATATATATACACTTATATAAATATATCCAGTTGCAAACAAAGGCGCGACATTGCGGCAAGTAGGTGTAGAAGATACTTTTGTATCTTTGTGTATCTTTGCACTTGGCAAAAAAAGAAAATAGGAGAATTTTCCACTGAAAGGTTTTTGATAGCAAAATTATATTTATTTGCAAGCTTCTTTGGGGATTAATTGAACATTATTTATTAAATTTATCTGAAATAGAACTTGCTCACTTAAAGAGAGTTATTTAATTATTTGTTTTAAGTGCTCAAATCAGTATTCAATTTGAATCTGAATTAATTGAGTAAAATCTTACTTAATTGAGAACTTATTTTACTGTTAGTAAGATTTTTAAATTTTAGTTAGAATACTCAAGTTCTCAAGTAACCTTTGATTAATATTTTTAAATATTTCGGACTTAGTCCAGTAAAATTTACAAAATAAATCTCGCTCAAAAGTAAAACTTTTATATATAAATATTTTTTTAAAGAACTCAAATTCTTTAAGCATTAAATTCCAAATAACTTTAAGGTTTATGTAAAATCTAGAAAACAATCTGTTTTATTTTAATGAAATCAGATTTGTTGTCATCTGAAGATTAAACTACAAATTTGGTAATTTAAACAGGAATTGGTTATACATTTTTTCACAATTTTTAAATCAAGTCAAGCTTGAATAGTTCTAGTTATTATTTGAATTTAGTACATGGTTTTTCTGCTAGTGTATCTACTGAGTGTATTATGTGTATTGGATATTTGTGTCTTTGTCTGTTTTGGGTCGTTAAAAGCGCATTACAAACTCAGCTCACGCATCTTCCAGAGTGCACCCACTCCACATTGGGTACGAGACCACCGATTCCCGACTCCCGACTCACGAGAAACTTCATCGGGCTTACGTTTCTTTCGGTCTGTGTATCTGGATTCGAATACCTTGTGATTTTATGTGTATCTCAGATTTTGTTGTTACTTTGTCTGTTGCTGTTTTGGTTTTGGTTTTGTGTTGCTTTTAACTTCAGTCAGTCTTTGGCTGTTTTTTTATATTCTTTTTCTTTTCTTTGCTTTGCCAACTTGGCCTGGCTTAGGTTCAGCTTAATTCTTATGCCGCACAACGTTGCACGTCTCACACATGTATTTGTCTCTGTGTGTGTGTGTGTATTTCTCTTCACTGTTTGTGAAAAGAAAAAAATACTTTAGTGCCAAATTGCACTCGTTTGACGCATATGCAAAGCACAATTTTGATGGGTCCATCAACTTGAATGAATTTGCAGTTTGTCGATTCGGATTCTCTCTCACTCTTTTTTGCCGTTGCGATTATCAATATTATTCCCAGTGAGCTCACAACAACCTGGCCTAGAGCATGACTAATGAAACGCTGCGTCAACAACCAAAACTCAGTCAGCAATCTCGAAAGCACAACAAAATGTATCTGTTGACTAAAGTATCTTTTTGTAGGTGTGAATTTCGTTTTAATGCTCAATTTTTCATGTTTGGCTCTTGTCAATGTTTTCATTTACTTTTTTTGAAGTGAACAAAGCTATCTGTCCAAATAGTTTACAGATTGATATGGGTTCATATAACTGCTCTATATATACATATATGTACTTATCTACACATTGGCATATATATATATATATATACATTTGTATCTGTGTTGTGTTTTCTTCATATCATGCGACTCAAATTTAATTAGCATATTCCATGCACAAACCTTGACAAAAGGCAAAGAGTGACAAGAGCCATGCTTAGCAAATGTACTTAGCCCACTTAAAGAGCAATGACACCAGCTGAAAGTGACGCATCAATATTCGCTTACCACTGGAAAACTCTTAATCTCAAGATTATCTCAAATATGGCTTATCTCTAAAAGAAAAAGTCATGTTTTCTTGATTGACAATTAAAGCAACTCTTAGATATTTAATTTATCAATTTTAAAATGTAATTGGCCCACTTAAATATCAATGACACCAGCTGAAAGTCTTGCATAAATGTTTACCACTGGAAAAGTGTTCATCTCAAGTTTTTCTCAAATATGATTTAACTCTCTAAAGATAAATTTATTTTTATTATTTAGATTACTTGACTGACCATTAAAGTAACTTTTAGATATTTATTTAATCAGTCTTTAAATGTCTCACTTAAATATCAATGACATTAGCCGATTTTCTTAAGGCATAAATTATTCAGATTTTATCAAAATCACATCAGATAAAAGCAGCTATAAAATTGATCTTACTTAATGATAATATTGTTAGCTTAAGATAAAGATCAATCTTGAGAAGCAAAGATATATGAAAAAACTAGAAATCTGCTTTCATTAAATTAGATTTATGGAATAATTTCATATGAATAAAATGAGGCATTTCTGCTCGCATTTTACAGTTTCAAAAACTTTCTTACATAACTTTATCAACTTTATAATTTCCCAAATGATTCAGTCTACATTTCTAGTTACTAATCTAAAATATAATCCAATTTTCCAATTGCCGGCAAGTGTAATAACTTTTTATCTTTCTTTCAAATAAGTAACTCAAATAAATTAGTTAGATAAGAGCCGCAAATCAGCTAATCAGTAAAGCAAAGTTTTTGCATTGTGGATCCAAATATTTTGGCATTATGTCATAGAGCACAGAGCAGTAGCCGCTTAGATAAGAAATAATGGCTAAGATGCATTGACCGTGGCCAACACGTACACTGAGAAAATAGCTTACTGTAATAAATACTGTTGAATGAGCATAAGCTTGAGCCGCAGGAGTTGTTTGTCTTAAATTGAGCAAATTTTCCGTCCAACTGTGAGTTGACTTCATTAATCATTTATAAATATTCATGCAGCCGGTCGACTGACCACGCCTTATTTCTCTAAGCCAACACACGGTTCCTGGTTTGTTTGTTTGTTTGTGTTTGGAATACCCTGTACCTGGTTTTCTGAGGAGACTTCTACGGGCCCAAAAAGTATTCTTGTTGAGTGTTATTAATCCAATTATCTTAAAATAAATAAAGCTACCTTGTTTGTAAAATTATAAGAAAATCGACGATTCCAAAAATGACTATTAATATTTTTAAAATATTTTTTGTTATTAACAAATGCAAGTGTAAAAAATAGTCACTCAAATTAATTTATATGAATTTAAAACCCGTTGAAATATGTAAAAAATTGTATATATTAAGTAAGTAAAATTCATGGCGATTTTTTCTGAGTGTTGCCGACTGGATGAACTCACTTCAAAATAGATTTTTACACTATTTTAAATTTATACGCGAGTTTTTTGTTTCTAGTTATATGAAATATGTAAAATGCGTGAGGAATTTTTTTTTAAGTGTGACTCGATAAATTGACAGACTGAACAGATTTTTACACTATTTTAACACACAACTCCACAAAAAAATCTCGGAAAATTGTTTTAAATTTATAAGGGATTTTCTTTTGCAAGGGTATTTTTTTAGTTATCATTGCTTTCTTTTTTTTCTGTTTAGTTTATCTTTTTTGCTCGCTGGCTGCTTCTGCACACATTTATCATTATCATTTTCAGCAGCAGCTTTTCGTCATTTTTGCCGCTGGTCTGTTTTCGCTGCTGGTTTTTCTCTGCTCGTTTTTCTATTTCCGTGAAATGAATAACTCAAGTTTGGTTTGGTTTTGCTTGCCCCATGTTGAATGTGCGTATGCGTAAATTATTATAATTAATGCATGGCAAACTGACAGTTATTGAGTTTAATAACCATATTTTCACATTCTTAATTTGCATTTTAATCAGAGTGCTGACAACGCAAAGAAAATACACCCGCCAAAAATTGATGACAGACTCAACTAGTTATTCAGTCTCTAAACTGTTTTTTTGGGCCAGATGTGTCGCTAGCGATAAGGGCCAGTTAGAACGCTAATCAAGCCAAATGCAAATTAGGTTAACTGTAGTTTAACGAGCGCCATCAGCTGCGAACTGAGAACTCTGCTTGACGAGCGCTGATACCAATAAAAATTTGAGCTCGATGAGAGCTCAGCAAAAGAAAGGCAATAAACCAAAAAGTTACACTCCCCGACTAATAAAGTTGTGCACTTCAAGGCAACATTAAGTTGCAAGTTGTTAATGATCATAACGATGGGGGCACGCCTAAAAAAGAGTGCCGTCGCCGAGACGCGCGTCAAGTTTGTGGGTGGCACTCAGTTTCCCAGTTTTCTCTTTTATTTTCTCCAGTCATGAAAAGTATTTTTATGCTGACTTTATTTATTGGCCATTATTTGACAGAGTGCGCAGTCAATAAATCCATTTAATAAATCGCAAAATTATGAAATGAACAAAAAAATGTCTTAATGACTTTTTCTTGCCTCATTTTATTTATTTTTATTTATATTTTCTGCATACTTAAAAGTGAAACTACACAACAACTCTTAATTCACAAGTCAATAAAATCCAAATCTGTGATTTTTGTGTATTTTTCACAATTGACAAATAACTTTAACCAGATTTAAGCCCACGTTTTGTTAATTATATCCGTTTGTTAATTATATCAGTAGATCGTTGTGCCAAACACATGCTGTAATTATACTCAAATTAACGCGCTGCCTTCCACAAAGCCCGCAAACTGGCGAAATCGTATTAAAAAATTCCCAATTGATCAGCAGTGAGAAAAAAATAAATAAAGTCAGAATGCTCTAGTCGAGAGAGCTCGACTTGGTGATACTCTGATCAAAAGTCATTTATATTCAGTCTCATTTACAAATTTATTTATTTATTTATTACTTGTAAATATTTATTATTTTTTTTCATTGTTTATTCAAAGTGCATACAAAAATTAATAATTTATTTAATTTTTAAGCTTCTTAGTTTTTGTTTATTTATATTTACGCATGATATAAATCGACACTAAATAAATAAATAACTTATGTACGCTTTTGGCAAGTATATA
The DNA here is from genome assembly GCA_035042405.1 of Drosophila demipolita. Taxonomy (NCBI): domain Eukaryota; kingdom Metazoa; phylum Arthropoda; class Insecta; order Diptera; family Drosophilidae; genus Drosophila; species Drosophila demipolita. The sequence continues at coordinate 10,410,847 of JAWNLI010000485.1, forward strand.
AGTATGTATTAATTTATACATACATACAGAAAATAATTCCGCTTCCTGTTGTGTAATTTCGTATATATAAAATACGATTATATTTCGAGTTTCTCAACCGATAAATATTATGCCAATAAATATGCATTTTCGAGCAGAAAAATAAATCCAAAAATAATAATAATAAAAATTAATAATTCTTTAAAATCGGCCAAATCTTACAAATAGACATAGAAATATATCTAAAATATATGCTTTTTGGGTTCGGAACAGTTTCCGCCCATTAAATACTCTGGCACAACTACATTGCTCTCCTTGCCCCTGCCCCCCTTCTCAATGTGTTTTGGGCAATAAAAAGATAAAACTAAACGTGACCCAAACTGGCAGCTGTCAATAGCCGTCATTAGATGCCAACGGATTGTTGTTGTCGTTGCTGTTGTTTTTGCTTATTTATTGTTGTTGGCTGACAAATTCAATGGCCAAAAGCGTTGGGAAACTTTGTTGAGAATGTGACGGAAAAAATTGTCGAACAAGCAGCGAGAAAACGAGGCTGATTTTAATCAGAGTCGATGAATTTGTTCTTTTTTTTTTGACTTTTGACAAATATATATATTTTTGCAACATAAAATCGCGGTTAGAATGGAATGAGGGGGGGGGGGGGAGAGAGGAAACTGAGATGAATCAGAAGGCGGTCAACGGAAACGCAGCTGTGAATTGAAATAAAATAATTTGGTTTGTTTCTCTTATTTATTTTGATTTTTGCACAGGCTGTGAAAAATGGTCATAGATTTCCATAGAAAAGAAAATTTAAAATAAAAACAAAACTCATATTGTTTTTTTCTAATTTTATTGTTATTGCCTCAGCTCTGTTCGAGTGCTTTTTCCGAGCTGCTTCTCTTGCCAATTCTTGTCAACTTAACTTGACTGCCACACAAGCAAGCCAATCAATTTATGGTTTTTGTCTTTGGACCTTTCAAATGCCAATAATCAATGTTTTAGCTCTCAATTGTAATTGTACGCAAGTCAATCAAACTAATAGCTCAGCTATAATATTAATATGAACTGACACTTGATTGAATATGCATTGATATCAATTAAATATATGTTCAATTTAATTAAAGTGCAACTCAGCGCATTGATTGAAAGTGTAGCATAAATACTATTTACTTAAAAGGTGCAGCTGTAATTAATAAATAAAATACAAATTTACTGATACTCTTTCCTCTTTTATTGTTAGTTTTTGATTAGATAACAAAAAGTAGAAAGAGAATAAATTATTTGGATTAATCTGCCTCTGCCTATCTTTTCTGACATTCAAGAGGAATAAATGATTATGAATAATTAAACGTAATTTAGAAATATCTCAGAATCTGATTAACTTGACTAAAAGATACACTGCACACAGCCTTTAAATAATATAATAAATAATCTGTCAGAATATATTTAAATCTATAGAAAAAGGCCTCATTATTACAATTGTGTTGAAGTTTTTAACTCAAAGAATTTTAAAGATTATTCATCCAGAAATCGATTACACTTTTAGGCTATAAATTTACAATTGTGTTGAAGTTTCTAACTCTAACAATTTCTAAGATAGGCTTATTTATATAGAAATCGAATCGGCTTTCGATGATGATCAAGAATATATATACATTCTCACAGATACTTAAACCAGTCTGTAAGATGATTTTCCACAACTATATTTTAAGCTTTTATTCATTTTCTAGAAATTAATAGAAATCGACTCGAATTTGATGATGATCAAGACTATATATACCTTATAGCCTCATAGATACTTCCTCCATTCTTAAAGATGTTTCTGCACAATTTTCATATTAGCTTTTATTATTTTTCTTGAAATTATTATTTATTAATTATTTATAAACAGTTGAACTTTATTTAACTTAATTAATTGTAAATAAAGTTCTTTCAAAGAAAATGAATTCTCATATTTATATAGTGTATCTCAGTGTGACAGTCTCTCCGCACTCCCTTCCCCTCTCTCCACACCCCGCTGCTAGCCTTTCTCTCGTTGTTTTCTGCAACATTCTGAAATTTATTTATAAGCATTGCCAAACTGGTTTTATTTATTTTTTTTTTACTGTCTTTGAGTCAAACCCGACGACAACAATAACAACAGCAATTCCAATAAACAATGCGCTGTTTAAGCCAAGAGCGAAGCTGAAAGAGAGAGGGAGAGTGTAAGAGAGGGGGAGGGTGTTGTTGAGGGGGGGGGGGGGGAATTGTGTGTGTTGTTTTCTATATGAGTAGCTGCAGGCTGCAATTTGCCTTTGCTTGAATGTTGGCGTCTGATTTCATCTTTTGATAATTGCACGCAATTTTCACGCGGCGCCCACACACAACAAAACACAACACACAACACACACTCAATACACACACTCAGCCACACTCATAGACAAAAACTGGTGGCACTTAAAATTACAATTGAGTTCGCGAGCTGACTTTATATGGCGGTCTTTGAGTGCATTTATTTTGTGTGTGGGTTTTCAAATTGAACAAACAAACAGCTACTCAACTGGCAAGTTGGCCCCTTCTTTTATTTGTTATTATTTTGTTTAGTTTTTAAAGTGAAGAAAGTTGAGATTTTTAATAACATTGATTTGCTGTTGTACTAGCTGCTTTGTATTTGTATGCATTTTCCGTGTCAAAGGTATGCGGATGGCGGCATTTCCTTTTCCATTTCCCATGCGTTTGCCCATTTCCCAGCAAGGCAGACAAACAACAGAAGCAACAACAGCAACAAAACAACAACAGCAACAAAAACAACCCACTTCTCTAGCCTTTTATTGCTTTGTTCTTTGTCTCCGTTGTGTGTGCTGTGTGTGTGTTGTGTGTGTGTTGTGTCTGTTTGTTGCTGCCCTTTTTTGGTCTGCGCTGGGCTGCATTCGCTTGGCTTGGTTTGTCTTGTCTTGAGTTGGCCTGGCCAAGTTGGGGCTTGGCCAAGTCCATGCCTGGCTACAGGGCTAGTTTGCTGCTCTAATAATTGCATAGATACTTTTTTACCTTACCAAAACTACACTCGCAGAAAACTGGTTAAACAACAGCTGCAATTTATGCCTGATTAATTTAATTTTTTACCTTTCATCTTCTTGTTTGTGGTGGCTCTTTTGTCGCAGTGTATGCAGCCCTCTGTGCTGTTGGCCTGCCAGTCTTGCCAGCCAGCTCAAGTCCAATTAGCTCAATCACTCAAGTTGGTAGCTTCATTTGCAATCGAGCACATTTCGTGCCAGCCAAAATGACACAGATCTTATAAATGCGAGTCAACTTGGCCAAAGGTGCAGCCACACACGAAAGCCAGCAACTATTTCTCAAGAGTTGACGCAAAAAAAATATAAATAAAAAAGAAAAGATGCTAAAATACTTGAAACAATAAAGTTTTTGGCTAAGCCAAAGCAGCTTCTTGGCCAAAAGTTGCTCGGCTTTGTATTTCATAGCCAAAGTTATACAGCAGAGAAAGTTCATCAGGCCATCAAAAGCATAGTTGCCAAAATGTAGTCGCATATAAAAAAAAGAAAGAAAAAAGGTATTTGAAGAAACTGGCTAAAACTCAGAAACGTTCTTGGCCAACTTGGGGCTTATGCGGGCCTGCTGGCGATTAGCGGGATTGCCGGGACTTAGATTGCCGAAGGAGGGCAGCCAATTGATGCTAAAGTGCTGTTGAAAGTAAAAGTTGCCGTTGAAAGGGTACTTCTCAGCTGCACTTCAGTTTCAGCGGCAGGCAGACAATATTATTATAAACACATTTTCCACCTGGTATTGGCCAGAAAACCGGTTCGATACGCCTTTTAGGTACTCCGTTGCATCCGATATGGCCAAAACCTGACCTGACAGACAGCCAGCCAGCCTGCTGCTGCAGTTGAGTAAAAGTAAAGTCAATTTCATTTATGCATGCAAGCAAGAGTAAAAACCACACACAACTGCACACACACACAACCACACACACACACCACACAGCTGGGCAAACCAATCAAAATGCGTCAACAACTGTAGACCAAAATATATTGCCAAACAACGGCAACTGCAACAGAAACTGAAACTGCAACTGCAACTGCAACTTCAACTGTTGCAGTAAAAGTAACTAAAAAAAAAAATAGCAGAAAATATTTTCACATTCGTCACACGTAGAAATTTCTTCTGTAAACATTATTTCCCTATTTCGTAGTAACAATTTCAAGCTTAAATTTAAAATCTACACTCCGTAAACAAAGAATGTGTTCTGGAAAATTGGAAGTGGAGAAACTTAATTTAATGGGGTTTTTTTTTAACATTTTAGTCGGGTTTTTAAATTGCCGTATAAATTTAAGTTACACGATGAATCATTGCATATACTTTCCTCTTTGCTGCAGGTTGGTTCCAGATAGGTCTGATTAATATTAGCATTAACATATAGCATAGGAATAATTAGTTGAAAGATGCGATCTTGTTTTATGTTTTGTTAGCCATTGTTAAAAACAAAATTACCTAATAGAAAACAAATAATAATGACGTTTTACATATAGACACAAAAAATCATTGAGATCAAATTTCTGTATCATACAGCTACCATAGGAAGAAAATAAATAATGTTATCAAAAGGCTATCCCAACCAAATTCATCAGTTAAGCTTGTTATTTAGTTCCTAATATTTAGACAAAAATCTTTTCATTTCGGACTGGGATTTGAAATAGCTCCAAATGGAAAAATCAGTTGGTTTTTTTTAAATTGTAGTGAAATAAATAATATAAATAAATTTGTCGGCAATCAAAATTATTCCATGACTTACATAATATTTTTCTTATAAAGTAAAATTGTTAAAATGTGAAAAAAAAAATATATTTATATTTGCAATAAAATATGTTGATATTTTAAGAAGGTTTTCTTATAATTCCGATATTGACAACTGTTAGTCTTATTTGGAATAAGTTTATGATTTGAAAATAGTTACTTATTAAAAAAAATTCCACTCAATATACAAGCAAATAAAAACGCACTTAATTTTAGAACTTGAAATAAAATACTTAGTTTTAATTTAAATTATTTAAGCTTTTCAAACAATCATATTGGTTTGAGTTTATCATGTTTAAAGAATTGATTTGGTTTACTCTGAATGGACTTGGTTGCATTCCATGATTTGAATGACACAAAAACACATAGCACACAAACACACACTCATGGACACACACACACACACATGGTACACACTCACTTCGATTGGAATCCGTTTGACTTGTGAAAAGGGGGAAAGGGGAGATGAGCTCAACTCTGCTTGCAATATGTGCATCAAAGGGACTTTTATTGGTTTCCACTCAAATTTTCGTTTTGGTCTCAGCATCTCGCTTTTATTCAGAAACAGAAATTGAGACACAAACAGAAAGGAATTTCCCTTATTTTTGTTTTGTCTCCAGATTATAGGTGTGTGAATAATTGCACAACGCACTGTATGCATTGATTTTTAGCTAGTTCTTTAAATCTTAAAGCATTCATTATTTGCACTTCAATCAATTTCTTCCATGATTTGTTTTCGACATGGTAATTAAAAATAAATAAAACCATAGTTAGAAAAACTAATAAACTGATTTAAGAGAGAAAATATAAAATCGAAGAAATTTAATTCAGTTTAAATAACCAACATAACTAAAATCAATGCACTCGACCTATATTTCTTTGCTCATATTTTGCCAAACAATTTTATTTTATCAAAGAAAATCAGCTTATCGGATTTTATTTCTTTTATATTGAAAAGTAATTTGATAGTTTCTGCTTCTGACATTTTATCATAAAGACAAATCACATCTAATTTATTTTTAATTATACTGCTTTAGAGCTACATATTTATATATACTTTTAATAACCGATTACAAATTGATAGCTTTTGTTTTTATACCCCAATTATGAAGCTAGATTTAACAAACTTTGCATATTGATTTAGTCAATATTCTAATCTTTGCTTTACTTGAAATTATTCTGGTTTGTTCCCGTTCTTTGTTTAAATTTAAAATTTAAGTATATATCAATTTGTGTCCAATTTGTTGTCATCATTTATGTTGCTAGTTATCTGATGGCTAACCGCTTGTTAAGAGCCGCCCTGTCATCATCATCATCGTCATCATCATCATAATAATAGTCAACATCCTCTGGCTCAATTTTCCTGTTGTGGCTTAAATATTAAATATTCTTACAATCATTCTTATCATTCATTCATTATTATTATTTTTATAACGAATATTTTTATAACGAATATTTTATAACGAATATTTTTATAAAGAATATTATTATAACGAATATTATTATAACGAATATTTTATAACGAATATTTTTATAACGAATATTATTATAACGAATATTTTTATAACGAATATTTTATAACGAATATTTTTATAACGAATATTATTATAACGAATATTTTTATAACGAATATTTTATAACGAATATTTTTATAACGAATATTTTTATAACGAATATTTTATAACGATTATTTTTATAACGAATATTATTATAACGAATATTTTATAACGAATATTTTTATAACGATTATTTTTATAACAAATATTTTTATAACGAATATTTTTATAACGAATATTTTTATAACGAATATTTTATAACGAATATTTTTATAACAAATATTTTTATAACGAATATTTTTATAACAAATATTTTATAACGAATATTTTTATAACGAATATTATTATAACGAATATTTTTATAACAAATATTTTTATAACGAATATTTTTATAACGAATATTTTTATAACAAAAATTATTATAACGAATATTTTTATAACGAATATTTTATAACGAATATTTTTATAACAAATATTATTATAACGAATATTTTTATAACGAATATTTTATAACGAATATTTTTATAACGAATATTTTTATAACGAATATTTTATAACGATTATTTTTATAACGAATATTATTATAACGAATATTTTATAACGAATATTTTTATAACGATTATTTTTACAACAAATATTTTTAAAAAGGAAATTTTTTAAACGAATATTTTTATAACGAATATTTTATAACAAATATTTTTATAGCGAATATTTTTATAACGAATATTTTTATAACGAATATTTTATAACGAATATTTTTATAACGAATATTATTATAACGAATGTTTTTATAACAAATATTTTATAACGAATATTTTTATAACGAATATTATTATAACGAATATTTTTATAACAAATATTTTTATAACGAATATTTTTATAACGAATATTTTTATAACAAAAATTATTATAACGAATATTTTTATAACGAATATTTTATAACGAATATTTTTATAACAAATTTTATTATAACGAATATTTTTATAACGAATATTTTATAACGAATATTTTTATAACGAATATTTTTATAACGAATATTTTATAACGATTATTTTTATAACGAATATTATTATAACGAATATTTTATAACGAATATTTTTATAACGATTATTTTTATAACAAATATTTTTAAAAAGGAAATTTTTTAAACGAATATTTTTATAACGAATATTTTATAACAAATATTTTTATAGCGAATATTTTTATAACGAATATTTTTATAACGAATATTTTATAACGAATATTTTTATAACGAATATTATTATAACGAATGTTTTTATAACGAATATTGCATAACGAATATTTTTATAACGAATATTATTATAACGAATATTTTATAACGAATATTTTTATAACGAATATTATTATAACGAATATTTGTATAACGAATATTTCATAACGAATATTTTTATAACGAATATTATTATAACGAATATTTTTATAACGAATATTTTATAACGAATATTTTTATAACGAATATTTTTATAACGAATATTTTATAACGATTATTTTTATAACGAATATTATTATAACGAATATTTTATAACGAATATTTTTATAACGATTATTTTTATAACGAATATTATTATAACGAATATTTTATAACGAATATTTTTATAACGATTATTTTTATAACGAATATTTTTGTAACGAATATTTTTATAACAAATATTTTTATAACGAATATTTTATAACGAATATTTTTATAACGATTATTTTTATAACGAATATTTTTATAACGAATATTTTTATAACGAATATTTTTATACGACTATTTTGATAACGAATATTTGTATAAAATTCGTTATAAAATATTCGTTATAAAATATTCGGTATAAAAATATTCGTTTTAAAAATATTCGTTATAAAAATATTCGTTATAAAAATATTCGATATAAAAATAATCGTTATAAAAATATTCGTTATAGTAATATTCGTTATAAAAATATTCGTTATACAAACATTCGTTATAAAAATAGTCGTATAAAATTATTCGTTATAAAATATTCGTTATAAAAATATTCGTTATAAAAATATTCGTTATAAAAATATTTGTTATAAAAATATTCGTTATAAAATATTCGTTATAAAATATTCGTTATAAAAATATTGGTTATAAAAATATTCGTTATACAAATATTTGTTATAAAAATATTCGTTATAAAATATTCGGTATAAAAATATTCGTTATAAAAATATTCGTTATAATAATATTCGTTATAAAAATAATCGTTATAAAATATTCGTTATAAAAATATTCGTTATAAAAATATTCGTTATAAAATATTCGTTATAAAAATATTCGTTATAATAATATTTGTTATAATAATATTCGTTATAAAAATAATCGCTATAAAATATTCGTTATAAAAATGTTCGTTATAAAAATATTTGTTATAAAATATTCGTTATAGTAATATTCGTTATAAAAATATTCGTTATACAAATATTCGTTATAAAAATATTTGTTATAAAATTATTCGTTATAAAATATTCGTTATAAAAATATTCGTTGTAATAATATTCGTTATAAAAATATTTGTTATAAAAATAATCGTTATAAAAATATTCGTTATAAAATATTTGTTATAATAATATTCGTTATAAAAATAATCGTTATAAAATATTCGTTATAAAAATATTCGCTATAAAAATATTCGTTATAAAAATATTCGTTATAAAATATTCGTTATAAAAATATTCGTTATAATAATATTCGTTATAAAAATATTCGTTATAAAATATTCGTTATAAAAATATTCGTTATAATAATATTCGTTATAATAATATTCGTTATAAAAATATTCGTTATAAAATATTCGTTATAAAAATAT